>PYAF01003442.1:258323-326445 GCA_007407185.1 Glycine tomentella
GGTTTGATTGCTCAAGTGCCAATGTCAACGAATAGGATGTTTTTGCTAAATATTCAACATGACATTCCAAGATGTTTAAAAGCATGTTTCAAAGATAATTCTTGGCTTTGGCACATGAGATACGGGCACTTGAATTTTGGAGGCTTAAAGTTATTATCAAGTAAAGGAATGGTGAAGGGTTTGCCTCCAATTAATCATCTGGAACAAATATGTGAGGGATGCCTTCTAGGAAAGTACTTCCGAAATAGTTTTCCACTAGAGGCTTCTAGTAGAGCGAAGAAACCTCTAGAACTTATTCACACAGGCGTGTATGGACCCATCCATCCACTATCTTTCGGTAAAAACAAATATTTTCTTTTATTCATTGACGATTTTAGCCGAAAGACATGGATCTATTTCCTAAAAGAAAAAACAGAAGTCTTTGGAATGTTCAAGAAGTTCAAAGCTTTTGTGGAGAGTCAAAGTGGCCTTACCATAAAGGCAATAAGATCGGATAGAGGAGGAGAATTCACATCAAATGAATTCAAGGAGTATTGTGAGATAAACGGACTTCGTCGTCCTCTAACGCTTCCGTATTCCCCATAACAAAATGGCGTGGCGGAAAGAAAGAACCGAACGATTCTAAACATGGCTAGAAGCATGTTGAAAAGCAAGAGAATGCCTAAGGAGTTTTGGGCTGAAGCCGTAGATTGTGCGGTTTATCTACTAAACCGCTCTCCCACAAGGAGTGTTCGGGACAAGACACCCATTGAAGCCTGGAATGGAAGAAAACCGGGCATCTCACATCTACGAGTATTTGGAAGCATGGCATATACACATGTGCCAGATCAAAAGAGGTTAAAACTCGATGACAAGAGCGAGAAACTAATTTTTGTAGGATATGACTCAAGCTCAAAGGGTTACAAGCTTTACAATCCTCAAACTCGTAGAGTTATCTCAAGTAGAAACGTGGTATTCGATGAAGAAGCAACTTGGAATTGCAATACAGAAGAGGAAAATTATAATTTTCTTCATTATCCATATGGAAATATCTCAAGGAATGAAGAAAACATGGAAACTCCAGAACCTTCTACACCACCATCATCACCGACACGTGGAGGACAAGAAACACCACCTTCAGAAGGAGAGTCAAGTAGAGTTCAACATCGTACAAAGAGCATTGATGAGCTATATGAGGTAACCCAGCCTTTGGATAATCTAACACTATATTGTCTCCTAGCAGATAGTGAGCCTATAAGCTATGAAGATGCGGCGGAAAATGAGAAGTGGAGACACGCGATGGACGAAGAGATCCATGCAATCAAAAAGAATGATACATGGGAACTCGTTACTCTTCCAAAGGGTCATAAAGCTATTGGCGTGAAATGGGTGTACAAGGCCAAGAAGAACATTAAAGGAGAAGTGGAAATATACAAGGCCAGATTAGTGGCTAAGGGATATAGCCAAAGAGAGGGGATCGACTACGACGAAGTGTTTGCACCTGTTGCTCGTCTTGAAACTATAAGGTTGATGATCTCATTAGCCGCTCAAAACAATTGGAGGATTTATCATATGGATGTCAAGTCTGCTTTCCTAAATGACTATTTTGAAGAAGAGGTCTACATCGAGCAACCTTTGGGATACGTTACGAAAGGACAAGAGCATAAAGTTCTAAGATTAAAGAAGGCATTATATGGATTGAAGCAAGCACCGAGGGCATGGAATAACAGGATTGACAAGTATTTCCAGCAGAATGGCTTCACGAAATGTTCTCAGGAGCACGCGTTATACACCAAGGTGAGTAAGAATGGAGATCTTATGCTCGTATGCCTGTACATGGACGACTTAATATTCACAGGTAGCAATCCAGTAATGTTCGAGGAGTTCAAGAAAGCCATGGTTCAAGAGTTTGAGATGACAGACATTGGGCTCATGTCATACTATCTTGGGATCGAGGTAAAACAAAAGGAGGATGGAATATTCATATCTCAAGAAGGCTATGCAAAGGAAATGTTAAAGAAATTCAAGATGTTTGATTGCAAGCCCATGAACACACCGGTGGATTGCAATCTCAAGTTGTCAAAAGATGATGAAGGATACTTGGTGGATCCAACGCAATACAAAAGTTTGGTTGGAAGTCTGCGGTATCTAACCTGCACAAGGCCAGATATTTTCTACGGAGTTGGACTAGTAAGTCTATATATGGAAGCACCTACAATAAATCACTTGAAGGCAGCAAAGAGGATACTTCGCTACATCAAAGGTACAATTGACTATGGTCTGTTTTATTCACCTTCTGATCACTTCAAGCTAGTTGGATACAATGATAGTGATTGGGCCGGAGACATTGATGATCGTAAGAGTACAAGTCGGTTCGTGTTCTACATGGGAGATACATCATTCACGTGGAGTTCTAAGAAGCAACCTATTGTTACTCTCTCAACATGTGAAGCTGAATACGTAGCTGCTACAGCATGTACGTGTCACGCGATATGGCTAAGGAGATTACTAAATGATCTCAAGTTATTTCAGAAGGAAGCAACAGAGATATATGTAGACAACAAGTCAGCTATTGCTCTAGCAAAAAATTCGGTCCACCATGATCGAAGTAAGCACATCGACACGAGATTTCATTACATTAGAGAATGTGTGGCTAAGAAGGAGGTCCAGATACGATACACGAAGTCACTTGATCAAGTTGCAGACATCTTCACAAAGCCCCTCAAGTATGAGACGTTTCAGAGATTACGAAATATGCTTGGCATCACTAAATCAAGTTTAAGGGGGGCTGTTGAAATATAAACTTGATTTTAGGCTTAAAATGTTTATTGTACTAAGTAGTCCATATTTGTAGTCCAAGATCTAGAAAGATCTTGTAAGTGGTAGTAGTCAAAGTCTCTAGAATATTGTAGTAAAATATCAATCTAGAATGATCCATAAAAGATACATGTATAGAATTATCTAGACTATAGGTAACTTAAGTGATTTCTAGAATCTTCCATGTACTAGTATAAATAGGGGTCATCCCCTACATTTGTAAGGAAGCAATTATCAATACAAGTTCTAAGTTATAAAAATTCTCTTCACTCTTCCATAAATTCTCCTCTCTTATATAAATATAATACCTCTTCCATAATATATAAGCCTCCTATTTCCAACAGAGGGAGCCTAGGGAATGAGCGACAGTTCTCCCTCCACCATTGTCTCCACCAGCAACTCCATCTCATCACCGCTTCAACAACAGCTCCCTAGCGGATAAGGATTGGGAGTAGGGTTATGTATGTGTTGGGATTTGGGAATAAAGGATGACATTTTTGGGTTTTGAAACAAAAGAACAAAACATTGATTAACGTCGTTAGAGGGAAGGCAGGGCAAAGTAACATGAAAAAAAGGAGGGAGTGCATTTGTAATAGACTATTGTTTTACATATTTTTTATATATGAGACAATAATGTTAATGTCCGTAGTAAAACCCAAAGTAAACCTAAACAAAGCCTTTTTCTTCCATTCTGCCTCCTCTCTTCATCTGTCATTTTTTCTCCACCTTTACCACCATATCTTAGACTCTTATAACACCACCTCCATCCTCACACATATGATCCACTATGTGTTGTTTCATCCTAAGGTCTTCACTGCGCTTTATTATCATTATGTGTTAACACAGTCTCACAAGATGGGTTAAATCGTCCTTATGCTCCTCATCCTTATTGAGGTCACCATTGTGAACTAGTGTGTGTAGGCCCTTGTCGGTGCACAATGCCACAAGAATCCTTTTGTCGTGAATGTAAAACACGTTCACTGTCATGACCAATTTACATAGCATATTCAATCATGCATGAAAGGTTTATTGCGGAGGTACTTGTGATCATGTTCCTATTTGGGTTTGGGTTTGGTGGGTGATGGTTAAGCTTATAGATTAGGATTATGTGAATTTTCGATTTTCAAATTTAGAGTTTTGAGAAATAAGGAGGAAATAGAAACTTCGATTTAGTTTAATGTGGTGTGGTCAAATTTTTGGATTTAGATTTTAGGGAATGGAGAAAAAAAATTAAAACTTTGATTTGATTTCTTGCGTTGTTACTTGCTTTGTTTATTTATGCCTTTGATGTTGTGTTCTTATCATAATTAATGATTCTTGGTTGTTTCATGAAAGCAAGTATGTTATCTCCTTTGCATAGAGGTTAGCACCAATTGGTCACTTTCTGCAACATGTCAAATAGCTTAGGTTTGTCCTCTATTGTACGTAGTGTCATGGAAAGCACATTCGAGTTTTCAAGCTGCATACCATAGCAGACGGGAAACATTTTTTTATCTTATAATTTTGGTGTTTCTTTTAATCTCCTCTTGCCATAAACCTTAATCAAATTTGGAAAGGAGGTTGTCGTCACAATTGCAGTGAAAACTCATGGATGTGGTTGACAAACAATAATATTCAAAGGGACAATTGGACATTGCATAAAATTGTTAAGAAATTGATTAACATAAAAATTTGTAAGTAATCATCTACTTTAAAATTTAAATATTTTATTAATAAATCTAATGGTCAAATCCCCCTTTTCTTATAAATTTTATGAAAGTTGATTCCTATCCCAATTTTTTTTCTCTCAATTCATGCTCACCCTCCCCTTTCCATCATATCCCCCTCTTAATTCACTTTCTCTTCCACCTTCTTCCTCCATGTCATTGGCGCCTTTCCATGAAGGTGCAAATAAAAATAGAGGTTGGTACTGGGTTTGCATATATGATTCTATTTTCTAAGTTGGTGATTTTTTGCTTTATGGCTTTCTGGATTTGCATTTTTGATTTGCTGGATGGCTTTTAATTTTCCAGTTTTTGACTTTTGCAATTTCTAGGTTTGTAGTGTTGGTTCGAAAGGGGATAATGGAAACCCTTTTAGGTTAACACACTACAAGATTATAATCCCTAATATATCGATTGACTAAAAATTAATCCTTCATTCTCCCGATCTAAAGAGAGACTGAGGTCCCATCAGAAACTCAAGTGGTTAGGTTGAGGAAGAACTATAAAGCCATCGGTTTCCTTTATTAAAACACTTGAATCTGGAATCGACGATGGATCCAGGTATTGTTTTTAATCCTTAGTAATTAATCGTGTTATAGATCCTAGGGCTTTTGGTGAAGTATTCTAGGATATGTATATGTGAATTTTTTCTTTTGCATAAAAAATAAAAATAAGAAAATAAGGATTAAAATTCCAACATGTTTATGATTTTTCAGTTTGGAAATTTTCAGTTTTATGGGTTTGTATCGTGAAGTATCGAGGTTTTGATTTAAATTTTTTATATTATATTATTTTCCATCTTCATTCGATTTTATATTTCAATTTTGTTTTATTGTTAAGAAACTGTTTCTTAATTAAGTAATGGTTCTTACATATGATTTCCACCTAGAGTTGTTACAACAATAAAATTCTAAAAGAATTGTTCTTAAGTATAATAGCCTATTAAGTAGCGTGCATGAAGATGTTCTTAATTAAAAAATAATTATATCATTTTTAGTAGAGTCTCATTTTTTTGGTAGAGGTACAATTCTAATAAGAGATGATGACTTTGTGTTGGAACATACTCAAAAGAGTAACATGATGTTCAATAAAAAAACTACTCAACAAACTTTAATGCTTAGGTTTTTGAGAACCAAGGACATCATTTCAAAATATTTGGTTGTGTTACATGACTAAATACTATTTGATTGGAGGGCAGGAAAAAGGTGGGAAAATGAGACATAAAAGTTCTCTCCCTCCAATTTTAGCCTTGCTTTTAATATTATAGAGTGTATATTTTCCTCTTTCTTCACTAGAATTAAAGAGTCTAATAAAAATGTACATCTTATATCATTTAATCATGTATGTATAAAATAACTTTTAAACAAAGGTTTAATTACTTTGAACTTTTATCAAATTTTTAAATTGGTCCTTAATTTTTAATTGGATTTCTAAACTTATATTTATTTTTCTATTAAGTCCTTATACTCATATTTGTTTTTTTAATTAGATCTCTATATTCTACGTTAGAGACCTAATTAAAAAAGAATAACACAAAGTCATCACCTCTTGGCGGTATTGAAACCTGCATAATGAAAATAAAGGTGATCAATCTTCTCTTTAAAGGTGAAGATTCTACAACAAAGTTAGCATAATGAAAAAAAGGGCATTACAATACATTGTAATCCTCTACAATATTTAATTTAAACCAAAGTTAACTAAAAAAATAGAAATAGTTAAAGTAACAAACAATATCTTAGTTTCTTCTAAAAAAAACAATATATCTTAGTTTATTTTCATTATGATTACACTAATGAAACGTTTTATGATGCATACTTGCCTGAAGTTAAGGCATACACAAGAAAGAATAAAATTCAAAACATAACAATATTTATCTACAATTGTAAGAAATTTATCTTATCTCATTATTTGTGAGTGTTTGAGATTGTACACACTTCTAAAAACAATGGGATACATCTAATATTAATACTTCATTCATTCATTCATTCTTCTTCTTCACAAGATACCTTAGGAGTAAGTTTGCTAAACCAAACGGTTGGAATTCCTGCTATTGAATAACATTTTCCTATTCTTAACAACCTCATTCCTACACATGATCAACATATTCTTATTCATACTCTTGGCTTCAATCAAGATATTCCTGCTCCAGATCTTTATTAATATTGTTATATTCTTGCTCCTCCTGTGATCTTGTGCTTGATATATTACTATATTCTTACTTCTACTATTGTTCATGCGCCTGATAACTACTACTATATTCTTGCTCTTGTTTGTGATTCTTGTGTTGGTCTCAAGATATTCCTCCTCTTCTTACTCCTACCATCGATCAAAATATTTAAGCTTCATTCTTTTCTCCATCAAGATAATGTTTATTTGATTTCTTCTCTTGATTATACTAGTACTATTCCAACATTGAGTACTCCCCTTGATCAAAATATTCCCACATTGATTTCCACTTATGATCAAAGTAACAACTTTCCTATTAATTGTTGAGAAAAAAATTCAAGTCCCTAATAATGATATAAATATTCTTCTTCTATTCCCATCCTTGATCAAGATATTTCACCTCTTGGTTAAGATAGTTGTTCCCCATCCATGTCCACTAGTCGTGAATTTTTATGGATTCTATCCATGCATGAGGTCCTTGTAAGGAATGTCTCCTACCAAGTATGCTTTGGTAGGTATAACGTTTTAGAACAAACTTCTCATCATGTACAATCCAGAAGGGAAGCTGGCCAGATTCATGTTCAAAAGCTTAACTAACTCTTTGATTGCATTATCTGAAATTTGTACATTGGTCTATGATACATTGAAATAATGTATTGTTATTTAAAATTCCAAGCAACGCTTCCAATTCTTAATCAGGATCATAGGGCATACTATCCTGTTAAAGGGTAGAACTTTTGACCAAGAGGTGGAATATCTTGATCTAGGTGGGAATAGGAGAATGAATATTTATAACATTATTAGGGGCTTGAATTTCTTTCTCAACAATAGGAATGTTGTTACTTTGATCATAAGTGAAAATCAATGTGGGAATATTTTGATCAAGGGAAGTACCCAATGCTGGAATTTTATAATCAAGAGAAGAAATCAAATGAACATTATCTTGATGCAGAGAAGGATTAGAAGCTGAAATATTTTTTATCAATGGCAGGAGTAGGAAGAGGAGGAATACCTTCACCAAGCCAATGATCTCTAGCAAGAGCAACAATATATTTATCAAGTGCAAGAACAGTAGCATGAGCAAGAATATAGTAATCAAGTGCACGATGCACTAGGAGAAGCATGAATATAGCAATCAATAACATTAGCAGGAATATCTTGATTAAAGCCAAGAGTAAGAATAGGAATATGTTCATCATGATTAGGAATTAGTTGATTAAGAATAGGAATCCATTGTTCAGTAGTAGGGATTCTAACCCTTTGATTTAGCAAACTTCCTCTTAAGGTATCATGTGAAGAAGAAGAATGAAGTAGTATAGCACTGGATTTATCCCATTGTTTTCCAAAAGTGTGTACATTCTCTCATACTCTCTAATAATAAGATAAGATAATAAATTTGTTATAATTGTGGATAAATATTGTTATGTTTTGAATTTTATTTTTTGTTGTTTATTCCTTAACTTTAGGCAAGTATGCAACCTAAAACGTTGCATTACTGTGATCATAATGAAAATAAAATCAGATAATGTTAGCTACGGTAAGTATTTCTATTTTTCAGTTAACCTTGGTTTAAATTAAATAGAAAAGGATTACAATGTAGTGCAATCATTTCTAATCTTATCTTGTCTAGTATATCCACTCATGCAAGGAAAAACTATAGTACTTTTTTGGTTGTTAGAAGTTCTTGATGCACATCAATTTGAAAACATATAATACTTGCTTCTAAATTATTGTCACAATTTTGACATAATTTATTTGTAGATGTGAATCTGAGATATTAAACCAAACATAAGCTATGATTTAATAATTATAATTCTATCTTGTTTGGAATTTCCTCTAATCCTAATCCTAATGAAAATAAATTATTTACTATAATACTAGAAATACAATTGGTCTTAAAACCACAACTAGACTACAAACTATTGTTAAAATTGTTGGTTGCATTTCTCAGGTTAGAGAGACTGAAACTCACCAAAATTCTGGAACTGTATGGATTACATAGAATAAAATTTTCTCAAATTAATGTTTTTTCTTTAGGATTTTTTTTATGTTTGGTACACAACTTGGACATAATATGATAGGTGCTTAATTGATCTTATTTTCCATAGTTTTAAAAACTTGCTCCAGTGAAATCGAGTGCTTAAGCTTGGACAAATAACAGCTAATTTAGGTGGTTGATGAGAGTTGTTAGTCTCTCTAATGCTGTCTTCTAAGAGTTCTCTTAGAGTAACCAAACATTTCTCCTTCTACAAATTTAATTCTCTTGAGTTTGGAAGAGCAAAATAAAAATGAACATTATGACTCAGGAAAATTCGATATGGAGTAAGAGAAAAGTGTGGTTACTCTAGGAGTACTCTTAGGAGACAGCATTAGAGACACCGACAACTCTCATCAATCACCTGAATTGGCTGTTAGTTTTCCAAGCTTAAGGATTCGAATTCACTGGAACAAGTTTTTTAAACTATGGAAAATAAGATCAATTAAGCACCAACCATCTTTTCCTCCAACCTGTGTGCCAAACATAACAATTCCTAAAATAAAAAACATTAGAGAAAATTATGTTCTACGTAATCCATACATTTCTAGAAATTTGGTGAATTTGAGTCTCTTTGACCTGAGAAATGCAATCAACAATTTTAGCAATGGTTTGTAGTCTACCATTGGTTGTAAGACCAATTGTATCTCTAGTATTTTAATAAGAATATATTTTCATTAGGATTAGGATTAAATGACAATCCAAATAAGAATACAAGATAGAATTATAAGATGGACTCTTTGATTCTAGGAAAGAAAGAGGAAAAGTAGAATCCCCTATATTAACAGTAGAATCCCCATATTCAAAAGTTTTTGAGTGTGTTTGGATGAGACAATTTGAAATTCTAAAGAATTTTAAATTTTAAGAATTTCAAATGCTTCAATTGAAATTCTTTCCTTTTCAAAATTTTGTATTTGGATAAAGAAATTAAATTTTTCATTTTCAAAATTTTATGTTTGGATAAAAAAATTGAATTTTCATGAGACGGTCTCTAAATGCTTACGTAAGAACAAGAGTTTAAACTCTTGTCACAAAGAGAGATAAAGGAAGACCAAAACTTACTTAAGAAAAGATAATTAAATAAGACTTAATGGAGTGAGATATAGATTAGTGAAAGATGTGTCTTATGACGAAATAGAGAAAAACTATAAGTTTGATGAAGAGTTAGACCCGTTATTATCTCTATGTTTCATATTGGTCCCTTTTTAGTTCCTTTCCTCTTCATTTTTCCCTCCTTTTGTTTTATCTTATTTTTCTTTTCTTTTGTCTTATTTCTCCTTTTTTTCTTTCAACTTTTTGTATCTATCATTGGGTTTATCTACTACCGACCCCAATTAACTTCGATTAAAGATGTTGTTGATGTTGATGTATGTTGATGTTCAAGATTGTGAACAAGTGGCGCCACACGATATGGCTAGGATTACTATCCGGCACCACCTCACCGCCGTTTCCCACCACCAAATTCACCCTCGAGAACAACAAATCAAAGACCATAGAAATCTTGAAGTCATGGTTGGGTCGAATATGGGCACAGACGCTCTACGGCCAAGACTTTGATGGAAAATTCTCTTGTGTCACCACCGACTGCGACTCTGGCAACGTATATTGTGTTGGTGGTGCCAAACCTCCAGCAACATTGGCGGAGTTCACTTTCAACAGTGCAGACAGGTTGGACTTCTACGATGTGAGTTTGGTCGACGGTTACAACCTTCCAATGCTGATCGTCGCCAAGGACAGCACCAGGGGCGAGTATAGTGCCGCCGGTTGCCTCGTCGATCTCAACGACGGGTGTTTGGCAGAGCTGAGGGTGGCACGTTTGAATGGCAACTGTGGTAGCATGGTGTGCCAGAGTGCCTGTGAGCGTCTATAGAAGAATAGAATTTCAATTTTTCAATTAAAATTTCACATTTTTAGCTGTCTAAAATTCTGTTTTAAAATTTCAAAAATTTAAATTCTTATAAAAAAAAATCCAAACAATGAATTATAGATTAAAGAATTTTAAATTCTCTAATAAATTACTTTGCGCAATTAAAATTCTCTATCCAAACGGACTCTTAGTTGTGCTACGTGGCTAAATAGTATTTGATTGGAGGATAGAAAATGTGAGAGAAGATGAGGGGTGAAAGTCCAACTTACAATTCTATCTTGTATTCTTGTTTGGTTAGTCCTTTAATCCTAATCTTAATCCTAATAAAAATATATTATTATTTACTAAAAAATACTAGAAATACAATTGGTCTAAAAACCAGGACTAGACTACAAATCATTGCTAAAATAGTTGGTTTCATTTCTCAAGTCAAAGAGACTACAATTCACCAAAGTTCTAGAACTATGTGGATTACATAGAACATAATTTTCTCCAATGCTTTTTATTTTAGGATTTATTCTGTTTGGAACACAAGTTCGAGGAAAATATGGTAGGTGCTTAATTGATCTTATTTTCCATAATTTAAAAAACCTTCTCCAGTGAAACTGTGTCCTTAAGCTTGCACAACTAACAGCCAATTCAAGTGATTCAAAAAAAATCAAAATTTCCAACGGACAAAATCCATCGTTAATGCAAAAAATCAGTCATTAATTTCGATTTTCCGACGAATTTCTAACGGACAAATGCTACATTTTCTTAAATTTGTTAGTGTCTCTAATTATGTCTTCCAAGAGTTTTCTTAGAGTAAACACACTTTACTCTTTCTCCAAATCAAATTTTCTCGAGTCTGGAAAAGCAAAATAAAATGAACATTATGAGCGTATATAGGGAAATATAATTGGTATGTTTTGGTTGGGTAAAAAGTAAACAAAGAAAAAATACAAATAATGCTACATTTTCTGAATTTATAATGGTGTATAGGCTAAACTAACATGTTTTGGTGCTAACAAAGTATATAATGGTGCTAGCATTCTTGACATTGTAAAGACACAAAAAATTATGTGTTTGAATTAGAAAAAGGTATAATGACACAAGAAAATAATTTGTTTGAATTAGAAAAATGTATAAAGTAGCTTAGTAATATGTCACATTGTTGGATTATTAATTACATGTGATTCAAACTTTAGTGATCTGTCACATTGTGAGGGACTAACTTCTTTCACTAAATTCAGCTTATTTATAACTTTGCAGAAAAAGAAGATACGTAAATAAGATTAATGATATTTGTTTACAAGAAATCCTACACTCTAGTTTTTTCAGTCTATTATATCTGAAAAGTTTTCATGTCACCCTCCCTGGGGAGGGTTAAGCCTGCAAGCATAACTAGTTGCAGAAGCTTACAAGTAAAAGAGAGAAAAATAGGTTTCACATGTGAACTATGAAATGAATGAGAACTTGTTCCCCAATTAAAGAATACAGGGTTTAATTGTCACTTTAAGTTTGTAACTGCAGAACACTCAGTAGCTAATTTAAAGAATGGAACGGTTTTTTAGAAGAAAAAAAAGGCCTAAATAGTGACTAGAGAGATTATTGTTTAACTTATGCTTGTGTTTAACTTTTAGGTATGTCCTTTTATTTTCCTGGCTTACCTGATTGTTCTTTCTACTTTCCCAAATGCATATTTGTGTGTACGTATATACCTGTTTATTTTTTCACTCCTTAGATTTCTAGAGATGTTGTTTACGGTATATTGGAGATTTCAATTTGACTAGAAAATAGAAATATAGTCAAAATAATGTATATTAGTTATGAACAACTCTTATTTTTTAAGCTAGTGTTTGGAGTTGAGTTACATCCAAATTCAAATTCTAATAAGGTGTTGTACTAGTATGATATATGAAATGTGTAATGGTCATGCGTGGGCAAAAATTTTGGGACCAAATCAAATTTTCTAGGTAGTTCATGTTTCATGGTCCCCGTACATGTCTTATTTAACAGCTTCCGTTGGATGCTGAATGTTTGGCAAAAATTAATAAATAATACAATTTAAATATTTAATTAGTAAAATGGTGCAATTTCAACAATATTTAGCAAACTGGGGCAGCTTAACACGCCCAGGCTAGGCGTGTTTAAACACGCCCTAGCTAGGCATGTTTAGGTCCCCAGTTGCCTATATATTGAGCCAAAAAATCCCAGAATGCATAGGCCTATCATTTCGCGTACTATGTAGAAGTTGCTCTGGTTCGCTCTGCTTCAGCATCTACGGCTTGGAATTGACTATTTTGTGAAGATTAGCGCTGCAAATAAGTAAGTTATAAACCCTAAACAATGTTGCATACTATTTAAAGTTGTTATATTTTTTACTTAGAAAACTGTTAGGGCCAACCCTAAGTTGTTAGCGACATAGCTGTTAGGTTCATAGTGTGTTGTGTTTACGTTTTAGGGTTTAGGTTTAGTGTTGATACTGTGATTAGGGTTTATGGGGTGAGTAGGGTTTAAGTGTTCCGGCTGAGGGTTTAGGTACGGGGGTACACACCTAGGGTTTAAGTGTTACGGCGTAAGGGTTTAGGGGCATGGGTGGATTAGGGTTGAGGGTATCCGGCTAAAGTGTTTAGGGTTTATGGGGTGAGTAGGGGTTAGGTCATGGGGAACACACCTAGGGTTTAGGGTATCCTTAGTAGGGTTTGAGGCGTATGTGGTGGTTAAGGTGTATGGCTTGGTGTGACTGGACCTAGGGTTTAGGTTGCTGTGTAAACAAGATCACTTCTTTATGCCTTTGTGTCTTTGACAATATTGACTTTCTTTGACAATATTGATAATCTGGCTGTGTAGGCAACGGAATAGCTGGAGCAATTGGTGGGAATCTCAGCCACGCCCACACCTGAAGAAGCATATGACACCCACCGATGTCACTCCTGCCTGGATCTGTACACTCACACATTTGTCTAAACAAATGTGAAAGGACAGCTGAGCCCCAGCTATATCGGCCGATGTCCACAAAATCCCCTGCAAGCAACGACATGTATCGTGCTGCAATCATGCTACTGCCAGATCGGTCACACAGCAGCCATGATCCTATAAGTCGTGCAATGTGGGCCTTCGTGAACCGCGTAACGTGAACAAGTTCGGGAACCACCTCACCCCAATGCGCAAAATGTCTATCAAAGAAAGACAGGCGCAAATATCCACCTTTCAGCTCAGTGTCCTCCTCAGGTTCGTGACCAAACACCTCCTCAATGACAGTCGCCCACTCGTCAACCGTCACTCCAGTAACCACATTGCCCTCCGTGGGAAATCCCAGAATACCAGCCATGTCTTCCAACGTGATGGTCATCTCACCCTGCGGCATGTGGAAGGTGTGAGTCTCTGGCCTCCATCGTTCAACCAGAGCACTAATAAGCGCAGAATCCATCTAAAATACATAAAAATTATTAAACAACTTCATTTATCAAATTAACCAGTCTTAACTCATTTCATAATTGCGTGGTTGCATACCTGGATATGTCGCATGCATGCGACATGAAGAAACCCAGCTTCGCGCAACATGTCGGAAACAACATCGGGTATGTCGTCCGCATCTGGTCCACCACTCACTTTACCACTTCGAGTCTTCAATACCCGAGGTGGCACGCCCCCGTTCCACACAACTTGTGAAGCGTGCTTGCGCTGAATACGCCTACGCAGAATGCCCCACTTGTATGGGGTAGAGACAACATAGGCAGTGGGATCCATGGGCTCACCCTCATGATCGGATGCAGATCGTGATGAAGATGTGAAGGATGAATCAACCATCTAATCAGTATCTTCATGTACAAAAATTTAAAACCACGGTAAACGAAATATTAACGATTAGCAAATCATTCCAACAAAATTTTCTTATATAGCAAAAACATTAAACCAAATACACTAACACAACATAAGCCCGAAAGCTTAGCCGATATCCATAAACCCTAACTAAAAAAACATAAGCCCTAAACCATAATCACAACATAAGCCCTCAGACTAAACTGTAATCCAACACAAAGCTTTAAACACCCCAGACCTCAGGTTGATTCTATCTGTCATCATCACAAGCGTTTTCCCATCCTATAATCCAATAATTGTTCCTAAACAGACAACTATTCCTATTTGTTCCAATAATTGTTTTTCTATCTGATCTGTGCTCATGTTCTTCTTTGGTTATTTTTGGACACCTAGAAGATAGAGACTCATATTCGTCATTTCAAAAGGAAGTGTTTGCCAAGGCAAAACTTGAATTGGAAAACTAATTACTCAATATTAGTGAAGTGTATGTAACACTTCACTAATAAACCCTAGACCCTAATCCATAAACCCTAAGTCTGTAACCGACGACCTACCCTAATCACAACATAAGCCCTAAACCCTAAACCAAATTCCATAAACCCAACGACTATAACCCAAGCCCTAAACCCTCATCACAACATCAACCTTAAACCTAAACCGGAACCCATACACCCTAGGTCTGTAACCCAAGACATAAATCCTAATCAGAACATCAGAACTAAACCCTAAACCCGAGGTCTGTTCCCAACGCCATAAACCCTAATCACAATGTAAACGCCTAACCTAAACTGAAATCCATCAACCCTACGTCTGTACCTGAAGACCTAAACCCTAATCACCACATTACACCTAAACCCTAACCCGACACACACAAACCCTAACTTTGTACCCCAACCCATAAACCCTACTTACCATGTCAATCATAAACCCTAAACCCGATTTACATACACCATAATCACTACCTCACGGCCTAAATCCTAATCACAACATAAGCCCTGGACCCTCAACTGATACCCATATACCCTCAATCTATACCCAAAATCCATTAACCCTACACATACGTCATTACACCAGGCCCTCAACCCTAATCGCAGCATAAGCCCTAAACCCTGAACCTACATATGTCCCCTACGCCATAAACCCTAATAACAATGTAAACCCTAATCATAAACCAAATTATGTAACCCTAATCACTAGCCCACAACCTAAACCCTAATCACATCGTAAACCCTACAACTAAACTGAAATACCTGAAACCCTAATCACTAACCTAATATATATGTCGCTAACAAGTTCATATGATCCTAACAATTTTCTAATTTAAAAATATAACAAACTAAATACAAAGCACTATCAATTAAATCGACTTACTTGTCGGCAGCGCTTCGAATTCGACAGGGCTTCGCTTCAGAGGATATCAACACCTAGGCTCTAGAGAGAAGGCAGAGTGATTTCTAGAGAGAAGGCAGAATGGACCAAATGTCATTTTCAGAAGCTTTTATAGGGACAAGGGGACCTAAACATGTCTGGCTAAGGCGTGTTTAAACACGCCTAGCCTGGGCATGTTAGGCTGCCCCATTTTGCCAAATCTTGTTGAAACTACCCCATTTTGCTAATTAAATATTTAAATTGTATTATTTATTAATTTTTGCCCTGAATGTTTCTTTATTTCTCTAGTGATCAGTAATATCATAATCTTCTTCTGCATTTTTTTGTTTATCAAATAAATTATACTCTCCCTATCACTATTTATAAGACCCAGGGTCTTATAAAAAGAGACAAGCAATTTTCTGAAAAAGAGTTTTGTAAGAATGAACAAAGGGAGTATTTTTTATTATTCACTGATTATTAAAACTGGTGTCAGTTATATTTATGGTTCCATGTCAAATGAGATCAAGTTGACTAATTCATAATGCCTTGAATTCTATTTTGTACTAGTTCATGCCCAAGTTCATTCAAAACACAACATTTATAATAACAATATTTACAGTTGTAACAAATTTATTATGTTCTCATTTTTTGTTAGTAGGAGATAATGCACACACTTCTGAAAAACGATGGATAAATCCAATGTTACTACATTCTTCTTCTTCTTCTTCTTCTTCTTCTTCTTCTTCACCAATTGGTTGGAATTCCTGCTCCTAAACAACATATTTCTATTCTTTATCGATTCATTCCTACTTATGATCAACATATTCCTATTCAATCAAGATATTGTTAGTAGGAGATAATGCACACACTTCTGAAAAACGATGGATAAATTCAATGTTACTACCTCCTCCTCCTCCTCCTCCTTCTCCTTTTCTTTATCGATTCATTCCTACTCATGATCAACATATTCCGATTCTTACTCCTGGCTTCAATCAAGATATTCATGCTCCTACTATTGATTCCTATATTTTTGCTCCTCCTATTAGTCTTGCGCTTGATTACTATACTTCTGCTCCTGTTATTGTTCCTGTGCTTGATAGCTATATTCCTGCTCTTGTTATTGATCCTTGGCTTAGTCAAGATATCTGTCCTCTTCCTACTCCTGCCATTGATCAAAATATTTCAGCTTCTAATCTTTCTCTCCATCAAGATAAAGATTATTTGATTTCTTCTCTTGATTATAACATTCTAGCATTGAGTACTGTCCTTGATCAAAATATTCCAACATGGATTTTCACTTATGATCAAAGTAACAACATTCCTGTTGTTGAGCAAGAAATTCATGCCCCTAATAATGTTATAAATATTTCTTCTAATTTTATTAATATGTTGCTTAGGACCAAGAACTCCAACCGTCTGGTTTAGCAAACTTCCTCCTAAGTGTTGGGATTAAACACACAATCCCCTTCTCTATTGGGAGCAACACCTCCACCAACTACAAACACTGGGGAGTCACCAGACTCAACCCTCAAGCAATCAAATAGTGAAATATATGCGGAAACGTAAAACGATCAAATAAAGGATGTGCGAGAGACTAGGGAGAGAAAAACACACCAGCAATAGCTTTATGTGGGAGAAAACCTTCAAGAGGAAAACACACGAGACCTTGTCCAGAACAATCCACTATTCTCAACAATAATGGTTACAATCACTCTCAACGGCCTTCAGCCAGAGACACTCAACCTCAGCAACAACAATGGTGGAAACGCTCTCAACAAGAGTTGCTCTCAACCTCTCGGAGACGCTCTCTCAATAGCCTAATGCTGTAGACACAAACGAAAATCATCTCCTCCCTTTTCTGGAATTCTGAATCCTCTCTCAGCCTCCATCTATAAATGTTATATTTATAGAGAGAAATTAGGTTTAGGGGTTTCAGGCCCTAAACTGCAAGTGGATCGGGGTCAGCCCCTTGGGAATTGGGCCCAAGTCAATATTCTCATTTTCAACACCTAGGGATTTAGGCCAAGCATTAAACGGAACCTTATCCAACAAATCTCCTCCTTCCGTTTCAATGCGACAGGACGACAACCCGGAATCCTTCCGGTCTTCCACTAAGGTCTGGAGTCTACACACAACCTGGCCTTCCTACCTCGGCTTCATCATGCCGAGTTCCTCCGCCCGGCTCCTTCACAGCAATCTTCAAATTTCATTGTTGTTACCGGCTTCGTCATCATGTCAGACCAATTCTGACTGGTGTGCACTTTCCCAAGTGTGAGCTTTCCATCCTCCACCGCATCCCGGATCCAATGATACCTCACATCAATGTGCTTAGTGAAGGAGTGATACGTCGAATTCCTTGCAAGATGAATTGCACTCTAATTGTCACACTTCAGCTCATACTCATCTTGATCATGGCCGAGTTCCTGGAGAAAGTTCTTCATCCACAGCAGCTCTTTGCGAGCTTCAGTTGCGACAGTATACTTGGCCTCCACCGTCGAAAATGTCACACACTTCTGCAATCTTGATTGCCACGAGATTGCCCCTCCAGCAAACGTCATCAAATATCTCGTCGTCAACTTTCTCGAGTTGGAATCTCCCCCTAAATCAGCATTCAAGTAGCCTTGCGACCTGGCTTCACCATCTCCAAAGCGAAGACACAAACTGGTCGTACCCCGGAGGTACCTGAAGATCCACTTCACTGCTTCCTAATGCTTTCTGCCGAGATTAATTCAAAAGATATCAGCTCACTACACCAACTGCATACGGCAAGTCGGGTCTAGTGCAAACCATTTCATACATCAAACTTCTGACTACAGATTGGTACGGCATCTTCTCCATCTCCTATTTGTCTTCATCTGATCTCAGACATTGCCTCTCATTCAGCTTCAAATGTCCAGCCAAGGGGGTGTTCACTGTCTTGGCTTTGTCCATATTGAATCTCTTCAAGATCTTCTCAACATATTTCTCTTGACTTAGCCATAGTAGCTTCTTCTTTCTATCCCAAATGATCTTTATTCCAAGAATTTGCTTTGCTAGACCGAGGTCCTTCATCGCGAAGGACAAGTTCAACGCCTTCTTTAAGGCAGCAATCTTCACCTTGTCTAGCCCTACTATCAGCATGCCATCCACATACAGAAGCAAGATCAAGAAATCACCAGTCTCATACCTTTTCACAAATACACAGTGGTTGGCATCCGTCTTCATGAACCTATGTTCTGTCATGAAGGAATCAAACTTCTTGTACCACTGCTGAGGTGCTTGCTTCAAGCCGTAGAGACTCTTCTTCAGTCGGCATACCATGCCTTCACATCCTGGAGCCTCAAACCCTTCAGGTTGCTCCATGAAAATATCTTCCTCCAGCTCACTGTGAAGAAATGTCGTCTTCACATCCATCTGTTCTACCTCCAGGTCCATTGTAGCTGTCGTGGCTAACACAGTCCGAACCGAGGTCAACTTCACAACAAGAGAGAAAATCTCATCAAAATTGATCCTCTTCTTCTGATTGCAGCCTTTCACTACAATCCAGGCTTTGTACCTCGGCTTCTTGCAGTTCTCCTCCTATTTGATCTTATACACCCACTTGTTCTTCAGAGTTCGCCTTCCTCTAGGTAGCTCGGTCAGCTCATTAGTCCGATTCTCATGCAAGGATCTCATCTCATCCTGCATGGCCTTCTCCGACTCATCACTCTCTGGACTCTCCACCGCCTCATCATAACTCGGAGGTTCCCCATCTTCAGCAATTATGGTATATTCATCAAGTGGATACCTTGTAGAAGCTCTTCTTTCTCTAGTGGGGTATCTCGACTCTTCTTCTTCATCCTCAGAACCCGGTTCTTCACTCTGAACCCGGATCCCGGTATCATCGGTCTGTTGCTGGTCATCATCTTCAACATCACCTCCAGCTATTTCTCCACTAGTTTTTCCCCCTTCTTTAGCATGCACACGAGGGACGGGTTCTTCACTTTGGACAGTAACCCGGACTTGGGATTTCGAGATGTCATGGATGGTCTCATCCTCATGGAAGACCACATCTCGGCTTCTCGCAATCTTCTTGTTGATTGGATCCCACAGTCTAAAACTAAACTCGGTCTTCAGCGAACCGAGGTATATGCACTCCTTCGTCTTCGCATCCAGCTTCGCCCTTTCATCTTTAGGTACATGCACAAAGGCTTGGCATCCAAACACCCTCAGGTGATCATAGGTCGCTCTCCGACCTGTCCAAACTTCCTCTGGAATCTCTCCGACCTGTCCAAACTTCCTCTCCCCAGTATGCTTTCGACAACCCGACGTTGGATAACATACTTCAAACCTTCTCTTCAATAGTATGGTTCATCCTCTCAGCGAGTCCATTTAGCTGAGGAGTCTTGGGGGCGTCCTTTCAAGTCGGATCCTGGCTTCTCTACAGTTAGCTTCAAAGGGACCACGATACTCATCACCATTATCAGATCTAACCACCTTCAACCTCTTGCCAGTCTCCCTTTCCACCATGGTATGGAATTCCTTATATGATTGGAGAACTTGGTCCTTGGTCTTCAACAGGGAAACCCACACTTTGCGGGAATGGTCATCAATGAAAGAGACAAAATAATGCGCTCCTGCAAGCGATCTCTCCGACATGGAGCAAACGCCAGTATGGACAAGGTCAAGTATGTACCTCTGTTTCCTAGGTTGATCCGGTCTCACAAATGAAATTCGGTGCTGCTCTCCGGCTAGGCAGTGCGAGCAACTCTCCAGCACTTGACCCTTCAACCCGGTCAGTAGTTCTTTCTTCTCCAGAATCTCAAGCCCTTTCTCACTCATGTGGCCAAGACGCTTGTGCCACAACTCCAGGCTTGATCCATCAAAAACAATATTGGCTTCTCCGCCAATCATCCTACCTTGCATCACATATAAGGAGCCTTCCTTCTTTCCAAGGCTATCACCAAGCTTCCCTTAGATAGCTTCCACCTACAGCCCTCAAAGTTGTTCACTATCCCGGCTTCATCAAGCGTTCCCACCGAGATTAGATTCAACCACTTGTTAGGTACATGTCTTACATCTTTCAATACAATCCGACACCCTACTTCGGAGGTCAGGGTCACATTGCCGACACCAACAATCTTGCTGGTCACCTGATTCCCCATCTTCACAACTCCAAAATCTCCACTCTGGTAGGAGAAGAAAAACCTTCTATGAGGGGTCACATGGAACGAGGCACTTGAATCAACTATCCAGGCACAGTCATCGAAGGCAACATTCACAAAATCTTCTCTGAGAAGAAATATCTCAGCCCCAACACTGGCAACCACCACCGTGGTGATCTTCACCTCTTTCTTACCTTGGTTTGACTTCACAGACCCACTTTGCTCATCTCTCTGTAGAGTCCAGCAGTCAGTCTTCTTGTGTCCGGGCTTCCCGCAGTAGAAGCACTTCAGTTCACTCTTCGGTCTTGATCGGTCTCGGGACCTACCCCGTCTACCACGAACTCGAAAGTCAGACTTACTCCTCTCAGCAACGATGGCATCGCCTGTGCTGTTTGCACCCCGTTCCCTTCTTCTGGCTTCTTCAGTCAGGAGGTTGTCTGTCACAACATCCATCTTCAGTTTCCCTTCTGGTGCCGAGTTACTCAACGTCACTACCAGAGTATCCCAACTCTCTGGCAATAAGCTCAACAGCAACAACGCTTGCATCTCGTTGTCAATCTTCATATCGGCCTTGGACAACTGGTTCACAATACCTTTGTATGTGTTGAGGTGCTCTATCATGCTCATCTCGTCCTTGTACTCCAGCTTCACAAGCCGACGAACCAGGTGAGCTTTGTTCCTAGGAGTCTTCTTCTGAATCATGGACTCCAACTTGTTCCATAATTCGTACGCATTTGTGAACTCGGACATGTGCTCAAAGAGGCTTTTATCAATATACTTCTTGATCGTGGCCACCGCCTTCCGACTCAAGATCTCCCACTCCTTGTCTGTCTTACCAGCCGGTCTCTCATCAAGGACAATGGGCTCATGCAAATCCTTGCAATACAGATGATCTTCCATCGTTGGCCTCCAGTAGGTAAAGTTGTATGTGGTCAACTTGAACATATCCCCGTCATGGGTTATGCTACCACTGGTCTCCATCCCGATCTCTTTCTCAGAACCCTTCACGCTGGGCTCTGATACCACTTTGTTGGGATTAAACACACAATCTCTTTCTCTGTTGGGAGCAACACCTCAACCAACCACGAACATTAGGAGTCACTAAACTCAACCCTCAAGCAATCAAACAGTGAAATATATGCGGAAACGTGAAACGATCAAATAAAGGATGCACGAGAGACTAGGGAGAGAAAAACACACCAACAATAGCTTTACGTGGGAGAAAACCTTCAAGAGAAAAACCCACGGGACCTTGTCCAAAACAATCCACTATTCTCAACAATAATGGTTACAATCACTCTCAACGGCCTTCAGCCGAAGACACTCAACCTCACCAACAACAATGGTGGAAACGCTCTCAACAAGAGTTGCTCTCAACCTCTCGGAGGTGCTCTCTTAACAGCTAATGCTGGAGTCACAAACGAGAATCCTCTCCTCCCTTTTCTGGAATTCTGAATCCTCTCTCAGCCTCCATCTATAAATGTTATATTTATAGAGAGGAATTAGGTTTAGGGGTTTCAGCGCCCTAAACTGCAAGTGGACCGGGGTCATCCCCTTGGGAATTGGGCCCAAGTCAATATTCCCTTTTTCAACACCTAGGAATTTAGGCCAAGCATTAAACGGAACCTTATCCAATACTAAGGTATCATGTGAAGAAGAAGGAGGAGGAGGAAGTAGTAGCACTGGATTTATCCCATTGTTTTCCAGAAGTGTGTACACTCTGTCATAGTAACAAATAATGAGGTATATAATAAATATGTTACAATTGCAGAAGCGAAGATAATAAATATGTTACAACTGAAGAAGACGCAGATGAATGGAAGAGAGAATAGTCATGATATGAAGAAGCAGATTGATGAAAGAAAGAAGAGTTACAAATATACAAAGAAAGTGAATCGACAAATAAGTAGCAGCAGCCAATAACTTAGGGAATCATAAAAGTTTAAAGATTAATAATGATAATAAAAAATTAGAAAACAGTATATATGATCTTTTATCTTATAATTTTATCAATTATGCAAATAAGAAAGACTCATATTTATGAATATAAATTCTTATTTCTAAGTTTAAAAAAATAAGTGATTTCTTCTAATTACAACACATATAAAAAAGAATTATTTGATATCATAGATAATTTCTTTATCAAGAATTATATATATGTGATTCTAGATATAGATATGGAAAAAATTGTGTTTTGACTAAACTTCGACATGAACAAGTAGAAAACAGAATTCGAAACATAGTTAATTAGCTAACTTGGTCTAATTCAAAATGGAACTATAAAAATAACATACATTGGTTTTAATAATAATAATAATAATAATAATAATAATAATAATAATAATGTACTATCATTACTTGTTTCTTATGAAAAGAACTGGAGGTAGTAATTTATTTGGTAGACAAACAAATGCAGAAGAAGATTCTAATATTACTGATCATTAGCTAATGTTCTGATTCCCCCCAAAAAAATTGATTTGGTCCCAAATATTTTGTTCATGCATGACCATTACATAATACAGATTACAGTATGATACTATTACAATACCTTATTATTGGAATTTGAGTTTTGATCTAACTTAACTTCAAACACTAGCTAAAAAACTAAGAGTTGTACATAACTTATATATATTATTTTGACCATATTTCTTGTCAACGTGAAATCTCTAATACACCCTAAACAACATCTCTAAAAATCTAAAGGAGTGAAAAATGAACAAATATCTAAACACATATGCATCTGGGAAAGAAGAAAGAAGAATTAAGTAAGCCAGAAAAGAAAAGGACATACCCAAAAGTTAAACACAAGCATATGTTAAACAACAAGTTGATTGATTGACCAGAACTCAATGAGTAGTGTAGTGTAGTCTCATTACTCGCATAAAAATTGCATAATATTTTGATCCTGAAACTAAAAAAATAGTGTGTTTTTATTCCTTTGCATTTTCATTTTATTTGATGATTAAATACGTATTTTGAAATTTAATAAAAACATATGTAACCAACAAGTTGAATTGAACTAATATATTTAAATTACAAAATATATATATATATATATATATATAATTGCATATAATAGAACAAAATATCTAAATTTGAAACAATAAACAAAAATTTTAAAATACAAAGAATATAACATAAATTTAACATTGTTGGCTTGAGCTTACACGGTGGGGGCAATTTTTCTTTGAATGGCCTAAGATGCAATGGCCTAAGATGCAACACATGGAATATTGTTTTGGTTGACACAGTTCTCAGATATCCATTTCAGCATGGATACCAGAAACATGATGACCCTTAGAACTTTTTTTTCTTCTCTGGGTCGGGGCAAATTATTTGCTTGTGACACGACGGCCAATACACTTCGTTGCACAATTCTCCAAACAATCATTTGTATACGTTAGAGACATTTTCCAATGTATACACAAGATGCATGTAGTTCCTGCACGCATGGTGAGCATGCTTACATGCAACAACAACATGAGAATAAGACATGTGCAATTTTTGGAATTTGCCACAATCACACCACCTTTCATCCGGTGAAATTTCTAGTGGGTCAAACGTCTCTCGGATTTATTGTCTCCTAGACAAGGAACTGTGTGCCACATCAATCGAACTCAAGAACAATGTGAGTGTTTGCCTTTCTTTGTGTATCTTTGATGGCCTTATTTAGTACTTATGTATAAACTTGGCCAAATGTAAGCATTGCTACGACTTTTCTCCCTCTGTTGTTGAACAATGCATTAGACCATATATATGTTGATTTTACTAGCGCACTTACTGCCAGATTTCTTGAGTACCGAATTAATTGACTCAACAAGATTGGTGGTCATGTGTCCCCATCGTCGACCATCATCCCATGCCAGAGTCCATTTTCTTGCGAAATCTAGCTAGGCCAATTAATTACTCAATCATGATTTGCTTCCTCTCTCAAAATGTTGTAGTAATGATTGAATATAGGCTCTGTCCTTGCATCTGTTGAGTATTTATAAACATAAAATTTCAATATTGTGAATGATACAAAATGAAGTGATATTTAATATGAATAGAAAGAAGTTTGGACTTACCCATATTGATAATTATTTTTTATGTCATTGTTCTTGAACCTCTTCGTGTAATTTTATGCAATGTGTCAAATACAGAACACATGCACAGAATTTTGTGTCATCTACCCACTATCACGTGTTGAGTAGACACTTTTTATTGATTCGTGCATGTCTGAAATCAAACAAAGATCGCGTTATGAGGTGACATGCCTTTTTATATTTTTGAGGAAGAAGAGTCATGCTTCCACTGTTTCACCTTCAACAACATCAAAGGCTATTGAAAGGATTTTATTGTTGTCATCTTGTGCAACTGCCACTAGGAGGGTCCCCTTGTATTTACTATAGAACCATGTTCCATCGACCTGAACCATAGGCTTACAATATTGAAACCCATCAATACACAACCTGAAACTCCAAAAAAGACGATTGAATTTCACGAAACCCTCTACTGTTTGACCTCTTTGTGATAACATTGACAGTGTTTCCTTCTCCAAAAACATACCAGGAAGAAATTCCATCATAGCTTGCAGAAATCTTGGTAAATCGTGGAACAATACTTCCTAGTTATCGTAGATATTTTCAGTGGCATTTTGCTTTGCCAACCATGCTTTCCAGTAAGTGGTAGTGTATCCTTCAATGCTTTTAATGTATGATATCAAGGCTAGTACTTAATTTGATGGATTATTTTCAATCAACGTGTGAATGCTTTTACTGATGAGCATATACGACATCATTGCATGATCTTGTGAGATTGATGGATTTGAACAAGTATGGGATTCACGAAGCTTTTGTTATTTTCCATTACTTACCTGCAAGGATGTATGTTGCCCGGCACCTCCAAGCACAACTATTGTCATCATAAATGACAATTAGCTTTGTTGGGTTCGATAATTGTGTCTTGCAGTTAGCTTCTTTGCTCACATGATACTGCTGCAAAGCATAATGTACTTCTTGTTTTGTTAGAAAACACATCCCTTCAAAGAGAGTCCCACCAGATGTTGGACTTCTTCACAATCCAAGCTCTGACTGTATTCAAAATCTTCAAATTAGATTCTTTAAAATTATGTGTGTGTGGTGGTATGTAGTATGGTGGTACGGTTGTCTTCATCATCACTAAAAGGATCTAGTTCTTCGTATGGTAAGCCAGCTTTGTTGTAAACTCAAGTTCGTTTGGTTGGGTTGACGAGGCAGGCTCTACTGCTTGGGTACTTAATATGGGTGAGATTGGTCCTCAGTAACACAAATTGTTGAGGATCATAATAAGGTTCATGAGATATTGGTTGAGGGTTTGGGGGTGGGAAGTATATGTAGCTGGACGTTTGCATACAATTTAATGGATGCAAGAACCTCATGTTGGTGAACAACAGACATCAAACCTTTGACGTCTTCGTCATCAATAAGTTGCACTGCTATAAACTTGAGCATTTCACACCCCACTACTTGTGGGCATCAGAATGAAATATTGCATACTTAGTCTAGTGGTTGAAGTTGGAGCCTTTGGTGGATTTTTCTTTTCAAGGATTCAAGTGTGAGACCTCTCTTTGTTTGAAAGAACATCGAAACATATATCGTTCATCTGTTTTGATTATTTTACCGTTGTAGCGCACTAACAAATTAGCAGATGAAGAAGAAATGTTGTGTAATAAAGAAAGAAATACGACAAAGGGTTTGTGTTTGCAAAGTTGAAAAAAAGTAACAGAGAAAGAAAGTGTTGTGCGAATGTGTTAAATGAAGGTTAATATGACCTCTATATATAGGGGTCAGGGTTAAGGGTTTATGACCTAGGGTTAGGATTTGAAGCATTTGATACCCAAGTGTAAAGCAAAAGTCGCTATGATGCACTTGCCTAAAGCAAAAGTGTCTCTGATGCACTAGCACAAAGCAAAAGTGTCTCTCATGCATTGGTGTAAAACATTGGATTCCCTGACCTAGGGTTAAGGTTAGGGTTTATAGTTTAGGGTTCATTTATTATATTAAGGTTAGATTTTTTGATTTAGCGTCCAGGGCCAAGAATTAGGGTTTACAACCTAGGGTTAAGGTTTGAAGCATTGGATTCCCTGATGCACTAATGTAAAGCAAAGGTGTCTTTAACAAACTGGCATAAATCAAAATTGTCCTCGACACATTGTTGTAAAGAAAAAGTTTCTTTTATGCACTATCATAAAGCAAAAGTGTCTCTAATGCACTTTAGTAAAGCAAAAGTGTATTTGAGGTACCGTCACAAAGAGTGTCATTAACCTAAGGTTAGTGTTATTAGCCATTGTTTAGTTAATATACTAGGGTTAGGGTTTATGCGACAGATATATGGACCGAGGTCCAGAATGAGTGATGTATCCGTGAGTGAAAATTCGTTAATCTAAATTTGTCTTCTAGGAAACATAATTAGAATTTAGGTTAGATTTCAATTCATGCAGGCAAATTTTGGCACTTAGACTGTTATGTGTATCAGTTATTTTGGTTAAAATAATGTTTCACTCACGTAGTTTTCATGTCAATGAAGTCATTAGGACAACTTTTGGGTCTTGACTTGACCCAAAAATGCATTAACAGAGTGGCCAAAAACAAGAAAAAATTACTAAAACTTCAATATTTCAATTCATGAGGGAAACTTTTGGCACTTAGACTGTTATGTGTATCAGTTATTTTGGTTAAAATAATGTTTCATTCGCATTTAGTTTTCATGTCAATGAAGCCATTAAGATAATTTTGGGTCTCAATTTGACCCTAAAATGCATAAACGAAGTGGCAAAAAACATGAAAAACTTTACCAAAACTTCAAGATTTACATCCATGAGGACAATTTTTGGCACTTAGACTATTATATTTATTAGTTATTTTGGTTAAAATAATGTTTCATTCGTGTATTTTTCATGTCAATTAATCCATTAAGACAACTTTTGGGTATCGATTCATCCCTAAAACACATTAATGAAGTGGCCAAAAACAAGAAACTAAAAAATCAAGATTTCAATCCATGAGGACAACTTTTGACACTTAGACTATTGTGTGTATTAGTTATTTTGGGTAAAATAATATTTCATTCATGTAGTTTTCATGTCAATGAAGCCATTAAGTTAACCTTTGGGTCTCAATTCAACCCTAAAACACATTAACGAAGTGGCCAAAAATAAGAAACTAAAATTCAAGATTTTAATTCATGAGGGCAACTTTTGCCACTTAGACTAGTATGTGTATTAGTTATTTTGGTTAAAATAATGTTTCACTCATGTAGTTTTCATGTCAAAGAAGTCATTAAGACAACTTTCAGATCTCGATCTGGCCCTAAAACGCATTAACGAAGTGGCTAAAAACAAGAAAAAATTACTAAAGCTTCAAGATTTCAATCCATACTTCAAACTTTTGGCATTAAAATATACTTGACAACAACTCAATAACACAACAATGAAAACATACATGACGACTACAAATGTAACGCCCCAGCTACAACCGAGGTCATTACTCAGCCTTAATTACAATCATTAACAATAATTATCAGAGTTAAGCAGTTTGGAAGCATACAATAACATAAACAGGGCATCAACAAATGCCATCATCATATACACTGTACATTTGACATGGTGAATATACATCAAGTGTCTGTGTCTCATACAAAACTGTACATAAACTCCCCTCAGGGTACAAAATAAAACCAAAGGCGAATACAAAACATCTGAGCCATCTGCTCATATCATCTAGCCTAAGGTTTACAAATCCAAGCTATCCCTGCATAGGCTTCTTGCCTTGGGATCTATCTGCTCCGCTTGATGATTCACCTGCAAAACATAAGCCCCACACACGGGGTGAGATTTAAAATCTCAGTAAACTCAGGGCCCTTGAAGGTATTTCCTTCCCCTGGTTCACTTCCAAACATAAACATAGAAATACAGCATATCCAAGAGATTCATAATCTTTATCTCAATCATATCATCATCAAGCAATCCTCAATCTCAATTCTCATACACCTGGCCACAACCAGGTGCCTCAAGCACGGCCTACAACCGTTCATAGCAGAAATCACTACCTGACCACAATCAGGCTATAACCACTACCTGACTACAATCAGGTCATACTCATGGCATACCGCCAATCATCACATCCAACTCTATCCTGCTGAGGCTACATCTAGCTATATAGGAACATCTCCTCTCAGGAGGCTACATCTATATACTAGGAACATCTCATGCCAGGATTCAATCATCTACCTGAGGCTACATCTGTATATATAGGGACATCTCCACTTGAGGAGACTACATCTATATAACAGGAACATCTCATGTGTCTGGCGGAGGCTTCATCTGTATATATATAGGAACATCTCAATCAAGAGGCTACATCTATATATAACACGCACATCTCCTTCTAACGAGGCTACATCTGTGTATATAGGAACATCTCCATTCGGGAGGCTACATCTATATCACAGGAACATCTCGTATCCTATCTCATCACACTTGCCTGAGGAGGCTACATCTGTGCATATAGGGACATCTCCGTTTGGGAGGCTACATCTATATCACAGGAACATCTCTCAATAGGGCTTACTAAATCTCAAGTCATTTATCCTACTACAATAGGATTATATCCATTCAATCCCGGAATTTACATTCAAAACATATTGTTCCCTCTTCAAAGGGCTTAGCATACATCTTAAGCATATATATATATATATATATATATATATATATATATATATATTTTCAATACATGTCATTCCCTCATCAAAGGGTTCAGCTTGCATCTCAAGCATATCAATTCAATACAGATCATACATGTTATCCCCTCATCAAAGGGTTCAATCCACATTCAACATATAGCAATCCGTCATCAAAGGATTCAATTCACATTCAATACATGTTCCACATACATACAATATATCACAGCAAAACCATTCCCCCATCTGGAGTATGGTGGAACGCAGCAAAGGACATACAATCAAGGTCCAAGAGCTTACCTGCTCTACGCAAAACACCGACTTCCCCGGTCTCGTGGCTACCACCACCAAAGGTATCAGACTCACGTCCTACATAGGCAAACACAACGTATGAGCAACGGTCCTAAGCCGTTATAACGAAAGGAACTACAATCCCTTTCTATAGAGCACATGACTAATCACTTCACAAGTGATACACGGGCCCTCACTAGGATCCCTCCCGGTCTAACCAAGACCCCAGAGTCTCTCCTAAGACTCTACTCAGGCTACACAAAGCACATCCATGCCTTAGCCCTATCATATCCAAACTCAATCATACAATCCATATCAACTCATGGACAACATCTATACCCTCCCAAGGGTACTTTATCATCTACTTTAAGGTTCAACATAACCATGCACTCAGCCCCTTTCTCTATACATGCATAACTCAGAGCCAAAATCAAGCTTCATCAATAATGATTTCTGAAGGCTCTAACATCATCACAACAACCCCCTGAACATAAGTCTCTACAAGACCTTGGGCTAATTCCAACCCCATCACATATGGGTTACTATTCATGCAAACCCCCAATCTCAAAATCAAACGGAGAAACTTGAGTTTCTTACCTCAACGGCGTCAAAGAAGACCCTAGGACCACCTCCTCGAGCTCCGGTGTCCTTTCCACGCAATGGGTCTCAGCCACACTCAAGTTCTCTAAGCTTTCCTTTAGGGATTTCAAAAACTCACCAAAAGGGGTTTTTGATGAGAAAGGATGAGTGATTCAAGCTTCCATAGTGTTTCTCTCACAATCAAGAGCCAAAGAAAGGTGTTTTGGTCAAGAAATATGGCTCAAGGAAGCTTAAGGAAGTCAGTAATGGAGGTCTAGGGCGAAATGAAGAAGAAGAAGCCTTTCTCTCTCCCTTTTTCGCGTTTTGGGCTTTAAATAGTGGCTCTGCCCGACCTGTGGCGCTCTTGGCGCCAGCCCGGCGCTCCCAGCGCCACACTCCAGAAACTCTAGCGCCATCCGCGCCACATCTGGCGCCCCTAGCGCCACATCCCAGAAACTCTGGCGCCATCCGTGCTAGCTGGGAAACTTGGCGCCCCTGGCGCCACATCTGGCGCTCAAAGCGTGAACCTGCAGGGATCCCCGCGCTCCCAGCGCGAACTTGGCGCTCCAGGCGCCACTCTCCATAGAACATGGCGCCCCCAGCGTGAATCTGGCGCTCCTGGCACCACATACCAGTGCTCTGGCACTCTCAGTGCGAGGTTGGCGCCCCTGGCGCCACCTTCCAGTGCTCTGGCTCCATCAGCGCCGCACCTCTCACAGGGTTTTCTGCTAAGTATTCCCTTTAGGCCCACTAATGCATGGTTAGATACCTTAATCACAGGCTTAATTACATGCTTAAAACTCAGGGTATTACAACAAATCATTAAATAATACAATAGCAATCAAATAAATTGGGGTGGGAGTTTCTTCAAAACTCGATTCAAGCTTCATTGATTCATCGAGGTATTCATCCAAACCCTCCAAATTCAAAGAGCTTGCAAAAATTGGTGATGTGTACACATGTTTGTATGGGTGTGTCTTGGTATTAATATATAACTCAAGACAAGTGAGGATGGAGAGTTGACCAAACATAGTAATTACGTCCTCATCATCATGCAGTATGCATGCCCTGTACTAGGCACAATCATCAACAAATGATATAGTTAATCGAAGATGTATATCCTTGACCACTTTACCATTTGGTAAACTAATCTTGTTTCCAATAGCTTGTTTCAAGGCATCAACTGACATTTTGTTATCAAGTTGAACGATCTTTGGTGAACCGCTTACAAACGTTGAACCGTGTTTAGTTGTTGTGATGGTGCCATTGTAATACACAATCGCATGGGTTGATGATGAAGTCATGGTTTAGGGTAGCAGTAAGGTTTTTGATTGAGGTGATGGATCAAACTGCCTCAGTGCAAACTATATTTATAACGTTTAATGACTTGTCACATAAACTTCAAAAAGAACAGCCAAGATCTCACCGACAACATGAACGACCTAGATATCACCAATTAGAGCAACGCACGTTATACAACCAAGATCCCATCGACAAAATCAACGGTCAAGATCCCACTTAATGAATTGTGTTACAGTTAAATTATTTTCTATAAATACAATGCATGTATTTCCATCGTATACACTAACTAAATGACTCACTTTCTCTCATTCTCATATATCTCTTTTTAACTTCTTGGTGTTAGTACCAAAGCCTAAACCATAGAATCTATAGTTGTTCTTCTTCCTTGAAAACAACACCTTCATAGATCTAGAGAAGTATGTAAAACATTCTATTTAACTAAATGTTAACAATTTTATGATTTACAAATATTGATGTTGTTATTATTTTGATTTATGCAGGTAACAAATGATTTAATCCAGTCATATGCTCAAGTTATGCCTTCTCCCAGATCCTAGAATTGAATCTTTGTTAGCTCAAGTTGGGTTTTCAGATGTTGCAAAGCTCAAACGGATTAAAATTGACGACGCTTTAGTGATTGCTTTGGTTGAAAGGTGGAGACCTGAATCAAACACATTTCATCTTCTTGTTGGTGAATGCACAATCACCTTGGAAGATGTTGCTCTTGAACGGGGTTTACGTGTTGATGGAAAACCAATTACTGGCCCAATATATTATGATTGGGAACAAATGTGCGCAAAATATATAGGTGTTGTTCCTCAAAAGAATGCACTATTGTGATTACCACTTAAACTAAAATGGTTAAAAGAAAACATGTTGACTCTTCCAACAGAACCCACACCACAACAATTAGCAACCCATTGTAGAGCATACATTTTAGGGTTGATTGGTGAGGTGCTGATGCCAGACAATTCAGGGAATAGAGCTCACTTGATGTATATGCCTCTGTTAGCAAATCTTGATCGGGTTGGCTAATACAGCTGGGGTTCGACATGTTTAGTACATTTGTACAGAAAAATGTGTAGGGAAATTTATCCCACATCCAAAAAATGAGAGGATGTACAATGTTGTTGTCGTCTTGGGCATGGTAATGTCATTCATTCAACCAAGGGTCAAGCGCCATCCGCCATATCCACTTGCAACTAGGTAAACAAAAATTTCTCACTCAAACAAAGTCCTTTTTTGTAATGTATTTAACACTAACATATTACATTTCACTAGATGGAGTGGCAGGGGGCTACGGTTTCATGGAAACCCACACAATGATGTTATAGGCTACAAGTCAGAATTAGACAACATGTGTAACGAGGAGGTTGAACCATTTGGGTTTTTTTTTATTTATTCAAACGTCAATTACATTGTTTTTAAAATTATTAATGCAAGTTATTTTTTCAGTTCCATCGAATGCCTTACAAAGTGGTTGAGTCATTCCTGCCAAAACATCCATTCAAAGATTCCAAAATATGAAGTGCTTGTGTCGCTATAATTTATTTCCCAGTGGTAGTATGGTAGCAAACTAATAGAGTCATGCTCCAATTTGGACTTTGTCAAGACATACCAAATCCACCACATAATCTTGACAAAATCCATCATACTTACATGAGAGGACATAGTGACACAAATTAGGCAGAGGAACGTCAATAGTGGATTGCAATTTGGAAGGAAAGACGCAAATATGTGTTAATCGGTCAACCAATTCTAGGAAATATTGAACATATGAATCACTACATGAATTGGTACTAAGAAAATTCAAAAATTTGCCTAACATGGTTTGCAACTTATACAAACATTGTCACCACATCTTGCTCAGCTCCAAACATGAAAGCTAAACAACACCCTCAACAACAAAGCCCACCAATTGTTGTAACACCCCGATTGAATCACACCGGAATGAGAGAAATTCAGAGGTTGTACAGATATGAGACTGTATAGTTGAGGATGACTTACAGAAATTAATTGGTACTACCTATACCAACAAGATGCATCTATTTTTCGATAGCCCATCACTTAAGAACTTCATGGTTAAACGTGTTTGGCTTGGAGTAGTTATGGGACGGGTGACCTTCTTGGAAGTTTTCTAAAAAGTGTGAGCGAGGAGAAAACACATTGAAAAGTATTGTGTAGGTAGAATTGATTTTTTAAGTCTTGAAAAGGCTTACCTACGAAGGGTTATGATTGGTGGAGTTTTATGACCAACAAGGATGTTGAGTGAAGTGTTACTGCGTGAAGAGTCATAGTGTGAGAGTTGTCGAGAAGTTGAAAATCAAGGATGTTACAATCGTTACCAACATGCATGATGAAAAACTGCAAACAACCACATCCTCAATCATTTGAATTCTCTCCACAACCTCATCACCATCAAGAAGACTTTAGAAGCGACCTCGTAGGTACAAATCCTTGAACACCGAAATCTATTTATGCATACATGCAAAGTATGCTCGTACCTTTGTTTGCATCCTTTGACCAAAGTATTCCGACAATTCTTCCACTAATGACTTCATCCAGGAAGAGCAACCTGTTGTTTCTGATGAAAAACTTCAACCACAAGAACATGGATGAGTACGTCGACAACCGACAAGAAATAGACAACCTCCCAGATGTGGAACTAGTGGACACAGACGATATTAATTTCCCTTGTTAATTATGTCCTATTTTGATGATTTTAGTTTGCCCATGTTAATTGAATGAACATTGAACAATGCATTTAATACAATGAGCATTGCATTTTTTTATACGAATTGACTGAACATTGATTTTTTAAAACGATTTGACCCCACTATGCTTTTTTCATAAGATTTCACCTTGCATTGCTTGTTTCAAAATGATGTGACTATATGATATTTTCTATGAGAAGATTTGAATGAACGCTATTTTTTCGAATTGCGCAAACCAAAAGTAATTAATTAAGACTCAATCTAAACCATTTATATTGTCGATGCAATCTCAGTAGTTGGTATGAGTCACAATAGAACACTTAATCACCTAATATATATACCAATAGAGGTTAGATGCAACTCAACACTTTTGTCTAATATTTGCCATATTGCTTAAAACGTGAAGAGTGTATCGACTCTTGTATATTGAGATGGTGACATCATTCTATCATATGAAGGAATAGTGTTTGAATGTCCTACTGATCCTAAAGTCATCACAATAAGTGAGGACATTCGTTTGATGCCTTAAGGAAAACAATTTTTTATGTCAACCGAGGTTGTAAAATTTTAATAAAACTTTTCTATTGTCAACTAATCTACATAAGTGATGGTTGTGTTGAATACGATTTTATGGAGCTCAAACGTGATAATGATATGTGAAAAATATTTTTCATTTATTCAAAATTTAGTAGCAAAGGTATGATTAAGTTGAATGCAACTTTTGGACATTCTCTAGATGAAATTCTTGCCCTAGTGCACAAACCAAGGAAACCAAGAACACCTAATGAGATCATTATCTGATGCGTCATGAATTTGTGTAATCATTGCACAAACTACTTGTTGTTTCTTTTTTAGAATAAACTTACAATTTATCATTGGAATTATGTTATTACTTTTTTTTTAAAGATTTTCTCCTTTAGTTGTGTTAGTCCCATAAGATTATGATGTTTACCTAAGCTTTTTTTTTCTTCTTCAATCATGCAAAATAGCACTACATCCACAATTTTTTTAAAATGGAAAAAATTAAAACTATTAATACTATACTAATTTTTCCATTTTCTTTTCATTTCCATTTCTAAAAAAATTAATCTTTCTATAAAAAAATAAAATTTATTTTTTGTTAATAAAATTTGTATTTAACCACAATTTATATTAGGGACTACACTAACATTCAATCGATAAAACATCATAAACGTGAATAATTAATTATTTATCTAAGTCACCTATTCTAGATAAACTTTCTCTATTTATCTAGGTCTTCTTTTTTTCCATCTAATTCAATCTAGATAAACTGGATTTTATCTTCTTTTTGCTATGTTAAATTTCATTTATAGATTAATTATCTTTTTAAAAATACTATTCTAAATGAATAATATTTTTTAAAAATTAATATATATATATATTAGTAAAATATAAAAAAAAAATAACACAAATAAAAAAATAAAATAAAAACCCAGTTAAACTCTTTAAAAAAAAATCTATCTTGAAAGAAGCCTAGGAATGGAATTCGAGACTATCTCACTCGGCCTCCTTACAAGAACACACCTAAAGGTAGTCAAACCTAATCTCAACCTCAAACTCATTCCAAGATTGTTGTTATTAATTAGGATTTCTCCACGGTATGAAATCGATTCTTAAAAAACCAATTTCATAACACTGTTTTGAAAAGAACAAAAACTGATTTCATAAAGCATGTAAAAAATATTAATTGTTCAGAGTATCTGATTTCTCAACGTGAACAGTGATTTATACATTTGTGTAAATATTTTTCATCGATTTCTAAACTAAAGCAAAATAAATATTAATTGTTCACATTGAGAAATCATTTGCCGATTTCTCAACGTGAAAGTGATTTATATCATTTGTGTAAATATTTTTTCACTTATATTATTTAGATAAATATTTTTTTTCATATTTTTGTATAAAAAAAGTCTATGTAAGAGTCTCTGCTTAAGTCAACTGGTTGTGGATTTGAGGACAGGTGGTAAAGCCTCTACAACTAGTTATGCTCGCAGACTTAACCATCCACATGGAATGTGACATGAGAACGTTTCATATATAATAAAGAGTGGGAAAAAACTAGAGAGAGAGGGTGTTGGGTCACTTTTAAAGAAATATCATTAATAATTAATTAATATTATGGTCTTATCGTTTCTTTTTAAAGTTATAAATAAGTTGAATTTAATAAAAGTCAGTCCCTCTCAATGTAATAGATCACTAAGGTTATGTAGTTAATAATCCCACCATGTGACAGATCACTAAACTACTTCATACCATTTTCTAAATCAAACTCAATTTTCTTGGGTCTTTGCAATGTGAAGAATGCTAGCTAGCACCATTATATACTAAACTATACCAAAACTCGTTAGTTTAGTCTATACACCAAGTATTAATTAAACTGAATGCCTCCAAAAAAAAAAAAAAACAGAATGAAGAAACAATATGATGAAAAAGATTGAAGTCTCTGAACTTGAATATCAAGAAAACATATTATATAAAAATAAGACTTAAATATATTTTTAATTTTTAATAAATATTCAATTTTTATATTTATTCACTAAAAAAATTTACTTTTACTCTTTAGTAAACTTTTTTGCATTAAATCCCTAATAAAATAATAATTTTACTTTTGATTCTTAATATTTTATTTTAGTCCCTAATAAATTAGTTAATTTTATATTTATTTCCTAATAAATTAGCATATTTTGTTTAATCCAAACTAATTACAAATTAAAATTTTATCATAAAACAAACAAAATTTCCTAATTAATCATAAACTAAAAAAAGTGTCAAAAACCATAACCATAATTATTATTTTATCAGGAACTCAACTCAACAAAACATTATTAAACAACAATCGAAAAGTCAAATATTTATTAAAAATAAAAAACATATTTAAACCTAAAAATAATTTTTTTCATCATTTTTTCTTCTTCATATTGAAATGACTTCAATTTTTTCATGAGCTTAGTGTTTAATTCAGTATTCCTTTGGCTATCAGAGTCATTCTCATTCTAGGGATTTATCATCTCGCTAAAATGATCACATGGAAAATATTGAAGTCATTGAAATCAATGATAAAGAGAAAATTAATGGTAAAAATAAAACTGCTTTATATATCACCTTTGTTAATAAACCTTTTTTGATATTTAATTTTAGTAACTTGTATTTTTCCTGATATTATTTCATCATTCTGGTAGCTGTGTAGCCAATACATATTTCTAGGGAGTTGATAACTCCATATCAACACACAAGTCCTCATCTTCATCAGGTGGTAACCCATTTCCCAATTCCATTTCTCTCCCACAATCAGAAAATACAGTCTGCTTCACCTGACCCAGAGCATTGCTAGTTGCACCTTCCTCAGGTGCATTGTCACGATTATCATTTGGAATACCATCAAATATGCTCAAAACATTCCCAGGGACATGTAAGCCAAGGTAATTCTGATAACACTCATGGTTCTCCATAAAATAATTCTTCACATCTTTTCCATTCACATGCACATCATATTCCTCCTTGATATGGCAATGCTTTTGAGCAATTTCCCTGTGCCTAGTGGTCCAATCAGGTCGACTCCAAAGGTAGAGAGGTGGTGGCTTCAAGTTCCAGTCTTCCAATTGCTTGTCGCGTGTATCAACGGAACCAGGTAGATAAAATGACTGGAAGAAAAAACAAAATGAAATAGATAAGCTACTTTACATGTCCCTTGACTTGGTTACACAATCTTTGGATTGAAATCACAACTTTTGTTAACTCACCTTTCCTGAAAGCATCTCATCATCCTCCCAAATTAAATCATATCCTTCTTTCTTTCTGTCAAGTCTGGCAAAATAGTAAAGAGATGACTCTTTTTTTCTGCTTAGATCAGAAACACAAGGGCATAAAATGAAACAATACTAACCGTTTAGTTACTTTTGGCACAATAAGTATAAGGAGTTTTGGCTTAAATGTCAATGCCTTGTTAATAAATTTGTTAGCAAGAGAACCCTTAACCCCAAAAGGAGGATTCAGCCCTATGATCTAGCAAAATATCAACAGTGAAAGGAACATATATTAATGCAGAGATAGAAGTATTCATGTGTCTAAATAAGTTATGAAGCAAAAGCTTTATTAGAGTCTCACAAGTTGAGAACCGTTGGGTAATTCTTCTGCATTGACACTCATCCAATCTCTCTTTTCAAAGTTGAAATCATTCTAGATGCAGCAGGATTCCATTAGTTGACAATAAAAGGAAAGTTGCAACAGGTAAAAGGAAGAAAGAAAAAAAAGACAATTACAAGACTACTGTAGAAACAAATCAATAATATAAGCACCTAGCAGCTTTAAATTTGAAGCTGGAGGCAACCATAAACAAAAGCAATAACTATACCATGCATACCTTCATTAGATAAATTCATTAAGAAGCATCATTATATTTATGCTTAGACATTGCACAAACCTTTAATACCTTAAGGCATTGTAACTGCAAGCTAAAGCAAGGAATGCCCATGAATCTACCACTCAACTAAGGAATTGAGATTATAACTTAAAAACCTCTAACTTCATAACTTGCTGGCATCTAATAAAGGGCTAAAAAAAAGTGAGAAATAATTCCCCTATGTTGGTAATATGTATTAACCAAATAAAAAAAATTTATTATGTATAGGATTATTGAAAATATGTAGATAGATCCCAGAATAGATGCCTAGCAGACATTTTGTTTGTCACAGTTAGTCCTCCTAGCTAGCAAAGCAATCACATTTAAAGTGGAAAATTTTCAACCACATCCAATATACAACTGATATGTTAATCCAAGAGAAATTTTCTCCACAAAATATGCATGGGGACCACAATCTTACACAATCCACCTTCAACACAGAGCAGTCCCATTTCACAAAAATTGTATCACACTTGATATAAAAAATTGATTTTCTTATTGACAGACATATCCATAACATTTAAGAAACACTACCCTCAGCATATGAGCTCTTATCTAACTGCAAAAGATGCTATCTTGGAACAGTGTCCTATAGAACAGAAGACTTACCTTGGGTTGGAATAAATCATAGTTCTTAAATGAACATGACTTCCCCATCTCTTCAAGCTTTGATTTCATTAGACAACTGAAGTCATTAGAACCACAACAGAAGTCTAAAACCTGGCAAGGATACGACATAAGTATGGATGATGCAAGTTACTCGACACAGGGATTAAATCCACCAGAAATTGTCAACAGCTATAATGAATAAATGAAGATGGAAGAATTTGTCATCTGTCAAATTTTATCAACTTGAGAAGTTTCATCAAAATTGAAGGCTACAAAATTTTGATTCCAATAACATACAGGAAGTTACATTGTTTCAAAGTACTGATGCTATCCGCCATAAAGGATCCAATTAATTTATATGTTTCAGACAGCATGATTATCGACAACTTACCATTAGTAATAGTATGCAGGAACATATAAGAGAAGTCTCCTAGTCCAACTCTCAGCAAACAAAAACACATAAGGATGACTATGAGAGATTCTCTTGATGAAGACAATGAAAGCATCCTTAAAATTAAACATTTTGAAGATTTCCTCGAACACAAGGGACCAGGAAATTATCCTCAGGCTTCATGGATTCAAGCCTGATTAATAGAATATGTTGTTTGTCAATCAAGACTATCATTTTTGTCAAATGGTTAACATTTAAGAAATATGAGATATATCATCTTTTCATGTATTCTAAAATACTCATTGCCGGAAAGTTGTAGCCTCATTGTTTTTACGAAAATGCTCAATTATTTAAAAGTAGGCCACACACCTTGTATTCTGATTATCAACTAAATAGAGCATTCATATTAGGAGAAAGAGCAGGGGAAGATACACAAAATACAAATGGTATTCAAAGATTATGAAGTATAATTTATTTAAATGATATTAATACAAACTGACAAAACAAAATGAATATAAGGAATGCTAGAAACAGAGTAATTAGTTTGGATACATGATTGGTTAATTGGAATAGCTGGGCAGTTAAAGTGGTAGAGGTAGAAAATATGCTTCAATATCTGTATTCTGAAAATGAATAATTTAGTTTTTAGGAATTTGTTAATTGTGTCTCAGGAATTTAGAATGACGTTTAGATAATAAAGATAAAGATCTTATTCTTATCATTTAGACTTTAAGATATATTCCATTTGTTTTTAAAATTAGGATGTTGTTAGTACTTTTGAAATTTTTGTTACATTTTAGCTCTATATATAGAGCCCAGCAATAAAAGTTTATGTGCTCATCAGCTCTTTTAAACTTATTTTTTCTACAAAAATATTTTTACGAAAATAGCTTTAAATTGGAGTGTATAAGAGTGGCCAATCTGTCTTATGTCAATTGAGAATTGAACATTAGCTCTATTGAGACAGGGAAAATTGATGGTGAAGGGAGACCCTAGGGGGAGAGATCTCTCTCCTCATTCTAGTAACTTTCAATCCAGATATAAAATCTTTCACTTTTTTTCTCTGTTTTCTATTCTGGGTTTCTATCAAGGTATGTATAACCAAAATAGAAAAGCATGAAGAACAACCACACACCGTGTCTCCATTCTGAACATACCAATGAAGCCTATTAACAACCTGCATTAGGAAGCTCTTACGATTAGCTTTACTAATAAGCAAGAACATTGAAAAGTTAAAACACAGGAAAGTTTACCATTTAAGTTATTTGTAGCATTTTAATTCATAAAATCATTACTTACAATTAGTTATCCCTGGGGCTAAAAGCAAGGGAAACCAGGCAAGTTCAGAATTTAGGCATATCAACTTAGTGATGACTGATGAGTTATTTAGATACAATGACGGCCCCAAGTTGTTTTGATACAGATGAACAATATCACTCTTGTATAATAATTAATAACTATATAATAATATTGACTTATATTTAACTGTAGAGAACTAATAAAAAAAGAATCCAAAGATAAGACAAGAAATAAGTTGAAATGTGCATGAACAGTTGCACAAACTAGGAGTTTAGCACAAATGCACACACGAGTATAAAATTGGATGTTCATCTGCCCTACATAACTAAAGTGAAAGAGTTTAAAAAAAAAAAAAAAAAAAAAAAAAAACTAAGCAGAAGAGCCAGCCAAATGCAAAGTTTTTCACAATCTATACTTCAAAAAAATCAGATATATTGTATTTACCTCCTTCAGCTTGTCTATTTTAGTGAAATGGCGACCAAAGGAAGTATATCGCATGCCATGAAGAAAAGGTGAAAGATAGACCTTGAGCTGCTTCTGCAAGAGAATTAGTAATCAGAAAATTGACATGGAGCATTTTATGTTTCTTTCAAATATACAGTCATTAGTATATCTTGTACTAACAGATAAGATTTTCCATAATGGCAATTTTTTTTTATAAAACACAACACAAACGAGCGAGATCAATACAGATATAAGTGAACTATGCATTGCACTGCCATAAAATAGTGTTTGCATGAGTAAAGCAAATCTCATAAATATTGTTGAAATTACAAGGAAAGGGTGAAGAGGAGAGAGAGGAGAATCTACTCTGAATGTGTGCATGATACAACAAAACACTAACACCTATTTATATTAAAAATCATCTAGGCACATACTAGTTTATTAACAGTTTACAACAAGCACAAGCCCAACCCAACAAGACTACTAGTTACTGTTTGCATTAATTTATAGTCAAGCTTAGTAAAAGCGAAATAAAAGTTATGCTTTAGTAGTGTTATCTATAAAATCATTTATATCTTCCCCCAGCAACTTAAGCATTGAGGATGGATGGTTCATAACATGTTATTAGAGTCTCTATAACTAGTTTAAAGAAGATTGATCCTTGCCACCCCATTCTTCTAACAAAAAGTTGAATTTCAGCATGAGGTAGGTAGACTTGCGTTAGGAATTCAAACAAAATCTGTTTTCAGAGAGATGAGAAAAATGAGAGGCAAACAATGTTTTAAAACCAGGCAGGTAATTCAATGTGAAAGGACTTGTTCACATTTTGTTGGTTCAACCGCAATAGAACCATGGTTGAATCAGTAGTAATTAAATTTATATTTTTAAAATTTATAATATTTTACGTAATAAAATGATTTAAAATTATAAATTAATATAAATAACTAAATTAAATGTTTTATAAATTAAAAATTAAATATAATTAGAAAAACAATATATACCTATGTGTAATCCTTAAATGTGTTTTTATTTATCTTAAAAATGTTTTAAATTAAATTAAAAATGCATATATTTAAAAATGATTTTTTTATTAAAAAAAAAAAAAAAACACTTTAAACCAGCTTTCTGCACCTGTCTTAGACCAGTTCTCACCTATGTTATCAATAGCAATTGTAGCGGTCGGGATCACGGCGAAGCGGGCAAGGTTGTCAAGATCGTAATTTTAGGTAGAATCGGGAGAGGGGATGAAAGATCGTAAATCGGGGATCGTAGGATCGGATCGAGATCCTACCTATGTCAAAACCCAATACCTAAAATTCCTATGTATAATTTATATGCATAAAAAACTCAATAAATAAATAAACAAACTTAGATTTTGTCAATATATATGTATATACCCTTTTTGTAAAATAAAAATAAAACAGGGGATTAAAAAGAACAAACAATTGTACGTGAATACCATGGGCCTGCTTGAAACTTGAAAGGCCCAAATGCGGAAATACGAAATTCCAAACTTAATCCCTAAGCATATGCTGATACAATGATAAGCGTAGCCACGTAGAGAGAGACAAGTGTGAAATGTCAAAGTGGGAGCTCGACAAAGCTTCTGTTGATAAGCAAACCGATGTCGCTCTGAGCATCACAAAGCTTCTGTTGTCGACAGACGCTCGGGACAGGAACCTCGTGTACTCGCCGCTGTCGTTGCACGTTGTTCTGAGCATCATTGCATCTGGGAGAAGGCCAGAACGGGGAAGGGAGAAGAGGAAAGGAAAGCAAGAAGCGGAAAGGGAGAACCTACCTGGTCGCGCGCAGAGCTGGTCCGCCGTCGCAGGTCGCCGGTCAGGTCGCAGAGCTGGTCCGCCGTCGCACCTCTCAAATTTGCGTTTTGGTTCGAAATCGAACCCTAGAACAGAGCCTTTTAAACAAGTACGGCGTGGGATCGGATCGGATCGGATCGGATCGGAGATCCTACAATTTTACGAGCAAAATCGCGATCCCACTCCGATCCTACTCCCTCCCGATCCTACTCACGATCTGGATCGCCGGCCGCCGGAAAAATCGCAGGATCGTGCGATTCCACGAGTTGGCGCGCGATCTTGACAACACTGGAAGCGGGCATGCACCGCTACAAGTGGAAGAGTAGCGGTGCGTTTTAAGGGTGCAGATGTTGCGGCCGCGACAGAGGGGAAGCGGAGAGCCCTCGATCGCGGTGACGCATCCGCGATTGGGAGTGCGAGCGGAAATGGCAAAAATGCCCTGACCTTTTAGTCAATATAGGGCTCTTCCTCTCGTTCGACCTTCGACATGCGCCGACGATCCTCTCTGCTTCAACCTGCGCCGACAATTCTCCCTGCTCAGACGGCCAGCTGCTTTTCCTTTTCCGGCGGCCAATGGCTCTTCCTTCTTCGGCGGCCTTGTCTGGAGTCGTCTCTCTCTTCTTTGGCGACTCTTTCTTCTCCGTCGAGGTCGACATTTTTGTGCGTGTCTTGTTTCTTTCTTTCTTTCTTTCTTTCTCTCTTCTCCTTCTCAGCGTTTTCTTTAATTCTGTTTCTTCTTCTTTTTCTTTTTTCATTCTTCTTTTTCTTTTTTCGTTTTCTATTTGTTTCTTTTTTTTCTTTTTTTTTGTGTCTTTTTATTCTGTCCAGCAGAATCATGGCTTCTGGTTCCCTACCACCAATGTCTAGTGAACAAGGAAATAACAAGGCAACTAATACCACGCCATCAGTGGGATCTTCAACTGCAATGTTTAAGCCTACTGGTGATAGAATTGACATCTTTTGGAAGTGGAACAGCTTACGGAACAAGAACAATAGGAAGAGCGTGACGTGATTTTTGCTTGAAAACATCTACTGGGGGAATTACTAGAGCGAAAAAGCATCAACTCGGAATAAGAGATGTGGGTGCTTGTAGGAAAATACCGAAAGATGCTAAATTGGAAATGAAGGCAGCCTATGAGCAGAAAATTTCTGAAAATGAGTTATTGGAGGGGATGCAAGAATTAGAAAACGAAGAAGAAGAAGAAGAAGAAGACGAGGTGCAAGAGATTGCAAGGCTTCAAAGTGGAAAAAGATCTCTAACATCATCAACGGAGGTCACTTCAGCTGCTACCAAGAAGAGGAACACAAATGTTAAAGGTCCTCTTGATTTGCTTTTTCATAAAAAACCTAAACAAACTCTCCAATTGGGAAAAGAAAAGCGGCAAACGAGCATAAATGATACTTGTCAAAAGGAAGCAAGAGCAAGAACAGTTCAATATATTGCTCATTTCTTTTATAGGAATGGAATTCCATTCAATGTTGCTAGATCAAAAAGTTTCAAAATGATGCTTGAGGCAGTTGGAAACTATGGTCCTCATTTAAAGGCTCCAACGTTTCATGAATTGAGAGTTCCACTTCTTAAAGGAGATGGATTTCACAAAAGAATTGTTGAAGCATCATGAAGAGGAGAGGATGAAATATGGATGTTCAATTATGTCAGTTGGTTGGACGGATAGAACGAATAGGACCCTAATTAACTTCTTGGTAAATTGTTCATTGGGAACAATGTTTGTGAAGAGTGTTGATGCTAGTGAATATATGAAGACCGGAGACAAAGTGCATGAGCTTTTGAATAACTTTGTGGAGGAGATTGGAGAAAAGAATGTCATTCAAGTGGTGACGGACAACGGGAGTAACTACGTTATGGTGGGTAAGAATTATTATTAATCAAGTTTTGATTTATAATGGCAAGTTTGTAATTGTATATGTAACTTTTAATTGTTATTAATTCAAGTTTATTGATTTTGGTCTTTTTAGGTAGAATTTTACAAACCACTAGACCAAAATTATTTTGGACTCCATGCGCTGCCCATTGTCTTGATTTGATGCTTGAAGAAATTGGAAAGATCTCTAAAGTTAAAAAGGCTATACAAAGAGGCATCAAGGTTGTTGGTTACATTTATAACCATACATTGGCTTTGAACATCATGAAAAAGTTCACAAGCAAGTCTGAGTTGGTGAGGCACGGAGTTACAAGATTTGCTACAACCTTCCTCACTTTGCAAAGATTGCATAAGCAAAAAAAAAAAAAAATCTTAGAAGGATGTTCGCTTCGGATGAATGGTTGAAGTCCAAGGCAACTAAAGATCCGAAGGGGAAGAAAGCAACAAATGTTGTGCTTATGCCATCATTTTGGAATGATGTAATTTACACTTTGAAGGCTATGGGGCCTATTGTGCGTGTCTTGAGGTTCGTGGATAATGAAAAAAGACCCGTTATGGCTTATATTTATGAGGCCATGGATAGGGCCAAAGAAACAATTGAAAAGGCTTTCAATGGCAATCAAGACAAATATAAGGACATCTATGCAATTATTGATAGAAGATGAGAGTGCCAATTGCACCACCCTTTGCATGCTGCGGGTTATTATCTAAATCCTGAGTTCTTTTATGGCAATCCAAACATTGACAATGATGCTGAAGTGCTAGATGGCCTATACAAATGCATTAATAGACTTAGTGAAAATGAAGATTGTGTAGATAAGATTCATAGTGAGCTGCCAATATATAAGAGGGCTGGAGGACTCTTTGGAATAAGGGCGGCAATAAGGAAAAGGAAGACAATGGCTCCTGGTAAGTGGACAATTTCACTTTTTTATCACTTGGACTTGTAGCTCGTCAGGATGCGAGCGTAATTGGAGTACCTTTGAGCAAGTAAGTTAATGTTCATTTAGATTTGAAACATTGAAAGTTGAAACATGAAACTGACATTTAAGCTTTTTAAATTATATAATAGATTCATTCAAAGAAGAGTAGACTTGAGCACCAAAAGCTTCAAGACTTGGTTTATATTAAATATAACCAAGCTCTTCAAGATCGTTATGAGAGTCGTGATGTCATTGATCCTATTGTTTTAGATGACATTGATGATAGCAATGAATGACTATTGGGAGATTTGGGTGAAGATGAAGATGCAGAATTTGATTTGGTTTTTGATGATGATGTGTTGACTTGGAGAGATGTTGCTCAAGCAACTGGGGTCAATGAACCTTTGAAATACACTAGACAAACAACAAACAAGAGGGCAGCTGCTGTAACATCTACTTCTAGGACGGGAAAAGAAATAGAAGTGGAAGAAGAGCATGGAAATAACACAAGTGAAGATGAAGAGTAGGAAGAGTACATTTGTAGTGCTAGTGGGAGTGGTGAAGAAGACAATGACATCAATCTTGAAGAGGATGATGATTCAAATTAAGAAGATTGTGTTTGTCTATTTTAAATTTTAATTTCTAGAACTTTAGTTACATTTGGTTTTAGAGTTTTTATTGTTAATGATAATTAGTGCATGAATTTTTAGTTATATTTCTCTTTTTCAGCTTATATTTTTATATTATAAATTTTTTAATACTTATATAAAACCATTAGAATAGCAGTCATCCCGGTATCCGCTATCCCGCTATCCCAGTTTTGAGGGGGGCCGCTCCGCTCCGCTATCCGGGATTGATAATTATGGTTCTCAGGTTCTGAAACGAGCTGGTTTTTGGAGTGACCAGACTGGTCACTAAACCAGTTCCTGACCATACCAATCGAATCAGTCAGTCTGGCTTTTAAAACTATGAAAACAGAGAAAGAATACTTCTGCAGTGTTTATTGAATTGAAAAGAATAAAGAGAATTCTCGTTCCAAGGGTTTCCACATTCTACACTAGAGCTAATAATGCCCATTTGCCAAATGATTGCAGCCAGAAAGCCCATTCTTCTACCTTCTCCTATTTAAGCTAATTCCCTATCCCTACAACTTCAACTGTGTAATATTTATAATTGACTATTGTCTGCCCCTATCAACATGTGCAATGAGCATGCTTTAAGACCAGACTGCTCTAGCAAGAGAAGGCATGTTAGAGATGTAAAATAAGTTTTTTGGAACAATTGGTTCATGATAAAAATTTTAAGTGTTAGGTGAAGACACGTGAAGGATTTTATGTAACATCTTTAACAAGAACAATGAAAAGGTATTTCAACCTGCCAAATAAAAAGCTGATGGAGGACCCCTGGATCACAAATAGCTTTTGCTTCTTCAATACTACCACCTTCTTCTAACCTCTGCAAAGCTGTTTGAATAGCCTGCAAGAAGCCAGAGATCCTCTAACTAGAAGAATAATAGGTAATTAGCCATTTAAACTTAAACCGCTCAGATTCTAGTTGACACCAACTGACAGCTACATCCAAGAGGGAAAATAAGACAAACCTTAACTGAACCTTCTACTTTGCCTTGAGTAAGGTTCTTATAATGAGATACAGTTTCACTGAAACCTGAAGTTGTAGAGAAGGCTTGATGGTTCTTTTTGAATTCTTCCTCATTAAATGTAGACATGGTATCTTTCATTAAAGACAAAATACTGCATAGGCAGTGAAAGACAAATGTAAACACCTGAACTTAAAAATCAATCTTTTTCTTTAATTAATCATTTAATCCAAGAAAAAACACAAAACATACGACATTGCACATAAAGTACCTGTTTTCCATTTCATCGTTGTTAACATCAAGCGAAGTTTTGATTTTTTTTAGAGGCTTCTCTATGCCTGTTTTTCCAATACTTCCATCAACCATTTTTTTCTGCAAAGATTTAGCTTCACATAATCTTGAATTACAGGACAAGTTAGCAATTTTCGAAGGCAACTTTTTTGTAGGCCTTTGTACGGAACTATTTAACACAGACAGATTTTTAACCTTCATATATTTTCTATCCCTGTCAAACTTGACTGATCCACTTGGGAAACATTTATCTTTCCTAAAACATATTTTCTCCGTATCTTTGGCAGAACCACCATGTTGAATGCTAACACTTTGCTTTGTGACAAGGTTTGGTACCAATGTTTTCTTAGCAGGAAGATCTTCAAAACTTTGCCCCAAATTTAGAGTATCTTTTCCTTTACCTAATAATTTGTAATTCAATACCTTCTTTCTGACTTTCACATCAGGAAATACCAGATGGTCTCTAGCAGGAGTCCCCAGTTCCCTAACTATCACATGATCCCTGAGCAACAATGGGTTGAAAACAGTGTTAGGCCTCATATGAGTGCTACATTGGGGATAATCTGAGTAAAAGACAGGTGAGAAATATAGACTTTAAAGGTCTGTAACATTCTCTACGTGACGAGTGAGAAAAAATGGATGGGAAGGATCTGGTGGGTGTAAGAAAGATGTAGCAAGTTGGAGAGATTGTAGGAGGGGCAGGGTATTCTGTGCACCTGCAGAATTTCCCTTGTTATTTTTATATCTTCCTGCATTTTGTTTCTGATATCATTCTCAATAGGGGCTACCTGTGCTTGCAAGGAGCTTAGTTTTCCTTATTTCTACTCTAATTCCAAGTTCCTATCATATATAGTAAGGAGACATCTACAATCCAAACACAGTGTTAATATCCAATTATTTAAACACTAATAACTTACAGGCAATATATCAAAATTTGATTGTCAAGTAGACCATCCCAAGCCCTCTGCTCAATGCCCTTATCATTATCAAATACAAAGGAAATTTCCCTGAAGGAAGCAATAGAAACAATGAGAGACATGTAGAAGCAGCATGAGCATGCACAAAGAAGCATCATATAGAGGGTTTTCATTTCAACAAATAAAACATAATACTGTTGAGATGAATACCTGTAAGGCTGTAACCATAAATAATTAATTAAAAAGAAAAGAAATGAAAAGGAAAACCTACTTGGGTAAGCATTTTCTGTGGTAAGCTTTAGGGCAGCGTCTACATATTGCGAACTGCAAATCATGAACATTTTTATTTTCACCTTTTTTACATAAAGAACATATATGAAGAGGACAGACAAATGCTTTTCCAATGGCAACTTTCTTTCTCATTTCCTCTTGTTCAGTGTCAATGCTAGGGGAGAGAAGTCTTGCAACACATTCAGGATGGTAGTAGTGACCACAATTTGCAGTAACACAAGGAAATACCTAAGAAGAAACAAACAATGAAAATTTTTGTGCATTTTACAAATCTATAAGGAAAGAAGCAAGTAAATTAATTTCAACATTTTAAACAAAATTGCACTCCAGACAACAAAAGAAAAAAAATAACCTAAAAAACATATTAACAAGTTCAAGTTGTGTAATACATGCAAGAGCAAGATGTAGGGGAGAGAATAATTAAATATGTAGGTGATTATAACAAGTTCATAGGATATCATTGGCTTAATACAAAATGTTATGAAAAATATTGATATGCAAAAGTAAAATATAAGATATTATGAATTTCTGATTTCGCATGTTCGTATTGGGTCATGGGATCATCATAAATTTACACGACCATGTCCATGTCCAGTGTGTTCTGTGGTACCAAGAACGGAGAACCCAATAGCATTCTCCCCCCGATTTGTGAATTCAAGTGGGTTCATTAATCCATATGATCAAGTAGGAGACTAATCATTAGACAATAGTGGAACATGGAGAGAATTCATTTAATGTCAGTTAATATACATCCCATTGTTCCAATATTGGAAGGCCAGAAAACCAATGAAACAAAGGTTTATAAACACGTAAAATACCATACTTTTGCACAAAATAAAGATGAATATCTTCCAGACACTAACAAATCAGAAAAAGAAAACATGTGGGTAAGAATAACTAATGACATGCATCTTTTGGATGTTATTCATATGAAATTTTACCTGAGGAAAAGAAAGATGAGATACATTGTACATGAAAGCTAAAGTGTATCTGAAATATACCTCTGCTTTAGATGATACATCAGATGAACCCAATTTTCCACATGCAAAGCACTGGTGCTGCTTATATTTACAATTTTGACAGTAAAAGTTTGGAAAGGCCTGCAAAGTTATGATTTGGTTCTATCAAGCAACAGTTGGAAGTTATAAAAAATAATGCTGACATTGAGTTTGGGAATTTATAATGAAATAGGAAGGAGACTGGAGGAAAATGGAAGAAAAAGAAAGATATTCCAACATTACCGTGTTTGAATGTGCCAATAAAAAATACTCATTCTCATTGACAGTTATTTTCAGAGGATAATCTATTTCTGCCCACTTCTATCGCAAATAGGAGAACAACAGAATTTGTTCTGTAAGAAGAGAGAGGGGAGAATTGTCTCACGTTTATTCCCCTTCCCCTCCCTATCTTTTTATTTTTATTTAAAGAAATACTTAAGCAAACATTACTTCGATCCTACTGTTTTATTTCCTTTCTTTTACCGTATAGTCCAAACATAGTAACAGAAGATGGGAAACACAGTGCTTACATTAACTTGAGCACTACTGTAGCCAAGAGATTCACAAACTGCATCTATACCAGCCTCTTTGGTTGCATGAAAGGATCTCAGACATCTTCCTTCACAACTGATCATTAAAACAAAAATAAAATATTCAATTAAAATTTTTGAAAAGGCTAATTATTAATAAGAGTCTCTTTTAGGGTTATATGATGAAGACATACGGAAGTATTTCACCACCATTATCACATATTGCACAAACAGTATCATATCCAATATTTTGCTCTCCATCGGGATTGAGTTCATCATCAGATTGCTCATTCTCCTCATCCTCTGAGTCCACAACAAACTTCGATTTCTTTGTAGGAAGAACATCAGATTGGTCATTCCCCTCATCCTCTGAGTCCACAATAAACTTTGATTTCTTTGTAGGAAGAACATCAGATTGGTCATTCTCCTCATCCTCAATGTCTACAATAAACTTTGATTTCCTTGTAGGAAGAACACCAGAATGGTCATTCTCCTCATCCTCGGAGTCCACAATAAACTCGGATTTCTTTGTAGGACAAACATCAGATTGGTCGTTCTCCTCATCCTTGGAGTCCACAATAAACATTGATTTCTTTGTAGGAAGAACATCAGATTGGTCATTCTCCCTATCCTCAAAGTCCATAATAAACTTTGACTTCTTTGTAGTTAGAACATCAGATTGGTCATTCTCCTCATCCTCGGAATCCACAATAAACTTTGATTTCGTTGTAGGAAGAACATTCTGCTAATTAATCAACTTAACATTGAACAAGAAAGAACTTCAAAAGATCATATACAGATAGAAAAGATAAAAGGTAACAGTTTACACTGGACTCGTGGAAGCCTTCATTTGACCATGCCCTTTCCATGAAATCAAGCAGATACTGTCCATTAAAATAAACAAAATTTTGGAGAAAAATGTCAGTTAACAAGAATTCAGAGATACTTGGTGCGGGTTAAACACAGAATAATTTACTTCGTAATTCATAATGGACATAGTCACATAGCTCCACAAGTTGTAAAAGATGGAATTCAGCACAGTAGTTTAGAACATAAATGAAGTAGATAATAAATCATTCATATTCATGTGGTTAGAAGGTGACAGCTTATAAACCAAACCAAGGATTGTACAAAATCAAAGGAGTGAAGCTGGCAGCACAACACCTCAAACAACGTTTTTTTTTATGCCTTTACACAAAGGAAAATGGCAATGCAAAAATTACAATGCTACTCAATTATAGGTCTGTCATTTTATGGGATGGATTCTAAATTTTTGTTGGTATCATCAAATATATTGAGCATCTATTAGAAGGTTTTAAAACTGTAGCCATCTGGTGCAGGCATTGCCACCAACAATGACAAATAGCATAGTAGTTAAATTTCCAAACAATAAAACAAAAAAAGAATCTCAATTAATGTTTCAAATAACTAGAAAAAGAAATATGGAGTGATTTATAAGTTGCTTCTATCAACTGCATAGCTTTACAGCCAGCAAGTACATATATACATATATATCAGATAAATGTATTGACTATAACATATTCTAATTCTAATGAAAATAACGCAGGACTTTGAACCTTGGATTTTGTTAAATCTTTATCCCTTTCAGCAGCTTCTCTAATCAATGTCATGTTACTAAGAAGATCATTCTCCGATAGCACAATATCAAATGAGCTGCAAGATAGGCATTTCATTAATGAATTGAATGGAGTATGGCAGATCAGAAATCTGAAAAGGACAAAAGAAAATGCACACCTGAATGCCTTCAGCATTTTGACCCAAATAAATATTCGAGATTCCTCTGGATTCCATTTCACAAAATGTAAACAATATACTGTGACCAAGATTGCCTTAATTGTACTCTCAAAACACTTTCTTGGTCTTTGGAGAGTTATCCAGTTTTTGTCCTTTGAAAGCACTGAAATCTCAGGCTGCCCAGAGGGAAGTTCAAATCTCCATCCAATGATCTGTTTGTGAATTGTCTGGAGACCGTCATAAGTGGTGCCACGCAAAAATACTTTTGCTTTCAAGTCACATTCGGTCTCACTAATGCTCCAGAGTAATGTCAAACTAGAAAGTGACACAAACTCCTCCTTTTCATTTTCAAACCAATAACTATCAACAAGATCTGGGATAATTTCACCCTCTTCATCTGATGATGCCATTAGATGTCCAAAGCTATATCTAGAAAATGTGTGTAATAGGAAACGTGTAAGTTTTAGTAGTCCATCACTTTCCAAGGGCACAACCCTAAAGTCACATGTTAAAATATGACATGCAAACAGAAGAAAATTAAGAACTTGCACAAACTAGCACATATCATATAGAATAAAATATTCAGATTTTAGCTTTTAACACTGCAAACGCAATCAATTTATATTGACTTGTCAATATAAAAAGTGTATAATTGTATTTGGCATGATTTTGGAAAACTGGGCATGCACAAAATGAAGGGAATAGGCCCAAAAAGAATAAGAAAAACTAAACATATATCTCCATTTGTATATTGTCCCACATCATTGTGGCATGTCCCAGGCAAAACTTTTCCTATGTCCCATTTTCTTCATCTCATGTTGTTTTCCACCACATATTCATTTTTATTTATTTTTTGCTTCACAGGCAATCAAAGATTTTGTCTACTAAGGGGGTCTATCTTGGTTGAACAAGGTGTATGAGTGTTGTAAAATCCCTAGTACCATGTTCAATGCCTATAGATACAAAGAAAGGGTTTTCTGTCTTGGAACACACAAATGCACACAAGCTTGCTTTCGATCATGTTAGCCATTTATTAATTTACCAACAAATTGTCAAGGATTCTGTAGCTGTAGAGAATCAGCAAGGTGCAGTACCATTTTAATTCTAGCGCAGTATAAATGTGAGTTAAATATGTGGACCTAAACCAACATCAAAACACTTAAGTGAGTAAAAAATAGAAGAACAAAAGGAGTATAAAATGAAAGAGGAGTTAAAGTAACCGCAAACAGAGGTAAAGAATGTACATTAAACAAGGGGACAAAATACCAATAATAAAAAAAAATCATCATCAAATGTAAAATAAAAATAAAAATTAAACCCAATTACCACATATTGCTTTCCACCTTCATGCTCTCATGCATAGCACATGGATTTACTCCCCAAAATAGAAAACCTCTAAAACCCTCATTTCACACTATGATTCCTTTCTTCCATACTTTTCTAGTTCAGAGAAACCACAATGTTAAAACGTTTAACAAAATACAAAGATAACTTAAAGATTATAGAGTACAGAAAAAGAAAAAAGAAAATAACAAAGAAGCTAGAAATGTAGAGTAGGAAGAAAGCACAGTTTTTCTCTGCTATTTTTTGGTCTTGAAATTGGGCAATGTAAAGAAGAAGAACAAATAACAAGTGAACGAACGAAAACTGTCCGTTTTGCTTTTTCTTTTCAAATTTTCAGAAGAATTTTAATTTTGTTTTCTATCTTGAAAAAAAGTACCCTCATCATAATAATCCTGTGATCACAGCTCAGGGATCATGTTATTTATAGCATTTTTAGTGCGTGATAGTTTTTAAATTGAAATTTTAGATATATTTTTATGTACTATATAGTATTATGATGAAAGATTTATAAATAATTTATTATATTTTATTTTTATTTAATAATAAATCTCATTTAGAGATATTAGAAAATTTTTAATAAATTTCATATTAATTCTATTTTTAAATATTTAAATTTTTATTTAATTTAATTAATTTGAAGTGTAAATTGTAACTATTTTTTCATTTCACATTTTTTTCAAAAAAAAAATCAATTTTATTCTTTTTTCTGGTTTTACTTCATCATCCTTTTTTCTTTTATTTTTTTCCCTCCTCTCTCTCATATCTAGAACAATCTCTCTTTTTTTTTCTTTTTCTCCTTCCTTTCTCCCTCCTCCTCAAAGTCAAGATTTTAAAGTATTTTTTACTGTTAAATTTAGGAAGATTAGATCTTTCGTTAAAAATTCATTTCAAAATCTAGCATTAAATATACTTTTAGTAACCTTCTTCATATATCATGGAAAATTTTGTAAAACGAAAATTTAAATTTTAGTTTATTTTATATATTTATATATTTGTATATATATACATGTTTAATTGTATTTTTTACTACAAATCTTAAAAAACTTGTGAATTTGATCACTATCATTTATCAATTAATAAACACAAAAATTTAGATAAAATTTGCTAAACACAATTAGGAGTAAAATTTTAAAAAAAAATATAAAAAAAGTTGGAAATAAAAAAGTGTAATTATGTTATCAATAAATTAAAATGGAAAAAATTCATAAATTTTTTAAAAGTCGGGATAAATGTACCAAATTAATTTATTATAAATAAAATTCATCAAAAAGTTAAGGATAAAAAATTAATTAAATCATTTATATGTGGTAAAACTATCATTAAAATATTCATTTTTATTAAAATTTGGATGAGTTGATTCCGAGAGTTAACTAACAGAATATTATACAGCAATAATATAATTAAAAGAAAAAAGAAAAAATGTACATTTCCCTTAAATTTTATCTTTTTTACAAATAGACATCTTAGATTTTAATTTGACAAAATTGATCATTTAACCTTTATCTCAATTACAAATAAGCATCACAAACTTTAAACAATGTTTTAGATTCAAACAAAATAACACAGTGGAAAGTGAGAACTTCACTAAAAATACTTAAACCACATTTTCAATGTAAATTAATAATCAATAGATATACTCTGCATTAATGTCTTTTTTGGAAAAAAAAAAGTAACACGTACAACTTATGCACATTAAACAAAGGCTTAACTGCTTGAAAATTTATTATAATTTGATATTCCCTTATTTAGGTGGCTAGAAGTACGAACGTGTGTATTGTATGTTCTTTATTGATTAATGAATAAATTGTATTTTGTTAAAAAGAACATTAGCAATTAAATCGGTCAATCAAGTTTCTAATTCACTTTTCATTTCTTTTTTAATGTATTTTTTTAAGAAAGATTTTGGTTTTATATATCGATTTATATTTAAAATTTAAGATAACATTAATTACTTTTGTTAATATTTAAAGCAAACTTTTCTCGTAAATGAGTACATAAAGACTCCAACGATTAATATCATGCATGGGAACAAACAGAGAACTCGGATCATTCTACTCTTATATCTTCACCAGCTTTCCCTACAATTTTGGGGCAAGAGAGATGTACATTGTTTTCGCAAAATATGGTTAGATCTCAGAGGTAGTCATCCCTGCAAAACGTGATAAGTGGGGTAAGGGTTTTGGTTTTGTGCGATTCGAAGAAGGAAGGAGAAGGTGTTGAGTTCACCGCTCCCCTTCCCCTTCTCACGGGCCTGGGGACGCATGATCTAACTGGGTCAGGTTAAGTATTTATCTATTTTATATATCTTCACTTTACGTATTCATCATTCTCCAACAACTTTTGTACCTAGTTAGGAAAGATAACAAGAGTTTTTAATTAATCATAATACCTGAGAAAGTAATTTGCAATAATAAATTATTATGTAAATCATAGTTATTTAATTTTCCTTCAACTTTTCTTTACTTTATCATGATAATAATGTTAAACTTGGAGTGTGGATAGATCATGTTTTATTAGTTTTTTTTAATATATACTGAGTCAACATGTTTAACCATTGATTCATTAGTTCAGGATCAAGTAGATTTTCGCAACACTAATTCGTAGGAGTGGAGGTGGAATGTGTTATGGTAGGAAAAGGCATTATGGGATCAATTGACGATGACACACAATCACTAGTGCATTGGGGGCTATTTCAATGCAATTTGAGATAGAAGGGACAAAAGGGGGAGATCCTCTTACCATACACAAGTGAAATGGAACTCTTTGAAGACTTTATCCAGTAGATGTACTGGTGGATATTCTAGCACTTGGTATAAAAATTTCATTAATCAGCCCAAACGATGAGTGTATGAGTCGCATAGACAGGTTTATGCTCTCGAGTGATTTGTTGTTGCACTAGAAAATTTGTTCTCAATGGATAGGGCCGAGGGATATATCAGATCATAGTTATGTTATTCTCAAAGATGAAGGCATGATTGCGACCCAAAGTCTTTCAGATTTTTCAATTGTGGATGAAACACCCAAACTTCATAAGGATTGTGACGGAAGCATGGGCTCATAATGTATCTAGAGGATGGCATTTGCTTGAAGTCAGAGAGAGGTGGGAATTTTAAATTAATACTTAAAAAAATGGAGTATAAAGGTGTTTGGGGTAGTAGATTTGCATATTCAAAACAGAGTAGATGAATTACAAGCTTTGGATATGGAGCTGATAGAAGAAAATGTGGCTAATGTGGCTCAAAGTCCAATATTGCAAACTGACTTATGGAAAGAGGTGAGGATAAAGGAGAGTACGTTGCTGCAAAAGTCAAGGATTAGATGGACAATGGAAGGGAAAGATTAGATTGGTCATCCTAGGATCGTGACCGACACACAGATTATGGACAAACATATATAAATACTACAAATAGGAATCACATAATTTATAAATACCATCGTAACTTCACAATACATCATAATTACATAATTAGCATATCAGGATTTGGCCTACAACTCACAATAAAGAGATTGCCTTAAATCTATATTCATATCGCTAGAGTTGCATCATACCCAAGTTATCAAAATATACTCTACATCACAACAAATAGAGACTTACCAAAAAAATGAACAAATTCTTGGATAGATTAACAAATCTTAGAAAGTTTGTTACTCAATTACATGTTAATATGAGGGGAAAGAAAAGAATGGGATAAATCACAAAGACTTAGTAAGAACATAATAAACAAAGTGAACCGGAAGGAGAAAGAAAACATGACACGAGTTTTTACCAAGGTTGTCGAATCACAATACATATTGTGAATCGTTCAACTATTTTTTGAATCGTGAATCGTGAATTGTATCGAATTGTAAGATTCATAAACAAATTAAAAATAACTTTAAAATATATAATATTATATAAATCCAAATTTAAAAAATCCAAATACAAAAATATATAAGTAACCAAATCTAAAACCAGTTACAATGATTCCAGGTTATATCTTTTTCATTCCATGTTATATCTTTTTCCTTTTGAGATTTTTTCTTTGAAGTCATTTTTGTTGTTTCTGTCCTAAATAAAAAAATAATTAAATATACATAAGTATATCAACTTTGTAGTTTACACTTTAATTTAATATGAAATAAAAACAATAGCTTGAATATAGTGAGATCAGTGGGAAGTGGGGAACGTAATGCAATATAGCTTAAGAAGTGGGAACGTAATGCAATATACAGTGGGAAGTGAAAAAATGAATATATTATATTTATATAGCTTAAACATTAAAAAAATTTAAAAGGCTTTTGATAAAGTAGGAAGGCAGCACCGAAGTGACTGAAGTTCAGTAACTCTGATAAAGCTGAAACTTTTATAATATTTTAATTTAAAATATAGCTTAAACAAAGCAAACGTACTCTTCTTCTTCTTTAGTGCTCTTCTTCTTCAGTGCTCTTGTTTTTCTTCAAAGCTTCTCTTCAACTCTAAGCTTCGACCGCGACTGCTCTACGCTTCTGGGCACCTTATTCCATCACCGGAGATCCAAGTCAGCACGTCACTGCGTGTAGCTTCTTCTCCAGTTCTCTGCAACTTCTCTCTCGGTGAGTCACTGCCTTGCCTTCCCTTTCTTTTCGATTTCCTTTTTCTTTCTTTTCTTTTCGGTTTTATTTCCAACTCCGCGACTCTTTAGATTCTGTTTTTCATCTTCCAACTCCGCTACTGTTGGATTTTCTTTTTTTAAAATTTGAATCGGAAACTCTCTGCGGTTCACGATTCAGTTACAAATCGTATGATTCCATGATTCAATGTTCCGATTCAACCTCAAAACGATTCAATGATCCGGTTCGTATCGTTTTCGGCATGTATCGGATCGAATTGCACGATACGAATCGTGTATCGTGCGATACTAACAACACTGGTTTTTACATTTAAATAAAAGTTTAAAATGACTATTAATAGTGAAATATAATCCAACCCGCTTTGTAAACTCTCTTGGAAAATCCATGGAATACAAAAGAAAAAAAAATCGCTATCAAGAATAAAATTTTCTATGAAATTATGTACGACAATTTCATAGTTGTTCACACATAAAGAACTACCTCAATACAAATGACAAACAAAATCTCAATCCAATACATTGAATATCACCTTTAAAGACCAATAATTGTTCCTTTTTAAAACTCATTAGAAATATAATCAAAATTATGATTCAAGAAAAACAAACTTCCTATGAACTTTCATTCTACTATGTGCAAATAGACCTCATTATCTTTTTGTTGTGGCAGACGATAATTATAGAACTAAGGCATTTAGCTCGTAGGCTACATTATCTCTTCATTACAGTGAACAAGAAATATATAAACTACGAGTATTCAACCCATAGACTACATTATCTCTTTGTTGTAGCAAACAAAAAATATACATACTACGAGTGTTCGACACTTCGACCCATAAGCTACATTATTTCTTTGTTGTAGTGAACATAAAATATATATACTATGAGTATCAAACTCATAGTCTACTTTATCTCTTCATATTAGCAAATGGAAATCAATCAAAATTAAAATACATGGTCAAACTATTAAAAATACATCATCATACCATTAAGGATCAAGTCCAACAAAGGAAAATAAATATTATACTTTATTTTCAAATACTCACAAAAATCAAAATCACCAAAAAAGTTTATTTTGAAATTTAATTGCTTCTTGTAAAAACAATTAAAAGTGTCACCAAGTATATTAGTTACTCACAACCAAGGAGAATCCAATCAATCTCTTCCAATGTCGTCGTGTGGAGCCACCAAGAATTTTCCAATGAATCTAAGCATCAAGAACAAGAAATAAAGTGATTATGCACAAAATTCCCAAATTTATAAAGTTAGGGTTTTCTAGGGAACCACAATAATTTTAATATTTCAATTTCCAACACCTCCCACACAACCCATTACTAATCTATGTTATGAAAATAATCATCTACCCTCGATGGGTTATGGATTTACCTTAAAGAGCTCAAATAATAGAGAATTTTAAAGAATGGGTATTTTCCCTTAACCCTAATCTTCTTCTATGCTTGAGTGCCTCAAGGTAGTAGAGAACTTGATGGTTTAAAATAATGTATGAAATGAATGGAAAGTTTAAAAGGAAGAAATTGATAATGATGGGAACGAAGAAAGGGAATGTGCGAGAGAGGTGAAGGTTCTGTTGTTGGAAAAAGGAAGGAGCACAAATGAGTTGGGGGGAGAGGTTCTCGTGTGCTAAAAGAAAAGGGAGGGAGGGGTTTATAGTTGACCAAATGACCTATTTAGTCATTTATCTTATTTTTTTAGTACAATTTGATCATTTGTCTTTTAAAAAGTTCACGTTGGCCCATTATATTTTAAAATAGGACCAAAATGGTCCTTCAGTTAGTCTAAACTTAATGTCGTTAATGAAATAAAAGTATTGACGACTAAAAATTGTCACAAAATGTAAGTTTTTTTGCTCCTTTTCTTCTCCTTTCTCCTTCCTCTTCCCTCATCTTCCTCCATCCCAAACCTAATAACACTCACAAACCTCCTCCCCTCTCCTTCTTCAAGCCTCTAACCACCATCCCAAGCCCCAATAACAATCATAAACCTAACAAAGTAGAGTCAAAACATCTCAATTTCCCCACTATGAAACCTTCTCCAATGACATAAATGAAATAAAGTTATTCACGCTCCCACACTCCCTATCTTCTTCTCCCATGGCTGCCACTGATGAATCCCTCCCCAAACCCAAAATTGAATACACCATCAAAGCCCTAAACACCACCAAACTTCTTACAATCTAAACAAAAAGTCACTTTGAAATGACGAAAGAAAAAAAAAAGGGTTTCAGATTAGGGTGCAAAGGAAGTGATGTTGGAACTTCCCAAGCTCACGATGATTGCATGCAACAGTGAGGAGCTGGTGATTCATGCGACAACAAAGAGTGGCATGTGATGGGCATGAACGGCGATGTCGTTGTTATGGCACGATAGAGAGGAAGAATTGAGCGATGATGAAGACAAAATAACATAACAAAAAGGTTAGTGTGGATGGGGTCTGGTTGATGGGTAGCAGATTCGTGATTTGATTATCACGATGGTAGTATAGAGAGGGTTTTGCTATGTCGATGTGGTCCACTAGTGACTAACTAACTACAAACTTGGTTAAGGACGTGGGAGAGAGGGATCACATCTGGTGGTGGTGGTATTGTTGGGTTTGGTTGATAGGTTTGATCTCCACTAATATGAAGATATTGGAGTTTTAAGTTTTAACATGATCAACCCTTGTTGTTAAGCTTCGTAAATAAGATTCAACACAAGGGGCATTTTACAACTTCAAACCCCTTCCAACGCTATCTATCCATAATTAACTTAGAGTGTAAGCATCAAGCAACTACCATGGCCAACACTCCTTCACTTCAACACTAATCTGAGTCCTATTTTTCCTCACAATTTTGTTCTTTTCAAGTTTAAATTCTATTCTTCTTAATGTTACTAGGTTTGGGATGGCAGAAGATGAGCGAAGAGGAAGAAGACAGAAGAAGAAGATGAGGAAAAACAAACTTACATTTTGTGGCGGTTTTTAGCTGCCAATACTTTTATTTCATCAACGATATTAAATTTAGACTAATGGAAGCACTATTTTGATCTTTTTAAAAACATAAAGGATTATAGTGAACTTTCTAAAAGATAAAAGACCTAATTGAACAAAAAAATAAGATAGGGGACAAAAGCCTGAGATTAGATGGGCTGAATTCACTTTTTTTTTAATCATGTTGGGATATTGTTGAATTTAATATTTGCAGGTGTGTGCAGGAATTTCACCAAAATGCTTATCTCCCAAAAGTCATGGCCTCTTCATTTATTGCGCTCATACCAAAAAAGATCAACCCATGGGAGCTATCTGAGTATAGACTGATATCCATGATAGGAAGCCTCCATAAAATCCTATCCAACTTGCTTGCTCACAAGATTAAGATGGTTCTTTGGTAAGTTATTTTAGAGATTAAATCAATTTTTATACCAGGAAGGCAAATCTTAGATGGTGTTCTAGTCACGAATGAGCTGATAGATTCAGCTAGGTGGACACGGGAAATATATTTTTTTGTTCAAGATAGACTTCGAAAAAGCCTATGATGTTGTCAACTTGAATTTCTATCTTGGTAAGCATAATTCCCACTTAGGAGTTCAAGGCTTAGAGGAGCTTGCCCAATTTCTCTTCTTAACGGTGGTAGAGGGATTTTCGGGGCTTTCAGGAACGCAATGCAAATAGGGCTCTATAGAGACTTCTATTTTGATGAGAATACTATTGGGAATAGTTGTGTATGTCTAAGATTCAATACATCATGTAATCAATTCTAATTCCAATAACAAAGTATTGTTTTTTCTTTATCTTTTTTTATATTGTTTGATCAAAATAATTGACTTGATAAGGTCCTTGATTAAAATTAAAGATTTGTTATCATAATAGAGATCATGAAAATGAGAAACAAGTCCTTATAATTTTAATCTAATTTTTTCTTGATTGTAAGATTATTGTGAATATGACATCAATAATCCGAATAGATTAATATATATGTACTGGTCTTTAAATGGATAAAGATCAATATATCTCATTTATTAAATTGCATGTGTAGATGATGTATATGTGAATGTCATCGTTGAATTGACTCAATTGAGAGTTGTTAGTAGTTAATATTACCTTGATATGCCAATAGGAAGTTCTTTAGAAGAAATATAATAGTTTCATTTTACATGAAATTATCATAATAATTAACAAGTTATTTATTATATTTTCATTTTGAACACCTAATGTCTTAGGGTACTACCTGAATAAATATTGGATATGATTAAATACTTGTAGAATTATTGATTAATCAAGAAGGAATTTATCAACTCTTGGCAATGAATTTGAGCTCTATGATATAATTAAGATCTTGACCACAACAATATTGAATGAAAGAAGAAAAAAGTTTCTTAAGTCATTCATTGGTTAAATGTGTTAACTTATTAAAGTTTGACAATAATATTATACTCTAGAGTTAACTTGAACAGTAAATGATGGAAGAAAATATTATATTATTCTTCTATTGGTTCTTGAAGGTAAAAGATGTTACTTCATGTTATTCAAACGTTAAGGAGTATTGTTAGATGTCTACATTGATTAGTAAACTAATTATGATTAATTTACTGCTGATTTAGTATTTAACCTAGAGGAACACACACAAATGAGTATTTCAATCTTTGCAAAAGAAAATAATTTATTTGTAAACTAGAGAATTTAATTTAATTAAATAAATATTTTAGTGGAATATTATTATATTCTTTTCTAGCACCAAGAATATAAATAATACAAATAAAGAGTATTATTTTATAAATGTGGAAGTTGTCCACAAAATAAGAATAAGATTATATAGTTACATATCAAGATATCAAGCAAACCTTGGTGAGGAACCTTGGAAAGTATTAAGACCATTCTTAAGTACTTGAGAAGAACTAAAGACTAGTTCCTCATTTATGGAGATTCTGAATTAAAATTAAGGGGTTATACTAATGCAAGCTTTGCATTAGATGAAGGTGATAGCAAATTTGTTTTAGGTTGTGTTTTCACCTTAAAAGATGAAAAAGTTCCAAGCAAGCTACGATGGCAGATTCAGTAACTGAGGTGGAGTACATAGCAGCAAGTGAGGCTGTTAAGGAAGTTGTTTGGATGAAAAAGTTCATCTATGAACTTGGTGTGGTTCCTTCAATAAGAGGATCGGTTCCACCATTGTGTGATAATATTGGAGCTATCGCTCAAGCAAAAGAACCAAGATCAAATCAAATGTCCACACATCTTTTATGAAGGTATCACTTGATTGGAGAGATCATTGAACATAGGGATGTTAAGATTGAAAAGGTAGATGGAAAGGAGAATGCAATAGATCCATTCACCAAGGCACTTGGCATAAAGGAGTTTGACAAGCACAAGTGGGAAGTAGGGATGAAGTACATCTATGGACAAGTGGGAGATTGTTGAGAAATTGTGTATGCCAAGATACAATACATCATGTAATCAATTCTAATTCCAATAATAAAGTATTGTTATTTCTTTATCAAGTATTGTTATTTCTTTATCATTTTTTATACTGTTTTATAAAAATAGTTAACTTGATAAGATCATTGATTAAAATTAAAGATTTATTATCATAATAGAAATTATGAAAATGAGAAAGAAGTCTCTCATAATTTTAATATAAATTATTTTTGATCGTAAGATTATTGTGAATAAGATATTAATAATTCGGATAGATCAATATATATTTAATGATCTTTATTAATAAAAATCAATAGATCTCATTTATTAAATTGTATATATTAAATCTCTTTTTTTTAAATGCCTAAATTCATATGTCTATAATGTTATAAATAGAAGTATTTATCTACGAACAAAGAGGACTAGATACAAACTATAAAACAATCAATGCTAGATTTTACACCTGAAAAGTAGAAAGAGTTTTCTCTTTAGAGTTTTTGTATAGTCTTTACTCTATTAAAGAAAAATTTTGTTGCTTCAAGAACTCGCATCCAGGAACACAAATCTATTTTTCTGTATTTATTATTGTTGTATATTTTGAATGTAAAATAAATCTTAATTTTCCATGCTAAATATTGGAAACATTTTTATTTAACTATCGACTACACAGCTTTATGCTTCAATTACTAATGACTCAATCATGGTAGGTGATGCATATTTTGAAAACGAATTTGTCTTAAAGGCTATATTGCACGATTTCGAACTAGTCTCAGGCTTAAAGATCAATTTCCACAAAATCAAGTTTTATGGGACTAATACGGATCAAGCCTTTTTACAAGTGAGCACTGTAATGTTGGCATGCTTCCCTTAAAATTTCCACAAAAGAGGTTGTTGGTCTGGAAAGGTAAGGACCTGTCTATGGGAGGCAAAATAATGTTAATTAATTTAGTGTTAACTAGCATTCCCTGCATTATTTATCCTTCTACAAGGCTTCGGAAAAGGTGGTACAAAAACTAATAAGCATCCAAAAGAGGTTTATGTGGGGTGGAATATTAGCAGATCAGAAAATCTCGTGGGTTAGTTGGGGTCGAGTTTGCATCCCAAAATCAGAAGGTGGTCTAGGGGTGAAAAATATTAGTAGTGAGGGGTTCTTACGGGGAATAATGTTGTATGGTTGAATCTGATATATTGCCTCAACTAAAAATCTGGGTGCCTCTTTAGCCCATTCATTATGGTGGAGGGATATTTTGAATCTGAATCATCATGACATGGGTCTGACATGATGGTTATCATATAACGTTGTTAGAAAGCTTAGGATTGGATCTAGCATTAAATTCTGGAAAGAATGATGGTTAAGGGAAAGACCTTTATCAAAAGATTATCCTAGATTGTTTCAAATTGTGGAGGATAAAGATATAACCATAGTGGACAAAGAAGGATGGCTTGATGATGCTGGGGTTTGGAAGTGGGATTGGAAGAGAAGACTTTTCGCATGGGAAGAGGATTTGTTTTCTAGTTTGCTACAATAGTTACAACAACATGGGATATATCCAAATCTAGAAGATTCATGGAATTGGAGGCATAACTCGGCTAACATGTTTTTGGTTTCATCTACTTATAAGGGAATTGTTAAAAATCAGATACGGATAAATTGGAATAATAATTCCTTATTCATTCATTCATTCATCCATTCATTGACTCATTCATTCACTCACTCATTCACTTATTCATCACCTCCTAAATGAGGTATATTTATACAAGTAATGTTAACAACCTGAGCACAATATTAGAAAACAATAATTCAAACTAGGAAATAATAATTCAAACTTCTTCTTATCTGGACTAATCTAACAACTTGTTCCTATTTAAGAGAAACAATAATTTAAATTCAAATTCTATCTTCAACACTCCCCCTCAAGTTGGTGCATGAATATCAGTCATGCCTAACTTGCCAATTGTTTCTTCAATCACTCTTTTAGAAATGGCTTTGATCAACAATAGGTTTAGGAGGTGCTTCAAGATAGTCCACATCAAGTGCTTCAGTTATGTGAGGTAGAAAGAGAATTGAGATACGAGAAGGTATTCAGAACAATCACATGTTCAAGTCAATAGACTTTAAGGGTGGTCTATGAAGGATTCAGAACAATGCAACGAGCTTCACATTAATGATCTTCAAATGGAATACATGCATGGAGAATTGAGATACAGGAAGAGATTTAGGACAATCACATGTTCAGGTCAATAGACTTCAGGATTGGTCTGTGAAGGATTCAGAATAGTGCAACAAGCTTCACATCAATGACTTTTAAATGGAATACGTACATGGAAGCTTCAAAACTGAGGTACGAGAAGGATTCAAAACGAGTTTATGGAGACTTTAGAACGAGTGCATTGAGGCGTCATAATGATGCGTCAATTCACGTAGGAAGGTTGTGTCGAGGGAAGGAAGATTGTAATTTAGCGAAAGGAAAGGGAAAGGAAAACGGAGTGATTGGCGATGCAATAAGGCGAGAAGAGATTCAAGCCACGACCGAAGACGCAAAGGTTATACGAGGCAAAGTGATGGAAATTCTTGTCTAATGGGCTTAGACATACATCACAAAAATAAAGTTCATGATAATAATAATCATAATTTGTAGAGGAATAGAAGAAGGTGAAAAACCATGATTAGGGTTTGGGTTTGGAGGAGGTAGATGGTTGGGTATTTCAGAATCAGAATTGGCCATCAAAGAAGGGAGGTAGAGATTGGAAGAAAAAGACTCTAGTAGTAGCGGAAGATACTATATTAAAAATCAGACAAGATAAATTGAAATAATAATTCCTTATTCATTCATTCACTCACTCATTCACTTATTCATCACCTCTTAAATGATGTATACTTATACAGGTAATGTTAATAACTTGAGCACAATATTAAGAAATAATAATTCAAACTAGGAAACAATAATTCAAATTTTTTTTCTTATCTAGACTAATTTAACAATCTGTTCCTATCTAAGAGAAACAATAATTCAAATTCAAATTCTATTTTCAACGTAGATTTCTTCGTATGACTCAAAGTTTGAGGGGAAGAGCTTTGGAAGAGGTGTCCAAACTATTCTGAAAAACAAAGGCTCCGCCAAAAGTCCTTATTTTCTCATGGAGATTGTTGTTAAACAAACTTCCAACTATATATAGAAGGGGAGTGGAAGACATAAATTTGCAGAATTCGTGTGTTTTGTAGGGATGAACAGGAGGACCAAAAACACCTTTTTCTTATATGCCCAACGATTTTTGAGATATATGGCAATAAGTCTTTAAATGGCTTGGGATTTCTTTTGTTATTCATAATGACATAGTTCAATTATATGTTCAAAAGGGAGATTGTTGTCATGGAAGGAAAATGCTGACAACAAAGCATATTTTTTGGCATGTGACATGCTGATGCATTTGGTTATCTAGCTAGGAACAAAAAATTTTCAGAAACGAAATGCTAAACAAGGACATTTTGGATCAGATTAAAACATTACCATGGAAATGGTTGACATATTGGGGGTATCATTCGGGAGTGTTTAATTTACTCAGCATGGCTCAATGATCTGAGACTTTGTCTTCCTATGTGAAAGAGATATGTTTTGGTTTTTGGGAGAATGGTGTACTGGGGTAATGGGTAAACGTGGATGCTATACTTTGAGGTTTGCTATACTTTTTGAGGTTTGTTATACATGTTGTATAGCTTGGACAACTAGAACAATTTGTTTGTAATATTTGTTTACGATTAATATAAATTCTTGTTTGCCTTTTAATTTTTTTTGTTAATTATATTTTTATTTTTCATCTAAGTAGTGCATGACTCCGTGATCGCGGTCGTACGCAACCAAATTAATTTGATTTTAAAATGTAGTACTAGGAAGTGACTCCTAGGTCGTCTCTCAAGGACCAATTGTCTATGTTTAAGGGATTGAAAACGTGCAAGGGGGGGTTTTTGAAAAAATTTGGCAGAATATATAAAAACAGAATTACTAATTAAACACAATGATTAAAAACAAGTCAGACCCTTAGAACAGATTGCGCCTCTAATATCCTTGGTTCACGAAAGATAATCTGTCCTACTCAATTCTCATCAGTCCAGATTAATCAACTAAGCGAAGATTAACCTAAAACGTCATTACACGAATTAAGCAAACGTGA
>PYAF01003442.1:326545-346679 GCA_007407185.1 Glycine tomentella
AATTAATTATTAAACTGCCCTGAAAATAAAAATTGAAATAATTAACTTAAAATAATCCAAATTAATTAAAATCCGAATTATTAGTCTAATTAAATCCTAAATGAGAAACAATGCAAAATATAGACAATTAAGCACAAGTTAGGGATTAAAATGAGTACAGAAAGATGAGTAAATAGTGATAAATAGTGACTCATCACTTCGTAAAATGCATGAGATGATTTTTTTTTTTTTTTGTGAGAGGCCGAATGAATTTTTAATTTCTATGTAATAATATATAAACAAACTTATATACACAGTTTAAAAATATTTGATATGTTAATCATGTTTTAAGAATTTGGTTATTAATGATGAGTATTTATAATTACTAAATAAACTGCATCTATTAGTTTTAAAAGTGATTATAATTATGATATTTTAAAATTTTATTTTATATAATTAAAATTAATAAATAACAATTTAATTATTTAAACTTAAGTGTTATTTCCTTTGGACTCACATATAAAAACAAATAATTAATTTCATAATAATTAAGAAAGATAGTTGATCCTCTAAAATAAGAAAATTACTTGACACTATTTGATTTTGATTTTACTAATATCATCTAAAAAATAAAACTATTTCTAAAATTTCCTTTATTGAAATTTGTTACCATGAATAAAAATAAAGTTGTAATTAAATGAAGAGTGTTTTTTGTAATGATATCATTAAAGAATGATGAAATTAGTTAAAGTTACTTATATTTGAGTCTAAGATATAAAATAATTTTTTTTTGTCAATAAAAGTTAGATTTATTAATATTTGACTCCTGAGGCAGTCTTATAGTTTTAAAAAATTAAAAAGTTTTAGAATACATTTATAATAATTATTTAATAATTAAAATCAATAAATTTGAAAGCATTAATTTCACCAAAAAAATAATTTATAGATTTTTTAAAATTCTGAACATTTCAAGAGAATATTTATAATAATATTACATAATTGAAATTAATAATTTATTTAATTTAAACTATTCATGGTTTCAGTAAAGCTTTTTTTAATTTATTTTTAAATTTTAACAAATAATTTACAACAACTTTTAAATAATTAAGCTTATTAAATTTAATTTAATAAAATAATTTCATCAATTTCCATTTTCTATAATGTAATTACAACGTTTTTTAAAAGTTTAAAATTTCAAAAATTATATAAATGCTTTATAAAATTAAATTTTCTAGAAAATGTCATAAATGATTTTTAAAAATGAAAATAGGTGAGATTAAATAATTAAATTTAAATTTAATTATTTTAATATTTTAATATTTTAAAAATATTATATATATATATATATATATATATATTCTCTGAAATTAAGAAAAATTGTGGTTAAATAAGTAATTATGAATTTACTGATTTTAATTATTTTAAAAAAAACTATAATGATCAATTGAAATTTTAAATTTTTTAAAAATGCTACAAGTGCTTTGTTGTAACTGAATAATTGAGATTATAAAATTAAATTCAAATTTACTATTTTTAATTACTTAAAATTATTACAAATATTAAAATTTATACTTTTATAAAACGTTAAAAAAATTATTGAAATTGAAAATTGTTAAAATAAAATAGTTAAGTTAAAATATAATAATTTTGATTTTGTAAAATCTGTTATATTTAAAAAAAATTAAAAAGTAAAATTATAAATACTTCATAGAAACTATGAATAGTTGAAATTTAATTATTTAAAAGTTCTTATAATTTCTTTTGTAAAATTTGAAAATTTTATAAACTTTTATAAATGATTTATTGAAAGTTTGAAACTAAGAGTATTAGGCATTAAATAATTAATTAAACACAAAGTTATTAATTTTAATTATTATGTTTTCAGGTTAAATAAATAATTTCAATATTCCCAATTTTTAATTTTTAAATAATTAAAACTTATAAATTTGAAATTACTTACTTATTTAACCGTAAGCTAAGAAAATCATTTCCTATAATTTTTTTTTAATAAAAACATGCCGAGTGCATATAACAGGTTAAGTTAATCAAAAGTAAATAGATGATTGAGTTACCGAACCATAACAAAAGTTCATAATTAAAACTTAGTAGTGGAAATCTATTACGATTAGAAAACCTTCAATAATTCAAAAACTAAGACTCCCATTTTAGTGAATCTTTAAGACTTCTAAAACCTTAAGTCTCCCCCTCTCTTTGCAACATACCCATGTCTCCATTTTTCTTCATAGCTCTCTTAACAAACCTTCAAACTGTCTGTGGTGCACAAGAGTAAACATAATTACGACAATACATCTTACAATATCATTATACGATGAGTTATATTTATTTAATGGCTCATTAAAATTGAAATGGACTTCTACCTATTAGAAGAAGACTACCTTTCATTCTTACTTCCAAAACCTTAATTACTCAAAAAGTAAGACTATCGTCGTGGATATTAAGACTCCTATGTTTTAACCCTTTGCAAAACCTTAAGCCTTTCCTTTCCCCCTTCAATAGGACCCTCTTTATCCGCATTTTTTCTTCATATATAGCCCACTTAACAAACCTCCCAACTGTTTATTGCGACCACAATTGTAAAGACACAACTTACAATATCATTAATCATTATATTATAAGTGCTCTTCTTTTTAAGTCGCACCTCATTTACAAGCTTATCCACGATAGAGTCAAATGCCTTCTTGGTGTTGGTTTTACCTATTAAAATATGAGAAAATAGAGGGCTAGTTGAGTGGAAACAATGTGCTTATATGGTTATGGTATTAATTGTACATAAATAAAAAATATTTGGTTTAGATTATGTGCCTATAAACTATAATTATTAATAGAATCATAATATTAATTTTCACTACTACAAACAGTGTATTTTATGTCGATTATTTGATTCATTTTACATCGATTCGAGAATTATTGTTGTAGCCAACGTCATTGAAAGGTAAGACATTCTACGATGGTTATTGAATCGTCTTAGAATGTCACATTCTAATACGGTTGTTAGCTTAGATCCGTCTTAAAATTCGTTTTTAAATTTTTTTGTAATTTTACATCATTTTAAGACGGTTATAAGCTACAACCGTTTTAGAATGTGGCATTCAAAGACTGTTCTTAGTCTATAACCGTCTTAGAAGTCTACTTTCTAAGATGGTTTTCCAATAATCGTCTTAGAATGTCTTTTTTTTTAAATGAAAAATAATAACTTTTCTAAGACGGTTTTTTAGCAAAAACTGTCTTAGAAATCTACATTCTAAGATGATTTTTTAGATAATCGTCTTAGAATGTCTTTTCTAAAAATAAAAATAGAGGATTCTAAGACGGTTTTTTCACAAAAACCGTCTTAGAATATCTTTTTTTAAAAAAATAAAAATTAAATGAAATGAAATGAAATGCTTAATGTTTAGTTTAATTTGGTATGCTCAGTGTGCAATTCATGATTAGGTTATCGAGAGAAGTAAACCTTCGAGATACTATACAATTACTCACTTTGCATTATAAAATATATAAAAAAATGCAAAACAACATTAGTCATTGTGTCTTAAAAAGTGAGAAATAACAACAAAAAGTACTTAGCATCATAAAGTCCCTAATCTGTAGGCATTAGACAAACAGGTTACCCAAAAGTACCCTTTACTCGAGGTTTGATACGACTTTTTCCAGCACCCAATAACTTTGCCAGCCCAAAGTCAGATATTTTAGCATTGATCCAATCATCAATTAAATGTATTCTTCAAGAAAACATTGTCAATACAAAACAAGCCTAAGTAATTCATATACAGGGCTAAAACAAGTTAAATGTATGCTTCAAACAATGAGGTGGGTCCACAGGTGTACCTTTTGGCATTGAAAGTGAAACTCGCCAATTGCATTGAAAAACTAGATTTTACCAACTTTATATATATGAGCAACAAAGCAAAAAGAACTGAATAAAAGTATATCTCTCTATACCTATAAAAAATAATAACTCAAATGTCTAAGATGCATACTCACTCCCTGCCAAATCAACAAAATTTTGCAGAGAAAAAAAAACAAAAATAATAGTAAAATGATCTAAACATTTTATGTTGAGTGTGCAATCCATTGCCTGAGTATTGATAAAATGGAAATATTTTTTCAGGCTGCCAGGGAGTATAAATAACTTTATATATAGTTTATTAAAATTAAACTCTTTTCTAATATTTGGTGTTAATTAATTACCTTTTTTCCCTCCTGCTCATGAAACTAGATATTCTAGAGAGACTTGAAAAGTTAGAGAAAAATGAGAAACATTGGATGTGATGTGTATATATTAAAAATATATGGAATAATAACTTCATTAATTGTCTTCCCTACTGAAATTTACAGAGACAAAATAGATAACAAAGATTAAAATATATGGAATCCTAGACTCTAGTTCAGGGTTCAAGGCCACCACACATTCCTAAATCCTACATAAAATATTTCCTGCCTTTCTTCTATAATATTGATATATAGATATAGGTGTCCTGAGAAGAACCAAAACCAAAACAGATGTTGCATAATTAAGGACAAAATCATGACATCTGGTTTTTACCCATTGTATGAACTTTTAACCATTCTTTTTAAATGTTATCCCTCTTTTCCATTTCCTGTATTTGACCTCCTCACCCATCCATCTCCATATTGGGCACAACTCCAAGTTGGGCAGACATAGGAACACATTGTTCCCTATTGCGGCAGATGACCAGAAATCAGCACCATTGCTACCTTACATTAGTTACATAATTGGTTAACTAATTCAGTTCCTTTAGTTTGAACTCTATTATTCTATTAGGCTTTTTTTTTTGTTAGACATCGATGTATGTAAACCATGTATGTTCAAACACTAGCCAACTAGACATACCTCTACTTTATAAGCCTCACATTTTGTTATCTCAGCAGCCAAACCAAAGTTCATACATATACACTAAAAAGAACAAAAAAAGTATCATTTTCTCATACCAAACAATGCTTGATCAAGACTCTTATTTTCTAGATATACACATAACCACAAGACTGTCATGAGTTGCAAGGACGTCATAGCTAGGATTTCTATTACCAGGTCCAAATAATATATATTCTTACAGGACAGGATAAGGCAACAATTTTATGGCAGCTTCAAAGACATCAATGCAATGTCCTCTTACTCCATGAAGGGATCAGTTATATAGACAGTTGTTGAAACTAATAGTATCAGTTTATAACAACCAATTTGGAAGCAACTCTTTTTTTATTCATTGGAACAATCTATCTATCACTTTATAAGAACTCATTGTTTCATTGCACTATGGAACCATCTATCTATAATTTTAAATACTCTACCTGTATCTAGTCACAAAGTAGTGAAGGAAAAGGCTGATTTTAAGCATGCCCCATTCCTTTCCAAGAAACACCTTGCCTCCTGCTCCAAACAGCATGTTGTGATTATGAGACTCCAAGCCTTTCTTCTCCTACATTGCATCATATTTTATATTCAATATCAAGTGTTGTCATAATACACATGACCCACTAAAATATTTTCATTTATTTTTTTAAATAGAAAAACAGAGATTTACTCTAATTCGCCTCAAATACTAAGATTAAGTCCAATTCAATCTTAATAACTCACCAAATTTCATTATCTTTCATAAAAATATAAGTATTCTTTAATTTTACAAACTACTCCTAGCTTAACCCGAGTAATTTTTATACTAGCATCTCCAAGCTAACTACTTTTTTTACAACCAAATCAGTTTTGACTCAACTTGATAATTGGATAAAAACAACTCACAATACCTTTCATAAACTAGTAAAAATGTAAAAAGGGATGTAGTGGCAATAGAAATATCATCTTTAAGTATTACTTGAGACCTTATAAATTAGTAAGAGTAAAAAGTGTATAGTTTACATTCATTAAATTGTATGTTTATACGTAGGTTCCCCTAGGTGGATTTCCACCTCTAGCAAAGAATAAAATCCCACAATAAGCAAATAAAATTGAAGTAGCAAAAGCATATATATATATATATATATATATATATATTTTCAGTGAATCTACCAAATTTTCAGTGAATTAGGAAAAGCAAAAATGTGACAAAGGCTAGTACCATGAAGATGCCAAAGTAAATTTTTGGTAAAACAACAATATTTTAGCCATGACCCACATTTGCCACTTGGAATAATTACTAGTTGACCAGATTCCATAATAAAAAATAAATTGAAATTGAAAACAACCACAAAAAGAAATTAAAAATAAATATACAAAGAATGCATATTAGAACCTTGGGACTTAATTCATATATAGTTTTATTGTTTCATTCATGGCAATAGTAGCTACTCATCTATTTCCGGTACTCAATCAGACTACACGTGAATTATATAGTATACCTGAATTATACTTTGCATCCAGTTGTAGAGTCAAGGAAAGTAGTGAGGTTTGAACTATACCTAAATTATACAAGGTTATTTTTATAAATAAAAAAAGTAAGTTTGAGTACATAAAAATTCAATTAATTGAGTAAAATAAATAAAATAATTTCACATGAATAATTTCTAAAGCTATCAAGTAAAATAATTGTTTTGGAAAAGTAATTTTATAAAGAATGGGTTTTTTGTTGGGATAAGAAATTATCAAAATAAAAAATTACATTGTATGATTGTAATTTTTTAATAACACTGAATGTATTCAACATGGTAATCAAAACAAGCACGTAAGTTCTTAGGGTACATTGAGGAAGAATATTGTAGGCTGGAAGCTGAAACCACCTGACAATAAATTGTGAATTGATAATTTTCTTGTATATTTAACTTTTCAAGGGACATGTTGTTTTAGTGGAAAAATAAGTTTAGTCTATTTTCATGAACATATAGTAGTCATAATCTTAATTTTCTTTTATTTAAAGTCATATTTTTAGATAGAAATCTAACTAAATTAAACGGGATCTAGGATAATTTGCTAGTTTTAGATTTCATTTTGATGTTTTAAACTTTTTGGTGTAGTAATCAAAGAATGAAAGTGTAATGCCTTGAATCTTAAGCATGAGTTTAAGCTCCGTGATTAGAAGATATAATCATGCATTGGTTTTGGTTAGAGAAAAGCTTAAGAAAGAGCAAGAGGCAGTTTCAGCCTATCGCGTGATCCGCGTGGGCTATGGCGCGATCAGCGCGGGAAGTTAGAATCAGAGCAATGCTTTCGAACAGCTGGCGCGATCCGCATGGATATGGCGCGACCAGCGTGGTAGGTTCGAATAGGTGGCGCGATCAGCGTGGCTAGGGCGCGATCCGCGCGGGAGCTCGAATCAGGGCTGTGGACTCGAACATATGGCGCGATGTGCGTGGGTATGTCACTAACTACGAGGGATGTTCGAGTATATGGCGCGATCCGCGTGAGTCTGGAGCGATCCGCGCGGGAGGTTGAATCAGGGTTGTACTTTCGTCCAGTTCGTGCGATCAGCGCAGGAAGTGGCACGATCCGCGCGAGACTCTCGGGCCAGCCTTATAATAGTTCGTGCTGGACGCAAAAAAAAGGTCTTCTTCTTCCTCCTCTACCCTAGACCTCCATTAGAGACTGGTCTAAGCTTACTAGGGCCCTATTTCTTGCTCTAAATACCTTCCTTTAGCCTTTGATTGTGAGAGAAACACTTTGGAAGCTTGAATCACTCATCCTTTCTCTTGAGAAACCCCTTTTGAGTGAGTTTTGGAATTCCCAAGGAAAAGCTCAGAGAACTTGAGAGTGGCTGAGACCCATTGCGTGGAAGGGGCACCAGAGCTTGAGAAGGTTGTCCTTGGGTCTTCCTTGTCGCCATTGAGGTAAGAAACTCAAGTTTCTCCATTTGATTTTGATTTTTGGGGGTTTGCATGAACAGTGACTCATGTGTGATGGGGTTAGAATTAGCCCAGGGTCCTGTAGAGAGTTGTGTTCAGGGGGTTGTTTTGATGAGGTTAGAGCCTTTAGAAATCATTATTGATGAAGTTTGATTTTGGCTCTGAGCTACACATGCATAGAGAAAGGGCTAAATATATGGCTGTTGTGAACCCTAGAGTAGATGATAAAGTGCTCTTGGGATGGTATAGATGTTGTTTATGAGCGGAAATGGGTTGTATTATGAGCTTGGATATGATAAGGCTAAGGTATGGGTATGCGTGTGTTAGCCTAAACAGAGTCTTAGGAGAGGCTCTGGAGCCTTGGTTAGGCTGAGAGGGATCCTGGTGAGGGTCCGAGAATCACTTGTAAAGTGATCATTTATGGATTCTATAGAAAGGATTATAGTTCCTGTCGTTCTAACGGCTTAGGACCGTTATTGATGCGCTATGTGTTGCCTATGTAGGACGTGAGCTTGATATTTCTGGTGGTGGTGGCCACGATACCAGGGAAGCCGGTGTTTTGCTTAGAGCAGGTAAGCTCTTGGTTCTTGTTTGTATGTCCTCTGTTGTGTTCCACCATGCTCCAAAGGGAGGAATGGTTTTGATGTGAATAACTGTATGTATGTGGAACATGAATGTGAATGTGATTGACTACTGGATTGTATTCTGTACCCTGTGATGGGAATTGATGTATGTTGACGTGAAATGCTAAAAATGTGATTTGAACCCTGTGATGGGGAAATGATATGTATTGGTTTGATATGCTTCAAATGTAAGCTGGATCCTGTGATGGGAGACTTATATTCATGGCTATGAATTGTCTGGCTTACGATATGTCTGATGAACTGTTGGAATCGAATGTGAAATTGTGGTATGAGCTTGATATGTATGACTATGAGCTGTTCAGCCTGTGATAGGCGTGATTGACTATTAGATTGACTGTGAATTCTAAGAATGAATGTGATCCTATGGTAGTAGGATAGATGACATGAGATTGAGTAAGACCTGCTGTGAGATGTTCCTGTGATATAGATGTAGCCTCCCCGAATGGAGATGTCCCTATATGCACAGATGTAGCCTCCTCAGGCAATTGTGTTGAGATAGATTATGAGATGTTCCTGTTATATAGATGTAGCCTCCTAAAGTGGAGATGTTCCTATATATACAGATGTAGCCTCATATAAATTGTGGAGATACTGGCATGAGATGTTCCTGTTATATAGATGTAGCCTCCTAAAGTGGAGATGTTCCTATATATACAGACGTAGCCTCATGTAGATGGTAGAGATCCTGGCATGAGATGTTCCTAGTATATAGACGTAGCCTCCTAAGTGGAGATGTTCCTATATACCTAGATGTAGCCTCTGCAGGATGGTAATTTATGCTATGAACGGTGGTAGGTCGTGCTTGAAGCACCTGGTTATTGACAGGTGGATGTGAATTGAGATTGTTGGCTGCTTGATGATTGTATGGATGAGGTCCCGGTATTGAATCTGAGAATGAATGTCTTAGATATACTATTTCTATGTATATGTTTGGAAGTGAACTGATGTGTTGCAAACACATCTTAGTTTTAGGTTAGTTTTAGGTTAGAATTTAATTAAATAAATAGGAATATAGGATAGAATTAGCTTAATTGTTAATTATATTCAATTATATCTCATTTTGTCACCAAGTCATGATTTTAGGAACAAAAAGAGGAGATTCAAGCCAAAAGAAGAAGAAAAGCAAGCTGAAGGACTCGCGCGGATCGCGCCTGATCCCGCGCGAGTCGCGCCACATGAAAATATCAAGCCTGTAACTCGAACAAGCCACGCGAGTCGCGCCACAGTCCACGCTACCAGCGCCATCAACTCGAAGTGTTTGCGCGACCCTCGCCACAACCGCGCTAGTCGCGCCAGAAGGTTTGGAAGCAATTCTAATTCGTGCTATCCGCGCGATCAGCGCGGACTTCCACGCTATCAGCTCCATGAATTCGAACAGTCAGCGCTATTAGCGCGAAATTCCAGGCAATCCGCGCGGCGGAGACGCTGTTGCCTTATTTAAAAAGATACAGTTCGAAATTGGCACAGAACAGGGGCTTTGTTACTCTAATTAAATCATTCTATAAATAAAGGCCTCTGGGACTGACTCTGGACACCATTCCACACCTCTCTACACTTCCCTCCATCATTCTAAACCATTGGAAGTCAAGAATCAAGGCTAGGTCACTGCAGAATCATGTGTTATTTGACAGCTTTGGTTTCTTTGAAGCCTATGGCAGGCTAAACTTTGTATTGTGGGAAGGCCATGAACTGATGTAAACTCCTCTGTAACTTGACTGGTATTGAATGAAAATTCTTATTGTTTTATTTTACTCTGTTCTTCATTGTTTTATTCTTATTTAGAATTGGCCATTCTATTTAGGTATTGAGGGTTAGGATTCGGAATGGGGATGTTGGGATTTTAATTTCTGACCTTAGTAAAATAACAGTTATTCATTACCTAGGGATAGGGATGCGTGGCTGCGGAATCTTATAAATATAGTCTTTTACATGCTTAACTTGATAGAATTCACCAAGGAGTTGAGTTTTTGATTCAGGTTAAAGAGTTAATTCACTAAGGGATTAGGGATTAAGTAAAGTAGAAAAGATTTATTCTCTAAGCAATAGGAAATAGCAACCCTCATGTTATAGTCTTTTACATGCTTGACAAGAATTGCTAAGGAATTAGGATTGTTGTTAAAGGGTTAAATTGCTAAGGAATTAGAATTTACTAAAATAGAAAAGATGTATCATTGAGTGATCAAACTTGATAAACCAGTTAAGTGAAAGAGGTAGGGAACATTAGGGATTGCGCCTGACCACAATTATTTCTTCCATTCGTAATACTTCAATTTATTTTACTGTTTATTTTAATTTCAGTTTTACATTCAACACAATTCTCCAAAATAATCTCTTTTCTGTTACTTCCAATTACTTAGAATTAATATTGCTGTGAATTTCAACCCAATCCCTGAGGAGACAATACTCACTTACCTATTTTATTACTTGAAACGATCGGTGCACTTGCCGTAGTGTGCGATTATCGCAACATGAACCAGGGGAAGGAAATACCTTCAAGGGCCCTGAGTTTGCTGAGATTTTATATCTCACCCTATTTGTGGGACTCATATTTTTGCAGGTGATTCCTCAGGAGGAGCAGATAAATCCCAAGGCAAGAAGCCTATGCAGAGATAGTTATGATTTGTAAACCTTAGGCTAGATGACATGAGCAGATGGCTCTGATGTCTTGTATACTGCCTTTGGTTTTTGTTTTGTACCCTGAGGGGAGATGTATGTACAGTTTTGTACTAAGACACAAGAGCTTTATGTATATTCACCATATGATGATGTATAATGGCTATTTTAATGACATTTGATGATGTCATTCTTATTTCTTATGCTTTCGAACTGCTTGAACTCTGATGATTATCGTTAATGATAGTAATTAAGGCAGGTCAATGACCCTGGTTTTAGTTGGGGCGTTACAGAAAGGAACAATTTTGGAAGCTTATAATAAGGCCCAACGAAAACTTCCTAGATTTGCTCAGTTGATTGTTGATCACTAGAAAGAAAAGCCTAAAATCACGTGCTACCAACAACAGAATCCATATATTGGCAACTTGTTTTTTTACTAGCAACATCATAGATGAAGAGAAAGCACCAGAATATTTACAAGACATCATAAGAAGTTGCAAGCTCCTTACTAGAGGTGACCTTCCATCATAATCTGTCTTGTTAGGATCAGCTCCATCTTGAATTAAACCTTTTAGCTAATACATATCCCTATTGAAAGCTACACTATTGACCTTCAAAGCAAGCTCAACTTGGTTTCCAAGTATGTTGTTATCACTCTATACAGGCTTGGGATAACTAGCTTGTAAGCCAAGTTGATTTCTTTTAAGGCCATTGGTCTTACGACACTGTCAATGAGAGGTAAAGCTGACTATTAGTCATCAAATGAGAGGTTCCAGTCACACTAATGCAGAAAACATTTAAATGAGGTCACATCTTTTATTCAAGCACAAGGCTTTGTACTCGGGGGAAAAAGAATTCTTTACACTTGTGCTATCCAAATGAAATTATATATCAAGAACTTCAATCATTGCAAGAAGTGAAGTGAAGTCAAATGTTAGAAGAAAAAATTATGAAATTTATCATTTCTGATCTTAAAAGAAAAAAATTCATAATTTATTTTATAACATGATCAATTGAATTGTTTGCAAGTGACTTGCCCCATAGATGATATTAGTAAAAACAATTTAGTTTATAACATGATCAATTAGATAAGAAATATAAAAGTTTGATAATTATGTTGGTGTAATATGCTTTCCACAAAGTCCAATAAATCCTTCAATGGCTTCCATGAAAGACTTCATCACATTCATAACTACAAAAGTCTCTCTAGCACACATATGATACGGCTAAATTGGGGTGATAAATCTGCAAGGAAAACCACTAAATTGGCTCGAACAAATGTATCCTCAAATAAAATATCATAACAAACATAAAGTTTTAAGATTCATTCAAGTGTATGAAAAGAAATGAAACATTAAGATAGAGAAATTTCCTAAGTATAAATATAGGTTACTAATGTAGTATTCAGTAATCATTAAGATAGAGAATTTATGATTGACTATCACTTTGAGGATGCTAGTAAATAAGATATTAAGAAAGATGGTACATGTAAAACCAAAGACAACAAAGAGCAAATTAATTAATTAAATTAACATAGACTGACATATTATTTAATATAACTTTTTTTCAGAGAAAAGAGCAAAAAATATGAAAGAGTTCAGGTATGACCACTACTACATAAACTCTTTTTTACGACGCACATACGACGACGGTTACGCTAAAACTGTCTCCGATTATGACACGGTGGCAAAATTGTAAATAAGTGAACTGAAACGACGACGGTTGACTTAGAACCGTCTTCGAATTCAGTCTACAACAACGCTCGTTAATGAAACCGTCTTTGTATTCCTTGTACGGAAATGTTAGGTGACACTTTTGTAATTATAACCAACTTATCAAAGACGATTTTTAATAACCGTCTTTGAGTTTAAACATATAGACCTAATTTCAGCACACTGCTGTGCGTCTCTGCTACCAAGCAACCTCATTCTCGTATTCTCGCACTGTCGCACTTACTACCTTCGGCTATGTACCCTGTTCAGTCTGTCGCGGCCAAACCTCATCGTCGCATCGTCGTGGAACTATGGCAGGGTCGCATCACTGTCGCGCCGCCTTGGAAGTATCGCGCTGCCGTGGAAGTGTCGTTGTGCTTCATTTTTCGTGCAACTTCTTTGCGTTTGGGAAGGGCTTCACCCATTTTGAAAGTTGAAACCAGGTTTGCATCCTTACAACATTTCGTGCAAGTTGTTGGTATAAAACAACCCATTTGAATATTGCTCAGTGAAGGACCTTCGTTGAATATTTAATTTGATATTTGAGACTTGAAATAATCTTATTTCTATGTTGATTTTGGATCTTTCAACCTCTCAATTGAATTGTAACTTGTTACCCTATAGATACCACAAGGGAGGTTGCGCATGAAATGCTTCATATCTTTGTGATTTTGTCTACATCCAACGCTAAAAGGCTATAGCTTTAGCTAGTGTATCAAAATAACCTTGCATTAGTAGTCTATTGATACTGACCTTAAATGAGCAGTTGTGCATGCTTCATCTAGCATCTGGAATTACATCCAATGTTAGTTGCTGGAAAGGTTTTCACTTTATCATTGATTTGGTTTATGAATTCATTAAATTGGTTTCATTGACATGAATTGGAACTTTTGAACTTTTTCTTATGACAATTGTCACACTTTATATTTAAATTAGCTTGGGTAAGGATTGTTTGTAAAACCAATTGCTTGGGAACTTCTGATGCTAGATGCATTTGATTTTATTTTTTTAATTAAGCCATCCATCTCCTTGTTTAAAGTTTCCCTGACTCCCGAGGCTTCATTATTTTGATCACTGGAAGCTGTTTTTTTGCCTTTGTATATTCTTTGAAATAACAATATCAACTCCCTGTCATAGGTGGTGAAAATTGAATTACGGCTGATGATGGTGCTGATCCATTTCCAATGTTGACAACTGTGTATAGAGTGTCTGGTTTGAGAAACAGTCACCTGAGTTGGAATGTAGCCAATTCTCTGCAAACTGTTGACTCCAGTGTAAACAACTCAAGGCAGTTACAGAGCATTTCTGATGGCAGTGCTCCAAGACCCTGGTTTTCTCAAAATTCTAGACCAAATGCATGGGAAGTTCCAATTGTGATTCAGAAGCTGAGGCTGGCAAAGCGGGCTAATGGCGGATTGGCTAACAGCAATAACCTACAGGTCAAAAGCAATTCTCCAAATGCTTTGGCTTTGACGGGAAGTGGAATTTAGAATGACAAGTTGCCTCCTGAGTCAGTAATATCTCCAACATCTGAGACAGGGACAAGGTTAATTCATCTGTTGGAGTCATTACAACTACATCCAAGGATTGTGAAAATGTTGAATGCAAGGACAAGGATGAAAGAATCCCAGAACCCCAAAGTGAAAACAACGATGATCAGATTGTTCACAATGGATCTGATATTGTTTTTGATAGTGATGATGAATGTTTTTTAGATGACATTGACTCAAATACTGGAGAGAGAAGCAATGAACAGTGCAAAAAGGGGAAGTGGCTCAAGAATTTTTTTAATAAATTAAATGCACTCACCAATAAGTAGATAAGTTCATTAGACAGGCAGTGGCATTGCCCAGCATGCCAAGGGGGTTTTGGTGCTATTGATTGGTACAAAGGGTTGCAGCCCCTTTTGGATAATTCCAAAACAATAAAAAAAAGGGCAAGATTGCACCGGATGTTTGCTGAAACTTTGGAGGAAGAGTGTTTCAGGAGAAGAGCTCCAATAACAACAGTCAGTGATGTCCATGATATATGGGAGGGTCTTGATAAGAAAGTCAAGGATCATGAAATAGTTTGGCCCCCAATGGTTATCATTATGAATACAAGATACGAGAAGGACGAAAGTAACAAGGTAAATAATATTGTCTTAATTTCTAGTTTGGTTGTATGCGTTAAATCAAATAATCAGCTACTAGCTGAAGTTCTGTTTGTGGGTGTGTGTGTGTGTTAAATCAATTATGAAGCTACTTGCTGAATTTCTTTTATTTCTTTTATGATAGACTTTGATGCCATTTTGAATATGGGTTAGGTCTAACTCTCCCCCCAATGGATTTGCTCAATGTTATTTATTATTTATTGTTACTTTTAAGGGGCTTTAATGTTGTGGGCATTCAACATTCCTTATTTCCCTTTCATTAGTTCCTAGAAGTGACCTCAGTGTTCTGGAGTTAGATGAAATAATTCGAACAATGGATGACATTGCTGAAGGAGGAGGAGAAATGGCAGCCTTGGCAACCCTGATGCATGTTGCTGTTCCAATTCAAAGCTGCTTAAATAGTGGTGGTGTAAATAGGCATAGTTATTCCTCTGGCCAGTGCACATTGGAGAACTTTAGGCCAACTTTGCAAAAGTTCCCCACATTGTGGCGCACACTTGTTGTTGCATGTCTTGGACAAGACACAATGGCCTTGCTGGTCCCTAAAGCAAAAACTGGTGACCTATTAACCTTAATTGTTGGGTGACCCCCCACCCTCTTCTCCTAAGTTACTTGGGCACTTAAACTAACCCTATTTTTTGTTGTCAATTTTTATCTATCACAATATTGCAATGCAGCTTTATCAGACTATCTTAATTGGCGTGATAACATCTTCTTCTCTACTGGTCGTGATACTTTACTTTTACAAATGCTTCCATGCTGGTTTTTTAAGCCTATACGCAGATTGATACAACTTTATGTCCAGATCTATTTTATTCTCCTCATCTATATATTTTATGAATCTTGTTTAAATTCAAATTATACCAGTGTTGTTGTTAGGATGGCTTCATAACCAATCTCTTGTTATCTCCTTCTGGTTTGTTATAAATACCTTACTGTGTCATATAGTTTGTATGTTGTTACAGACAATCATGTAATATGTAAGCAATCCACATTATGTTTCAGGTTATTGTTCCTTTGCTGGTTACCGAGGATGAGAAAACTCTTATCACTTGCATAAATTGGTTGACAAAGGTGTTGCATTAAGACTGAATTGTCAATTCCCTTGAAGTGGTGGTTTCTGATAAAACCTCCTTTTTAACAAACTCCACTTTCTAAATACATATTATTTAGAAAAGCCTTGTTCTGTTCTATTTTGTAAGTGTCTATGAAGCAATGGTGCTTCAAAATAGGGAAATAACCCCCTTCATAGTTCGTACTCATCAGATATCATTATGCTTTTGTTGCTTATAAAGACTTGTCCTGTGAGTATCCTGCTGATTTGCTTACTTAAAATTATGGATACACTGATACAGCTTAGGTACCTCTTGTTTACACCATTGAATTTTGAATTAGATCAACACAGTCCTGAATATGCAACTTTGTGAGTTTGTTGGTTAATTATTCTATTTTTCCTTAATAATGAAAAATAAAAAAATGTTGTTGAAGTTGTCCTTATCCAAAGAAACATTCTTGGTTTATGTTGTGCAGCCATTAATCTTGCAGATAATTGTTAGGGTCCTACTTATCATTGTTTGTTACTTATTTTACCTTTATTCCAGTGAATAAATATACTTGTTAATACTTGATTTTTATATGGAATCATATGCTTCGTTCCAGATAATGAGGTTAGGGGTGTTACTTTCAGTTTCTTCAAATTTATTGTTCTTTTAGGTTTTAAGCTTGATTTAAGTAATTTTTTGTAATTGGTTTAGATCATGGATTTAAGGCATTGTATATGTGAAATACATACTGCTGGACAAGCTAGAATGGAATGAGTATCTCTTTGTTGCTACAATCAATTTGTTCATGGATTAATGGGACTGCTAATATCAATGCAATTAGAGCAGTTTCAGTTCAAGGTAATTGAGGAATTCACACATCTATTATTGATAATCTAATTTTTCAATTCTTACCATCCTTATTTTTTGGTTCTACTACTTAGAGTAGCATGCAATGCCCCTACTCATGTTTCTTTTTGAGCTTACAATAACAGCAACCAAAGCTTATCCCACTAGGTGGGATTAATCACTAACACTTTTCTGTATAGGCATGGCTGAACTTGCAGTAACGTACGACCTTAATTTAAATTCATGTCTATCACGATGGATACTTAACTTTTGCAAACTTCAAAATAAAATCATAATGATTGAAAGACTTTATCAATACAGCCAAATTTATGCAACTAATAAGCGCATTTCAAGTTAATTTTAAGTTAATGAACTAAGAATATGAAGAGCTAGCATATAATCATATTTATTGGGAAATTTCTCATAGTGGAGGAAGTTTCCACTAGTTCTGTTGTTTCAGTTGATTCCATTCCCAGTGAGAATGATAAACCAAGGTATGGCCTATTCACAAAATTTATTTTTTCTATATACAATGTCTCTATTCACCAAGGTATGGCCTTTAAAGTCAAATTTGCAACTCTATACAGCTGTCAAATTAATTCAACTCTCTCTTCTCATCTTGACAACAAAACACATGCACAATGTGTGTTCCAATATTCAAGTCATACTTGGTTATAAGTGACTTTGCTTTGAAGGTTGTGATACATTCATAGTAAAGCATGAGTTCTTTTTTTAATTAACAAACTGACTAATATTACTAGTTTTTATTTAAGTGGGAGATATACTCAATGGCCTACCAAAAGCTTCTAACTAAACAGAGTATTGCTCTTCTCATAATTGGTGTGGCTATACTAGTAAGTTCTCCTATATAATCTAGTTATATAGTTAGGTGCCTTATGTAATCTAGATTGCATATAGGTATGTTGCTTCTGCTTGTCCTCTAAACTATGATTGATTATTAAAATATATACTAGTAGCTAATTTTGTTAACGTTCAAAATTGTGAAATTATTATGTGTACAAACTTATCATATTTTTCAAAATTGCAATTCTTTTCTCTCCAACGTCTCCAACTGCACGTTGTTATGAAGCCCATTGTTCCTTGTCATATTCAGTTTCATTATAGGAATAAGGTTAGTCAATAGTCATTGTTGTCTCTGCTATTTCTTTTTTATTCAGATATTGGCCTCAGGAGGTGAATAAATGACTTGTGTTTTGTGTGTATGCAGATGCAATTCTCTTTTGGTCCACAAAGATGGTTGCCTAAAGAATGACTACAAGACAGACTCATTGATGATGATGCTAATGAAAATTATGCGTTGGGTTTGCATTCTCTGGTTTCTTTTATATTCTAAATGTTGACAACTGCTTATTGTAATCTCATCCTGCTAATAAGGTATGTACAACTTTATCCAGTGTAATAATTTTGCAAGATATAGTTTTATTTCATTGCCTATCATATCTTGGAACCTTATTCGATCACTTTCCATTTGTTTTGGTTTTGAGTTGAAAATCTTAATAGGTACTTGCAGCTGTCCAAGAATGTTGGAGAGATCCACCACTTGGTTTTTCTCCCTATAATGTTCATTCGCACAAGGATTTCTTAAGCATTTGATGCTGAGAACTGGAAGGTATATAAGTTATATCTTGTGATCCCACAATTGTTTAAGCACACATGGATACTTTAGTTCTTTCAAATAAATTAAAATTTATTTCATTTTGCAACAAACCGATCAACTTGGTAGCAAAACTTCTTGATTAATATTTCAACTAGTCTTAATTTCCTTTTTTTTAATTAAAAGAAATTTTTATGTTACATGGTTATATGCTTATACAGTGTGTCACACATCCTTGATTGCAGGTATGGTAGTTTTTGTTGTGGATCCTCAACCTGGTGAAACTATCATTGATTGTTGTCCTGCTCTTGGTGGAAAGACCCTCCACATGGTCTCTCATTTAGCTTTTGAGATTATTTTTTCCAAAGCATGCAAAACCATTGCTTAGAAAGCCAACACAAGTACTAGAGATTAATAATGTGGTATGCAATTTTTTATTTAGCTTTTGAGATTATTTTTTAGTTCAATTTTAGTGGGCTCTTTTTTCCTTTTATTTAGCTTTGTATTTTTTGAAGTGTCTGTTAGCTGTAAAAAAGAAAGTGCTTAATCCTTTAGATATTCGGTGGTTAATCCTTCAAATATTATTTAATGTTATCCAGAGGCACTTCCAAGTGCTGCTGACCCCTTCTAGTGCCTTAGGGTGTTGAACCTGAGATTGGGAAGCCATGAGTTTTCTTGGCAAAAGAACCTAAATGGTGTTTTTTTACAAAATATTTACCGATAAGGGGTTGTTTCACAAATATTTACAGAAATGAGGCTGTGTAACATGCCTGGATTAAGGCATGTTACAACATTTACAGAATTGGGCTTGTTATAACATGCCTGATCCAGGCATGTTATAACAATCCCAATTCTATAAATAAGGCCCCCCCACCATTTCCTCACTTTCCACTATCTCTCTAGAAGTGCTCTGTCTTCTCTCTAGAGTTTTCGGTGGATAATCTGTGCAGCGAAGCTCTGCTGAATTTCGAAGTTGTTTAGAGAAAATCTTGCGAACAAGTAAGCGCTCTGCTCTGCCTTTTAGTGATGCTGTTCTTAATTAGTTAATTATATTGTTAATGATGCATGTACTTATTTTTTAGCACAATAGATGTTAGGTTAGTTGATAATTGTTTTAGTTTAGGCTTTAAGGTTTATTTATTAGAAAAATGTTAGGATGATGTTAATTTGTTAGTGACATAAATTTAGGTGGATAGAAAATTCTTTAGATGTTTGGTATTGTACTTTTGGCTAAAATGATTAGAATTTAAAATTTAGGGTTTGTTGGGCATGGTTAGGTAGTGTTTATGGTTTGATTATGTGATATTCGTTTGTGGTTAATGGTTTAGGGTTTGGTGGGCATGGTTTGTTGACGTTTGGATCATGGTCATGTGACGATGGTGTGCGGTGTATGGTTTGGTTGGCCTTGTATGGTTTAGGGTTTAGGGGTTAGTGTTTGGTTGGTCACGTATGTGACGTTTAGTCCAGCGTTGACTTTAGGGTTGGTGTCATGGTTATGGTTGCATGGATTAGGGTTTGCTTCAGGGTTCGGGGTGCGGTCATTAGGGTTTATGGGTGTAGGCCAAATGGGGTCTAGTGTTCAGAAATTTGTTGTTTTACTGAGTAGTGAATTTTAAATAATTGTTAACATGGGTTTTTATTTTTGGTGTATGAAGTTACTGATAACATGGCCGATTTATCTGGATCTGATTCGCCTCGCTCTGTATCCGATCATGAGG
>PYAF01003443.1:0-18468 GCA_007407185.1 Glycine tomentella
ATCACAAACATTACCTCCGCCCGTGTTCTCACTTTCGTTCTCACTTTCAACCTCCTGATCATCTTCATTTTCTTCACAGTCTTCTTCTAAATCAGCTGACTCATCAACTTGTTCATCATCTTCTTCATGTTGAAACTCATCATGCGCAAAAATTGGTGTATCAACGCCGTCACCACGATAACAATCCATCAACAGGAAATCGAAACTGACCCAAACCCTGTCAAAATCAGCCACCCAACAATCCCTTCTTCACGCTCACTCTCGACGAACTCAGGATACCAGATGTGCACGGCCGCTACCTACACAGGACACCAATCTTCTGGAGGATGTTAACCATGAACTGTTATTACCCTTCATGCTCACTTTCATTTTTCATATATATTTCACAAAAAACATGACATATTAACATCGGTTTCAAATGTTAACCAAGACATGTTAACATCGGTTTTTAAATTACAACCGATGTTAACCATCAACTGTTAACATTTTAAGACATTAACATCAGTTTTCCAACACCAAAACCGTTTTCTTTCTCACTACACAAGGGTAAAAATATCACGCAAAAAAGATGTTAACCAAGACATGTTAGCATCGGTTTTTAAATTACAAGCGATGTTAACCATCAACTGTTAACATTTCAAGACATTAACATCGGTTTTCAACACCAAAACCGTTGTCTTTCTCACTACGCAAGGGTAATAGCGTCATAACGCGTTATTAATTAAATAAGGCCAAATCTGGTGCATTCCAGGGGTCATGGCACAGTTTCCAACGGGTGGGGGCAATAAAGGGAATAACGCAAAGGCCATTTGAATTTTAAAATCGTAAAACGAAATTTAATTACCGGCCGCACGGTTGTCGAGACGGTAACCAAAAGGCAGATCTGATGCACGATTTGGATCCAACGGTCAGGAATATCCTTCGTAAGTTACGAATGAGTTTGGGTTGCGTACCGTAGCCTCCACCCTTTAGTTAGTACAAATGTTCAAATCCTCTTGCATCTTTTTGAAGTCTTTTGTGTAAAATGTGTGAAAATGCCAAGTTTAATATTAATATATTATTCAAACTCATAACTATCCAGCGAGATTACATATTGGTACCGAAATCCAAAGTCATAACAACAACTACAAAAATACTCATTTGCCTCAGCGCAATGAAGAAAGGAATGCTTCTAGCGTGGACCACTTACTCAATTGGTCCATTGTGGACAAGCATTTAAAGCCATTGGATGCAACTAAGGTCTAATTCACCTCACTCAAACCCGACTTCCAAATCTGAACCTGGATTCGTGACCCTTGATTTTTTATTTCTTTTGACGAATTTTGAGATTTGCGTGGTTTGATGAGTTGCTTGTTGGTTGTTGTGTTTTGAAGTTTTATGGGTGTTTTTTAAAATCCGGATATATTTATTACAAAGATTGAAGGTTAGAAGTTGATTGCCAGGGAAGGACCACCGAAGGTGTTGTGGCGTGTTGGTTTGGGCCTTACTTCTCTAATGCTGACTCAAGCTTATTGAGGGTTCTAAAATCCTAAATCTAATTCACTTCTTTAAATATATTAGTTGAGGGTGGAGGTAGGTTAGACTCAGACGTGGAAAGCCGTCAGAGAATATTTGAGAGCCTCAAGTGACATTCTTGAGAGCATATTTGAGCAAGTCTTCATGCTTTGCATTTGAGAGATCTCTAGAAAGAGTTGTGAGTGAAACACTCTAGGGAGTTTTATTATCATCATTGTTGGAGAGGTTGTGAGAACCACCACAGTGGTATGTTTGATTGTAACCCATTATTGTTATAATGGAAGTTGATTCTGGATTAGTATCCCGTGGATTTTTACTTCTTCACATTGAGGAAGGTTTTTCCCACGTTAAACAAATTGATTGTGTTCTCTCTTGTCTTTACATTTTTATTTCGCTTCCGCATTTGTTTTGAGGGTTTGTTCTGACCCAACAATAGTATCAGAGTCCGTGTTCGAGGGTTCTGAAGGAAACGAGATGGAGACCAGCGGCATAACTCACGGCGAAGATATGTTCAAGCTGACTGCAGACAACTTCAACTATTGGAGGTCGATGATGGAAGATCATCTTATCTACAGAGATTTGTATGAGCCCATTGTTCTTGAGGAGAGGCCAACAACCATGACAGATAAGGACTGGGAGATCCTAAGTCGTAAAGCGGTTACCACAATCAGGAAATATATTGACAAAAGCCTCTTTGATCACGTGTTCGAGTTCACGAACTCGTATGAATTGTGGAACAAAATAGACTCTATGATTCAAAAGAAGACTCCCAGGAACAAAGCACACCTGATTTGCTGACTTGTGAAGCTAGAGTACAAGGACGACATGAGTATGATTGAGCACCTCAATACCTACAAAGGTATTTTGAATTAACTGTCCAAAGTTAATATGAAAATCGATAACGAGATGCAGGCTTTGCTGTTGCTGAGTTCGCTGCCAGAAAGTTGGGATACTTTGGTAGTGACGTTGAGCAACTCAGTTCCAGAAAGAAAACTGACGATGGATGTCGTGACAGACAGCCTCCTATATGAAGAAGCCAAGAGAAGAGAACGAGGTGTATCAAGCACCTTTGAGGCTAACGTTGCTGAGAACAGAGGAAAGACCGACTCCCGGGGTCGTGGCAAGAGCTGGGGCCGGGGTGGACGAGACAAGTCCAAAGGTCGGTCTAAGTCCAAGTATGATTTGAAGTGCTTCTACTGTGGGAAGGTAGGACACAAGAAACCGAACTGCAGGACTGTGCAGAATGATGAACAGAACGGTTGTGTGAAGCCGGATCAAATTGTTCCCAAGAAGAGAAATGATCAGAGCACCATGGTTGTGGCTGCTAATCCGAATGTCGAGATATTCTTCCTTGGTGAATAAATTTTGAACATAGCCCATGATTACTGCACTTGGATTGTTGACTCCGGTTTCTCGTTCCACGTCACCCCACATAAGGGATTCTTTTCTGCCTATAGAGAGGGAGATTTTGGTGTCATGAAGATGGAAAATTCAGGTGACCAGCAAGATTGTTGGTGTCAGTGATGTAACCCTGACTACAGATGTCGGGTGCCGACATGTGTTGAAAGATTTAAGGCATGTGCTTGACATGCGATTGAACCTGATCTCGGTTGGCAAGCTAGATGATGCCGAGTTAGTGAACAACTTCGAAGGAAGTAGATGGAAGCTGGCCAAAGGAAATTTGGTCATGGCCCGAGGAAAGGAAAAAGGCTCCTTGTATGTCATGCAAGGAAAGACTAATGGTGGAGAAACTAATTATGTCCGGGATGGACCAAGCTTGGAGCTATGGCACAAGTACCTCGGCCACATGAGCGAGAAAGGACTTTAGATATTGGAGAAGAAACAACTACTGACCGGGTTGAAGGGTCAAGTGCTGTAGAGTTACACGCACTGCCTAACTGAAAAGCAGAACCGGGTTTCGTTTGTGAGACTGGATCAACCCAGACAACGCAAGAATATCCTTGACCTCGTCCACACTGATGTTTGCTCCATGTCCGAGAGATCACTCGGTGGGGCTCAGTATTTTATTGATGATTACTCCCGCAAATTGTGGGTTTATTTGATGAAACAAAAGATCAAGTACTCTAATCTTTCAAAGAATTCCATGCTATAGTGGATAGGGAGACTGGCATGAAATTGAAAGTTGTTCGTTCTGATAACGGTGGTGAGTATTGTGGTCCCTTTGATGCTTATTATAGAGAAGTCGGGATCCGACTTGAGAAGACGCCCCCCAAGACCCCACAATTGAATGGACTGGCTGAGAGGATGAACTGGACTATTGAGGAGAAGGTCTGAAGTATGTTGTCCAATGTCGGGCTGCCGAAAACGTTCTGGGGAGAAGCCGTCAGAACTGCTGTTGATTTGATCAACCTCTCACCATCACGACCGCTTGAAGGAGAAGTTCCAGAGGAAGTCTAGACCGGTCGAAGAGCAACTTACGAACACCTGAAGGTGTTTGGATGCCGAGCTTTCGTGCATATCCCTAAAGATGAAAGGGCAAAGCTCGATGCAACGACGAAGGAATGCATCTACCTCGGTTCGCCTAAAATCGAGTTCGAGTTCAGATTATGGGATCCTATCAAAAAGAGGATAGTGAGAAGCCGAGATGTGATCTTTCATGAAGATGAGACTTTGCATGACATCTCGAAGTCCAAAGTCTGGGTTACTGTCCGACGTGAAAAACTCGTCCCTCCTGTCTAAACTGAAGTAGGGGGAGAGCCCAATGATGAAGAGATTGACGACCAGCAAGAAGTTGATGAGGACTGAGATACTGAGGTCCATGTTGATGACGAGGACCGGGATGAAGATGATGAACCGGATTATCAAGCTGCAAAAGAAGAATAGCCGAGATATTCCACTAAAGAAAGAAGACCTTCTACAAGGTACCCACCTGATGAATACACCGTCATTACTGAAAATGGTGAGCCTCAAAGTTATGATGAGGCCATAACGAGCTCAGAAAAAGGAGAGTGGGAGAAGGCAATGCAGGATAAGATGAATTCCCTGCACGAAAACCAGACTTATGAGCTGACCAAGCTGCCTGAAGAATAAGTGGGTGTACAAGATCAAACAGGAAGAAAACGGACAAAAGCCGAGATACAAAGCTCGGATTGTAGTGAAAGGCTGCAATCAGAAGAAGGGGATTGATTTTGAAGAAATCTTCTCTCCTGTTGTGAAGATGACCTCGATCCGAATTGTGTTAGCCATGACGGCTGCAACGAATCTTGAGGTAGAACAACTGGACGTGAAAACAGCATTTCTTCACAGTGAGTTGGAAGAAGAAATATATATGGAGCAACCTGAAGGGTTCAAAGCTCCGGGATGCGAAGGCATGATATGTCGTTTGAAGAAGAGTCTCTATGGCTTGAAACAAGCACCTCGCCAATGGTACAAGAAATTTGAATTCTTCATGACTGATCACAAGTTCATGAAGACTGAAGCTAACCACTATGTATTTGTGAAGAGGTATGAGAACAGAGACTCTCTAATCCTGTTGTTATATGTTGACGATATGCTGATTGTAGGACAAGATAAGATGAAGATTGCCTTGAAGAAGGCATTGAGCTCATCCTTCGCTATGAAGGACCTGGGCCCTGCAAAACAGATTCTCGGAATGAAGATAATCCGGGATAAAAAGAAGAAGTTGTTGTGGCTAAGTCAAGAAAAGTATGTTGAGAAGATCTTGAAGAGATTCTGCATGAACAAAGTCAAGACAGTTAGCACCCCCCTGGCTGGACACATGAAGCTGAGTAAAAGGCAATCTCCAAAGTCTGATGAAGATAAAGACGAGATGCTGAAGATCCCGTACCAATCTACCGTCGGAAGCTCGATGTATGTAATGGTTTGCACTAGACCTGACCTGGCGTATGCAGTTGGTATGGTAAGCCGGTACCTATCGAACCCCGGCAAAGATCAATGGGAAACAGTGAAGTGGATCTTCAGGTACCTCCGAGGTACAACTGATTTATGCCTCCGATTTAGAGAAGGTGAAGCCAGGTTGCAAGGCTACTCGGATGCTGATTTAGGGGGAGATTCCAACTCAAGGAAGTCGACGACTAGATACTTGATGAGATTTACTGGAGGAGAAGTCTCTTGGCAATCAAGATTTCAGAAGTGTGTGGCACTCTCGACAACCGAGGTTGAGTACATTGCCGTGACTAAGGCAAGCAAGGAAATGTTGTGGATGAAGAAGTTCCTCATGGAACTCGCCCATGATCAAGACAAGTACGAGCTTATGTGTGACAACCAAAGCGCAATGCATCTTGCGAAGAACTCGACCTATCACTCCCGCACCAAGCATATTGATGTGAGGTATCACTGGATCCGGGATGTGGTAGAGGTCGGACAGCTCAGACTTGGCAAAGTGCACACCGACCTGAATTGGTCCGATATGATGACCAAGTCGGTATCAGCAAGGAAACTTGAAGATTGTTGTGATGGTGTCGGGTTACTGAACCCGCCGCATTGAAGATTTCGAATTTGACGCATTGAAGTCGTAGGGGGAGAATTGTTGGTTTGGGCCTTACTCTTCCAATGCTGACTCAGGCCCATTGAGGATTCTAAAATCCTAAACCCAATTCACCTCCTTAAATACATTAGTTGAGGGTGGAGGTAAGTTAGACTCAGACATGGAAAGCTGTCACAGAATATTTTAGAGCCTCAAGTGACATTCTTGAGAGCATATTTGAGCAAGCCTCTGTGCTTTGCATTTAAGAGATCTCTAGAGAGAGTTTTGAGTGAAACACTCTAGGGGGTTTGATTATCATCATTGTTGGAGAGGTTGTGAGAACCACCACAGTGGTATATTTGATTGTAACCCATTATTGTTATAGTGGAAGTTGATTCTGGATTAGTGTCTCGTGGGTTTTTACTTCTCCAAATTGAGGAAGGTTTTTCCCACGATAAACAAATTGATTGTGTTCTTTCTTGTCTTTACATTTTTATTCCACTTCCGCATTTGTTTTGAGGGTCCGTTCTGACCCAACAGTTCGCTATGTCATATGTGGCACGACGAGTGTCATGAACTCACAGAGTTGGCACACAACAGATACGGGCTTCATCGAAGTTGGGACACAATAGAGAAGGACATCACAAACTCGTACTTGTTGAGTTTGTTTCATCAACAAAAATAGTGATTGTGATGATAATGATGGTGGTGGTGTTTTAGTGGATGGTTCTGCCTTTTATTGTTGGGTTCATTCTGATGGTTGATGATATGAGATAAAATTGATGACAAAGAGAAAATCAAGGCTGGTGGTGGTGGTGGTCAATGGAGAGGAGATTGCAACACTTGGGGGAATGGATTTGGAGAGGGAGAGAGGGGGGAAGAAAACAGAGCTCCACCGCCAAAAATCACCTCCAACGACATCTTGTGGCAATTAATGGCGCAAATCTAGAAAGGGGACATGGATCTAGTGTAGTAGATGTATGACAAGAGAAGTGAGACTGGATGAATCTAATGGTCGGTAAAAGTGGTCCACCTTGGATGGATGTGTGCGTTCTAAAGAAAGAATTGAGTAATTCATACAAGGTCATAGGTTCATTGGCTCAAAATATACACACGCAAAATACTACAGTATTGAGATTTATAACAAACAAATCTTGTCATTTTATGGGTCTAAATTTAATTACCACCCATAAGTGAGGGAGGATGTGTGATCGGATGTCTAGATTTAAGGATCAAATTAACCAACAATTATTAAAGTTCAGAAGTAAACTCTTTTTTTTCGTGACAACAAACTCTTTTTTTTCGTGACAACAAATACCTTAACTTGATATTTTGCTCAAAATATCATTGCTGAAGACATTGATGTTTCTAATCCTAAGAACCAACGGACGCACATTGGAAACTCACCAACTCCAAACCGTTTGTTTATACAATAGAACCATTAAAAAGATGCAATATCTACATCTTGCTGCCATCTCAGTCAAAACAGCAATACAGTTTTCACACGCACATCATTTGCACAGGAACCAAAATTTACACATCTCAGCTCTTTCATCTGCTGCTAGCATCATTGGGTATGTTGTGCGGTTAGAAAACACCATTTGTCAATGCGGTCTCCATGGAAGTCTACGAGAATAGTGCCTCTTCCTGCCAAAGCATACAATACTTCTAATCTTTCTAAAACTACCAAGTAAACATTTGGGCATAGTTGTTGGCCAAATCTTGCTTTTAGTTCTAGTTCTTCTCACAACTGCTAGTGGAGTGTAAGAGAACAACTCTCCTAAAAAGCCAGCTAATTTGTTCTTTCCAACACACTCGTCTTCTCTTTCTTCTTCTTCCTCTTCTTCAATATGGTGCTTGATCTTCCCATTATCTGTGGCTTCATCATGAGAACCAATCTCATCATCATCACAATTTCCTTTGGGTTGATAGCCATCCACTTGCGATGACCTGCACCTTACATTTATTCCATTCGGTTAGTGTAAGGACTTGCTTCAGAATCAGAACACATTTTTTTTTAAAGTAAAACATCCATATTTTGAATTATTATGGGTATGTGCTCATTTAGATGCTATTCTTTTATTTCAAGCATATGACAAATGCCTGACTGACAAAAATATATCTTCATATCACTTAATTGCTGTAGAATGCAGATGGAAAAAAGTAATTTACAATATGTGATGAGATAATAAATAATAAAGTGGAGGGATCAAGTTGGAGTAACTTTAAAACAGTTACTCTTTATCTCCCCCACTATTTTTCTTTTAATCTAATGACTGATGTTCAAATGTTCTTTGACTGACAAAGTGGTTCATATAATTAGCCAACATGTTATAACTCAAGCATATGACAAACAAAAGATATTTCATTAAGCCATTAATCTATATTTATGGCTTAATGAAATATCTTGAAATCGAGAAAGCCTGGACAAACTATGGCACAGGCCAAGAATCATCTAGTGTAACCTGGCAAATATCATGGTTCCTGCATCATGCAGGCAACATCTTAATATATGCATAATTAACAGGAGACAACTGGAGAAGTATTACCTCCTGTGTTGTTTCAAATAGACAACTCTTTTCTTCAACCGCTTTCTTTGAACACAGCAATTGTTTGTAACATGGCGGATGAAACAAAGCTATCAAACCATAATATAAAAAGAGAAAAAAACATATTATGATCAACAGAATTCTAACTAAAACACATTATAGCAGTTATGATAAAAGAGAGGCAGTCCTAACAATGACAGGATACTTAGTTCTTAACTTTGATCACAGATAAGAAAGCAAACTAGAATCAACTGAGCTTCAAATAACCATGAAATGCAACTAAAACCATAAAATGCTAGAGAAGAAAACTTCAAATCTTGAAGATATAATATAATAGTAATACTTCTGCAACGCTAGGAAGATTGTATTATACCCCAACAAAAGTCACAAAATTATCATCCCAACAAAAGTCACAAAATTATCATCAGTCTTTATTTTTCAAAAGCATTGATACAAACTAACAGCTTATCTGATCAAAGTTACATACAAAAAATAATAGTACTTCTGCAATGCGAAGATTGTACCATACCTCAACAAAAGTCCATGATTCACAAAATTATGGTCAATCTTTATTTTTCAAAAACATTAACTGATTGAAAACAAACTAACCATTTATCTGATCAAAGAGATACATACAAAAAATGCATGAAACTCACATGCACTATACAGAGAACTTCCATCTGCAACTTTTGCACCCACAAATGTTAATTTTCACCCAAAACCGTATAAGAACCAAATATGGATGATGACAAAAGCAAATATCTAGAGACTCCAAACTACGAGACTGAAGGAAAAGAGTTATGAAAGCACATGGATTAATTCAAGTGTGATAGTTAAGCAGTAAACAGTGAAGGTTTAGACTTTAGATCAAACTGTCTGTTAAATAAATCTTAGCAAGCTACTAACCTGGTCACCATCCTTGATACCATAATTTCGAAGATTATCCTTTTCTGTAACTAGCTTCTGTCCATCATAGCATAAGCAAAACTGCCCCCAGACATGTGCCCTTCACAACCCAATGTAATATATCAATATCAATTTAAATCATTGCTACGTCAGTATGAGTTTCAAAGGGTCTCATATCCTAGATACTTCGATAAATATAATGAATTCTTTTTATAATATTTTTTATTAATTTAAAATATAGTTCCTACTTGATGGTTTGATATGCATCTAAATATATCACATAACATGTAATCTCAAAATAATCATTCATTGATATTCATATAATAAGAATTAAAAACAAATTTGTGTAAAAACAAATTTGTGTGATATCTACAAAAGCTAAATATATATTTAAACTAATCTTAAGTATTTTCTTAGTATTCCTACCTTACAAAAAAAAACACTAATCTTAAGTATTTGTAATCTGTTTTTGAGATGATAACTTCAGATTTCAAATTTTTTAGTCTGAATTTTTTTTTGCTCTTTTTAACTCGTTTATTTTCGTCGTCCATATCAGTCTGAGTTTAAAAAATTTCCCTTTCCCCCATTATATCGAAGACAAACAATAAACGAGAAATTAAAAACTAGGCAAAATTACAGAGACAAACTACTAAATTGTTTCAGAAACATATTTAACCCTTTTGAACTATTCAACAACAATAACAAATTAATGATATAAAATTCCTGAGATAAAAATGCTTAAGAAAAACTACTAGAGTTTAGTGAGTTTACCATGAAATTTTGGCAGGCCCCTTGTGAGGCACGTGACTGAACACGGCCTCCACTGCGTCCTTCAGTTCCGCAACGGTGGCCGTCTTCGAAACTTGAATATCTGTGAAATGTGTAAGTTGTGAACAAACGCATGCATCTACCAATTTTTTTTATATAAAATAAAATAAAGTCAATAATAAAAAAAAGGAGAGGGAATGAACGTAGTAGAATGATGGTTGCGTACGGAAGCAGGAACCGTCGAGTTTGAGGACGGTGAGTCTGAGTGGTTGGGAGGGAAGCCTGTCGTAGAAGAAGCTTTTTCTCGCGAAAATGCCGTCGATGATGGCGAGCGAGGAGGAGGTGGAGGATCGGCGAGGGCTTTTGGTGCTAGGATTCGGTTTGGCCACAATTAACTTCTTTTCGTGCTCGGTGGCCATGGTGGATGGATGGAACTAGAGCGTGAAGAAGCGTGGGAAGGAGTTTATTATAGAAGAAAGAGATTCTTGAGGCAGAACTACACGCATTGTGCAAATTAGGGTTTCGATTTTGGAAGTGTGGTTTGGATGATGCTGCTTCTGTCGGGGAGATTCTGATTCCAGTGAAAGGAAGAAAGGGAGAGAGAGATTCTGTGTGTGTTTGTACCTTTTTGTATCGAGGAGGAGAGAGACGAGTGAAGAAAACCGTTGCACAAGCCGGCAACGGTCTATTTCCTTGGGCTTGGGCTTAGTTTTGGGACTTTGTTCACGGTAACTGAACTTCTTCAAAGGGAATTGCTAAACTTCTTCAAAGGGAATTGCTATTCTCATATCCTCTTTTGCTATTTAAACTCAAAAATGTTTGATAGACACCTAATGTGCTATCTAACACCCAGAAAGACTAAAAAAAGAGAGTTACAAGGCAGATAAGAGCATCTCCAACGCAAGTTTCTTAGTGGGTTTCTTAGCTTAAGAAATCGGTTCTTACGAGTTCTTCACCATTGGAGCAAACTGATGTGGCGATGCTCATTTCTTCACGGCACGGTCCGTTCCTAATATAAGGAACCATTCCATCCCATTTAAAAATAATTATTTTGGCATACAAATCGTTATTTCAGTTATTCTCAACACAATAACATAGTCCACATTAACATCAAAGTGATTAACAAATTTGGGAAGAAGTGAACAGTAAATTCACAGAAATCAGAAATCAAATTAAAGCTTACCGGCGACGATGGGGGTTGGATGAAGGGTCTTTGCACTCTTCAAACATTGTGCATGCGAGGATCCTTTGAAGCCTGTGACGGTGGTGGCCGGAGATGAAGGGTGGGTCTTCACGCTTGGACGAACGAAGTGAAGAAGAGAGGAGACGAGGGCGGTTCTGGTGAGTGAAGAAGGAAGGAGGAAAGCAAAATGGAGAGGAGAAGAGAGGAGAGGCAAGCGAGGAGAGGAGAAGGAGGAGAAGAGAGGAGAAGAGAGGAAGCTTCTGGAGGTGTGGGTGCACATGGAAAAGAAAAAAAGGAAGAAGGTGAGGGGGCTGTTGGGAAGGGAAGGTTCTGGAGAGAGTGAAAAGAATGTGAAAATATATAAAAAAAAAAAAGGAGTAAAAAAACGGTGAAGAAAAAAAAGAGTAAGAAAAAAAAATTAGCGTTGAGAAATTGAAGGTTACAAAAAATGAACGTCAGAAATGGAAAAGTAGTCATTGAAAGAATGCTTATAAATTTGAGAATGTCGTTAAATTTTTTCAGACAAATTTGATACAAAAGATTTGTTTGACACATAAATTTTTTTTTATTTCGATGATATTGTGTTTAATTATTTATTATTATGTAAAATTTAATTTTATATTGTTACACATTTCGTTTTATTTATTTTAATTTATATTTATAAAAATTGAAAAAATGTTAAATTTTATTAAAAAAATATAAATATGTGGATTTTTTTGAGTTTCTTGTGGTTTATTGCATTGGAGCAAAATATTGGGTGAGTTCCTTAGATATGACATGACACTGTAGGGACCACAAAAAATACTGCGGGAGCCACAAAAAATTACTTAAGAAACCCATTTGGATTTCTTGTATTTGAGATGCTCTAAACATTATTTTTCTAATAAATTATATTTTTAAATCTCATCAACTAGTTTGATATTATCAACTGTTTTTAATATATGATCATTTAAAAACAATTCATAAAATATAAAAATTAAACACAATATCATGATTATCATGTCAAATTCTTCTATGGTGTGACAAGTCAATGGACTACCAACATCGTATTTATGTGTCATGTCAAATACAAGAAACAAAACAAATAAAAAACTTTTAAAAAATTCTCTATTTTTTTGTTACTATGTTACTGGTATCAAGTATCCACCGATTTTGTCGACGATTAATCTCCATCAAGAAACATGACTCATCACATATAGTGGATTCTTCACTCCAACCACATTTTTTCCATCCACAAACTCAAGACCTTCCTTAGGTACACTCTCCTTTATTTAAAACATTTGCATATTTTAATTAAATTCCTATTTAAAACATAAGTTTCAGACATAAACTCTCCTTTATTTAGAGAGACCAAATTGCATCCTTTTAACATTTATTAAAACAATAACTCGTTTGAACAGGTATCCATTTTTTATCATTTCTATTTTGCCGTCATTTCTTTAAACATTTTGGTTGATTTTCATCACTTTTTTGTTGATAGTGTAATTATAGTATTATGATAATTAATTAATTAATTAATTAGTACTGTACTGTTATTATTATTGGTACATGCGTAAAATTCAATGTAAACTATGGGGACCAAGGTATCCGTTGTTTGATTTGCAATTGCGACTCAGAATGCCATTGACTTGGTTAGTAAAGGCTCATCCTCTTTTGTTGGTGTTCTTGCTAAAGTTGCTATCTTGAGACTTGACTGCTAATTTGGAGCACATTCTTTGGTGTGTTACTTTGTTTCGGTTGAAGGGGATAGGAAAGAGGAAGGATTGATTAGAGACGAAAAAAGAAGCTAGAATTTTAGTCCTTCAATCATTTGGTCAATAATGATAAAGGAAAGAATCAAACTTTTAGGTGGGTTCCACATTAATTTTATGTTTCCAACTAATTCTAGTCAACACCAGTAGTTAAGATTCCAACTAAAATTTTGATCGAAGGTAATCCTTAAGAAAATCTCTTGATGCTCAGAAACTAATTAAGTGATTGTAACTGGCTAAAATTGTTTGTGATTTAGGTTAGTGTATTAATCTTCTAGGTAAGTCATAACCTTAACATACCATTGATGTTTTATATCTAGTAATATTGAGAGTATTTCTTCGTTCTATCAATTTTATGTTCTTTATTTTCAGTCCAACTTAGGATAAAACAAGGAAAAGAGCTATTTTTTTTTATATAAATAAAAAAATATTCTTACCTTTTTTTTTGGTAAAACAAATATTCTTACTTATATCACATCTCATTTTTTGTTTGGGCTATTTATGTTATTTTATACGCATTTTTTCTTTCCTTTTTCCTTTTACACAATTAAATAAAATATAAAAAAAAAAATCTTTCATTTTCTTCCCTATCAAATGATCTGAAAATCCATCTCACTTTCTATTATTTTTCCTTCTTTTCTTTTTCTTGAATTTCAAGATTTGAATTGTGTGATGCACCACATTTACATTGTGTTTGGTTAGCATAAAAGTTAAAAAGAATAGAAAAGAGAAGAAAGAAAATAATGTTTACATCTTTTGTTTGGTTCAGCTACAAGCAAAGAACTAGTTACTATCAGTGACAGACCTAGGTTATATTAAGCCTTAAGGGATACAAATCCATCCCTAACTTTGAGAAAAACACAAGATATATCTAGTGTTTTATATCTAATTTAAAAAATAATAATTCATTTTATATTTATTAAAACTAAAATAACGATATAATATTAAGTTAATAAAAGGTTACTTTCTTAATATTTTACATTTTCAAACTCTCACATCTCATTTTTACTTAAAGGCATTTATGTCCTTTTATAAATATACATTTTTTTCCTCTCATTTTCTTCCCAATCAAACAAGGGAAGATTATATCTATGAACTATTCCAAATATGCGTTAAGTGAAAATTAGTCTTCTGTCTTGAATTATTTAGTACTAACTGTGAAACATTTCTATCATTCTAAATCAGTATTTTCAAACCAGAGGGGGGAGGGGGAAGGGGGGATAATGCAATGAATTGGTAGATTTAAATTTTCTCTTAGCTATCAAAATACAGTGCTTGTTAACAGTTACATCTTACAAAGATATGCATGAGATTCATCAAATACAATGGGTGAACATACTACTAGATCATTAGAGGTTTGATGTTTGAATACATTAAAGCCATGACCAACCTTGCTCGTCTGATTCCCCAGAAACTGTTTGTATGTCAACTTGTATTAGCAAAACTTCCCCAAAGTATAAGATTAGTTGATCACAAGTTCCCAAACCTGAGTTTGATTCAGATTCTTCTCCCTTCTCAAGGGATGCAGAGATGGGCAGAAGACTGAAGCACATGGCACTCCCAAATTGAAAAAAAGGCTTCATCTAGAGGACTTGAATAAGTTACTTGCCAATGAGCTTGCAGTAGGCGTATAAGCCAGATCCGGCAAAACCGAGAAATTGCCCAATTATATTCCACTGAAATCAAATAAAAACACATTCTGTCATCAGTAAAAATATCCACTCAATTAAGAACAACAGAAAAGCAGCAAGGACAAGATATACTCACAAAATCAAATGGTAGCCCACCAAAAATTATCCAGCCAAGGCCAATAGTAAATAGATCCTAGACATCAATACAGAAGAATTAGAAAGCATAAATTAAAAGCTGCATAAAACAATCATGACTCTTGAGAAAATAATAGAGCTCAAATTAGAGAGAAAGTAAAAAGAATTATTAATACGACAAGAAAATCAATGAGAATGGAATACAGATAGAGAAGTGAGCAGAGCTGAGAAAGTGAGGAAAGCACAGAGAACGAGCTCACAGGAGCTCTATGCAGCAAAAGAGAATTTTCTCCTCACAGGTGATTACATGGGGATATCTAATACCATGTTGAGAAACATGGCAGAGCCCAAATTAGAGAGTAAGTGATAGCGCTGGACCAGAAAAGAGAGAAAAAGTGTGTGTAGTACTATTATGATGGAGCTTCCAACTCCCAAGATATGAACAAGTGAGTTTCGAGGTCTCACCGTCCTCCAACAATCCAAAGACCCCTCTCCCAATCCCTCAACAGACTATTTATAATTTCCCTATTACAGCTACTAACTAACAGTTAGTTACAACTAACAATTAGTTATCCTAACTGTCTTAAATAACTGACAGCTTCAAAGGGAATCTCCTAGCATACACTTTTCCCATCTACCTCTATCAGAAAGTAAAGAGAATTTGTGAGAATGAAATGGAGTACAATTTACAAAATGAGCTATACTTTGGTTTATATTCATGGAGGAGGAGAGTAACTAATATAACCATCATCTTAACTATTTCAACCAATCCAAATATCCCTAATAATAACATGAATATCAAAAACATAAAATCAGAATATATAAAAGCGATAAAGGAGTGCACATCAGACTCCATGGCATTATGTGGAAAAGGTATTCTTAATCCAATTAAAATCAATATATCGTGTTACGACAGGATGATGTCCTAATCAAAGATTTTCAATGTCAATTAAGCCTAATTGATCAGAAACTATTATCTGTAAAAAATACTAAGTTCTTTTTCTTTTCCCCTTCTGTTCACGAGTCAAATATAAATTCAAGACAAGACGATTTCCCAAGAAAAACACCTGATTAAGCTCATTTCTTTGCTTCCAAAATAAGCTTGCAAGCAAAATTTATGCCATTTTATGTAAATTCCCCCCTATCAGTCTCATCTGTATCAGTATCCACAAGCAAACTAACAGTTGATTACACTTAGTCAAAGCCTTATGGCATCATCACTGAGAACCTGTAAACCTTGGTGCACTATTCATGCAAGGTAAAACAACAAGCAAGGGATACATACCTTCAGATTACCACAAATTGTCTGTGTCACAGCTGAATTTAGTGTTGTGTTCAGAAAAATACAGTAATTCAAGAAGAATGCCAGCAGGCAGGAAAAAAGTAAAATAACCTGCATAAATAAAAAATACAAAAATTACAACTTCTCATAATTTCAAATTAAGAGGAAACCAAGTTTAAAGCTTGGTGCAGATTGATGGTATAGACAGAAGGCAACTGCTTCTTTGTGAACAAAAATACAGACCTTTAAATTGCAAGAAAAAATGACAAACTTCACACAATTCTCAACTCTTCCAATCAAATAAATTAAAAGAAGACCCAAACAGATAAGGAATGATGGAGCATTGGAAATTTCAACCATAACCAATTTTACAAAATCAATTTCATTTAAAATAAATTTTGTCAATGCTCATCCAAACATGCACTCAGATAACAACTAAAACAGAACATTGATATAACTTTTATCTAGTATGGGAAGAGATATATCCCATAAGTTCATCAGACATACTGCAATTTTTTTGGGGTGTGTGGTGTTGGGAGGGGGTGGTTACATTGGAGGTGCATGCACATTGAAAACTAGAAAGAGATAGCCTAGTGGAGGATCAATCCTTAAACATCAACATCACACACAATTGGGCCAGTGCCAGTTGATTGAGCTACTAAAATCTTATTGACATAATTAAAACAGAAATTTATATGGCTTTTTGGGAAACGAAAAAAAATGAAAATCAAATGGAATAATCCAATTGCAAATGCTGATCAACTAAAACGGATATAACATATTTATTGTATTATATTATTAAATTCCACGATTTCAAAATTGGACCAATCATTGAAACAATATAAGGAGAGTCTTAAAAGTTTGAGGTTCAGCCCAGGGGGACCATATCCATATATACAAATAAAAAAATATGAAATAAAAATATAATATACATGTGTTAAATAAATCATTGAGAAAAAACATTGAAATATAGAATAAATAAATAAATTTATCGCATAAACAAATATTAAACTAAAGTACTACACTAATAACGGCATGTTTTTTAACCTATATTAAAAGCCAAAAAGTGGAAAATATACACACGTTTCCTCCTTACTCTTCAATTCCTCTATCTAACAGAATACTTAGACCTATTCCCTCTCTCTTATCTAACTAACTCATCTCCCCTAAATCACCCTCTTGGGCCTTTTGTCACTAAGTTAAATGAATCCCAGTCTGCTAGATTAGTTGGGTCAGGATTCCTTTCAAAACGTACTATATTTCTTTTGGTAAGTAACCAAAGAAGGTCCAACAATGAATAGTGAATACTACAACTTTTTGAAGGAGAAAGACTAAAAGCAGAACATACGATAAAACCAGGTGAGAAGAGGTATGGAAAATTGATTGTTGTCATCAAGTCACCACGAACAAATGTCCAGATGAGCAAAACAGGCCCACATATAATACCTATAATAAAATAGAAAAGTATTTCAAATAAGAACTTCTGTTACAATAAAAAGGGTAAGAAAGTTTAACAGGCCATTATACAATTTATAAGCTTACCATTGCACCACATTAGGCCAAAGCTATTAAGACCACTAGTTTTCCCTGATAAAAAGACACGATACCATATAAATAAGAAAATATGCAGGCTTGGAAGAAGAGAAGGTATAAATTTTCACTTTATGTGAGAGAGTGAAAGTATAGGAATACAACCAATGCGGCCTATGGTTGCAAGATATATTGCTGTGGCAATGTTTGACATGAAAACAACAGCATAGCCATAAGCATCAAAAGATAAATCCCGTGCTCCAGCAACAAGCGCACCAAAGACAATCAAGCCAACACTGATAACATCCTTATAAATTTCAGTTAAATGAAGGAATTAGGCAGATGTTCATTCAAATAACAATGTGAACTTTAACATCATTGTGTTTTGTATGAAAAGGGGGAAATAAACAAAAGAACAGCAATGCAGTTATGCTTAATGCAATTGTATATCATCTTTTTTATAACACAACATCAACATCAACAGCACCTTTAACCCAAATTAATTGGGGTCGGTGGTAGATGAACCCAATGATAAATCGAAAATAAAGTAAAAGAGAGAAACAGAGTTAAAAATAAAAGAATGGTGAGAGGAAAAGAGAAAAGAGGAAGAAAAGAATTAAAACAGGGAACAACTGGAACATAGAACTACTAAAGGGTTTAACCCTCCATCAGACTTATAGCTTTTCTCCACTCCGTCCTAAGACATACCGTCCGCCAATCTAAATCCCACTCCATTATGTCTTGTTTAACTACCTTTCCCCAGGTAAGTTT
>PYAF01003444.1:6822-31810 GCA_007407185.1 Glycine tomentella
CGCTTTGGATATTGCATGGTATCTGGATGAAGCCATGCACTGCTATGTAGTAACCATGCAGCCAGTTCTACGAGCTCATATCTACTTTGGTGCCCATTTTCCTGTTTCGGTCTTTAGTGAAGCATTTAATCCCTATGATCCCTTCCTTCATCTTGCTCCTGTGTATCCGAATCCGGCCACAGATCTCATCATCGTGCTCAGTGAAGAGGATAGCAATGAAGAATAGGTTTAAATAAGAGATTAGGATCTTTTGTAAATAAATAAGAGTGTGGCAGTACTATAAGAATGAGTATGTAAATAGTATGAAATATAAAAAGTATGTTGTACTGAAATATGTATGTTTCTGGTTTCTATTAATTTCTTTTGTTTCTAAATTTATTTTAATACAAAGGAGTAAATAAAATAAAATAAAGAATAAAATAATTTTAAGGAAATTAATTAAGTAAGTAAAATTATTTAGGATGTTACATCCAGCACCCTCATCGCCTTCAACACTCGCCTCTCCTTCAATGCAATCTCCCCTTTCAACTACGTTGGCTCCCTTAAGGCCCACGCTGTCGTTGCCAACACCGTTGAGGGCATTCGCTACCGCTTCATCTTCTTGCTCAAGCCCCACAAAAACATCGTGAGATGCTCGAGAAGGCTAGGAGTGAGGGTAAGGATTAATAGTATTTGCTACTTCAACAAGCTCGGCATCCCTCTCAACAAGCAGAAGTGCTTCGCCAACGTCGTCATCAATGTCGTCCTCGACAACATCTCCATCGCCACAATGCACTGCGAAACCCTAGAAAAAGTAAGCGTCATTTTCTACTCCATCTCCGAGGCCATTAAAGAGTGTCCTGATTTGGTGAGAAAATATTTGGGAAGAATTGTCCCTTCCAACAACAACCAAGATTTGTATACGACTTTCAACATCGATTCTTCCAAAATGATGTAGATAATGATTTTCAACATCGATTTTAAAACCAACGTTGAAAATGCTACTTTCAACAACAATCTTTTCAACATTGATTTTATAACCAATGTTGAAACTCTTCCACAACTGATGTTAAAGTCTTTTTATGTAGTAGTGAAGATTGGGAATATTTTGTTCACTAACTTGCTCCCACATCATTTTCTCATTGTCTTTTTTTCCTCTCGTACCTTCTGCTTTAAAAAAAGATGGAGAATCATTTTCTGAAGAATTTTAAGCAGATCAAAGTGCAATTCAAACCTTTCATGATTGGTGATGTGTTGCATTTAGTCTTTAATTAGGAAACATTTTAGTTAGGATTATTTGTATTATTGGTTGTTTAGGTCCTTGTTTCTGTTCATTTCCTCGCATTTCATTCTTTTCGTCGAACTTGTTATGTTGTGGGTATTTTCATGTGTATAGGAGTCATGTTGACTTTATCTTTGGTGCTAAATAGAGCTTTTCTGGTACATGATGGACTTTTAGGATTAAATTTGAACTTTCCGAAAGGAAAAAATAGCAATTTTGAGCTAATGCATCTGGCACAATCGTGCCAGGTCCATTATTTTTTTACCAGGTTGTCATTGTAACACCCTCATATTTCAACAATATAATTGTGCATGAAATTTTGATATGGATGTTACATTTAATTTATGTATATTAATTAGGAATTTCTAAAAATAGTATAAAGGGAAATGGCTATATTACCCTTCCTTAAATCAAAAAATTACAAAACTACCCTTAAGGTCAAAATGACGAAAATACCCTTGGCTATTTTTAAAATTACCAAAATACCCTTTAGCTTAGAAATGGCCAAATATTCTTGGGAATTCTGTAAGAACCTGAGGAAAAGACAGAACACTCCTAGATAGCAGAATATCAAAATAGTTTGTGCCAGAAAACTATAAAATAGAATTTCTATAAATTTTAGAAAGTAACATAGAAAGAAACTTAATTCAGCTTCACTCAAGCATCAGAAAACACCGGAAAAAGGGTAAAAGAAATCTATGAAATTTTCTCTTAATTATAGAAGGAAAAGACTCATTTGATGGATCAATTAAGTAATTTTAATAATCAAAAAATAAATGGACCAATTAGAATTAAGGTAAATGTAATTTGTAGGAAAAGCTTAAATAAAACCCTAAAAGGTATGATTTGTGAGAAATTTTAAAAGGATTAAGATTAACCTAGAAATACATTATTTTTAGGTAGGAAAATGTAAATTAGATTCTACTAAAAACTAGAAACAATTTTATGTTAAGATAATATAATAATTAAAGGGATAAAGAAAAGCATATAAATTCACTAAAAACTTAGCAAATCCTATGTGAGAAAGGAAAAGAGGATTTCCCTACAAGGCTTGAAGTGAACGTGCAAATTGAGAGAAGAAAAGGAGGGTGTAGAATTCTCAAGAACTTGGACACTTATAGGGTGAGAATTCAATAGCCAATAAGGAGGAACCAAATGGAAAGCCAAACTATGATAACTTAAGAAGATATTTGTAGATATTTGTAGTAAAAGCAAGACCAAAAAGCTTATAAAAAAGGGTGGGGACCAAAAATTGGTGGCTGTCCAAGGAACCTACGTACAACATATTCCACTCTACATCATTTTCATTCCTTCACTTTCCAATATTCCATCTTTGTCACCTTTTACTTGCAACAAAACAAAGGCCTACCATCCTTAAAACCCACGTGAAGAACTAGGAACACTAGGAGCAAGGCTGTCAAATTTTAAGAAGAAAGCAAGGTATGGGGAAGCTTTATGATAAATATGGTTTAGATATTAATTATGCTAAGATTCTCATTTGTTTCCATAAAGAATTAAGCCTTGCCTACCATGTGTTCGATGAAATGCTTCAAAGAGATAAAGTTTGTGTAATGAATGATTATTTGAATAAGTGACTTGAAATTAGCTTAAGGAATGATTGTTGGAATAAATAACTTGAATCTAGCTTAATGGGTGAATGATTAAGTAACTTAAATCTTTATGTATTATGACTATATTTAAGGAAATGGTTGATTTGGTTTATAGTAACATAATGGAATGTTTCATTGAAGTTTATGAGTTTATATATTGTTAAAAGTGTGCTATAAATTCTAGAGTATGTTTATCAAATTTCATGTTAAAATTATGATGAAAGCATGTCTATTATGTTGAACTTTATGAAGATTGATGTTGAAAATTCCAAGTATACGAATATGAGAATCTGAGATGTAAATCTATACTGAAGAGTAAATATGAGATAAAAAGAGAATCATTCATGCATGTTTCATATGCATATGCCTGGCGGGGACTAGTCCATGTGATTTACCTCAAGAGGAGGTGTGTCAGATAGTTAGAGGAACTGAGTACGAGCGTTCAGACAATGAGGAGTCTGAGCTGGGGGGTGCTTTGGCAGTGGGGAACTCACGTCACCCATGATGATCACATGTAGTGTGGGTGACTTTCCTGTGCACCACTGTGACACCCTGACTGATCGTGCAAGTTCTGGACCAGTGATTGGGGCTATCTTGACTATGGTACCATGTGATGAGGATTTGAGAGGAACATGCATCATTTAAACAAAGAATCATGCATCTACCAAGCATCTTGTCTTATGAATGTTATTATGGTTATTTATGGATGTATTCTTTTATTTAACTATGTTTATCATAAACTTACCCTATTTTGTGTCTGTGGTTGACACTTGCGATGACCTCAATCTATTTGAGCGAGCAGAGGAACAATAAAGCATAAGCAGTGGATGGTTATGAAGAAGATGTGATGAGGAAGCTTGGATTGCTTATATTTTGTTTCTTGTGTTTATTCTGATAATGCGTAATTTGTACTAGACTTTAGACCCGTCTGTATATTCTGCTGGCATGTATTTGGGACTGTATATGGACTGTATTTTGGACTGTAATATATTAAATTGCATTTTGGACTGTATGCTTTTATGAACTCAAGAAACGCTTTATGTTAGATAACTCGTTTATAATATTACTTTTCGATAAAAAATAATAAATACATTTTAGGAAAAAGAAAAAAAAATAATAATATTTCATAAAAATTATAAATAATAAGTTAAGAAAAAATGAGTCGTTGCAGTCATCGCATCTGGCATAGGCGTGCCATCCATTGGCATGGGCGTGCCAATTAGCTTGTGTTTTTTTATTTTTGTTTTTTACATTTTAATTGTATTTGGGTTTGAATGGATTTTAGCCCATGTCTTTAAATAGCTTAGAACAACTCTGTAGGAGGGTTCCAAAACTTTTATGCATTGACGACACAAAGCAAGAGCTTAAAGATCTTCTTATTCTCTTTTTCTTTTATGATTTGATGTCTTCCTTTTATCTTTTAGATTTTATTCTCACATATATGTGTGAGTAGTCATCTTAATTTATTCTAGGATGAGAGCCCTTGACAATTGTTCATGCTAATTTAATTTAATTTGAGATTTTCTTTAAATTGTTCTTTTAATTCTTCTCTTATCACAATTTTATGCTTGTTGAATGTTTGATCATCATTTGCATGATTTTAGACGCTTAAGGATGAACTAAGGGGTGAACTTGATGCATTGGAACCATAAGATGAAAGTTTAGATTTTGATTCACAACAATAGAACTAACCCTAGGTGGGTAAAATGAAATAGTAAGAAGTAAAAGATTTAATTGAACATAATACCATGACAACATGTAATTCAATTAGGCACATCTTCGTTTCTTGAAAGAGAACAAAGATTACCATATATTAATTTACCATTAAAAGAAATTTAGGAAGAACTTTAAATTGTTAGATTAGATTAACAAAAGTCTTAGTGGTCTTAGTGCGAAACCCTGACCTTAAAATTTCTCAAATCTAAATCTTATCAAAATAGTTTCACTTATTTCTTATCTTTATCTTTTATCTATATTTTATCTTTTACTTCAATTTTCTAATTAAATATTTTCAAATAAATTTTATTTTTTTTTCTAATTATTTAGTTTCTATTTTTAATTATCATAATTGCTAAATCCAAAAACACAATCTCTATATTATTACTTGGCGAGGACCTTGCACATGCGGTTCTCCTCTATCAATTGGGAAGCCATGCAATGTATTTTGAAGGAAATTGAAAAAATAGATATCTTGATCTTCTGTTTGGACCTAAAAGATGGATAGGAGCATAAATATGAGAACATTCGTATTAAGTTGAGGTGGGTCTTAAATATTAAATAAGGAAAGCAAGGTTTTACTTTTACACCGGAGGAAAAAATATTAAACTATATACATTATCTGAATTTTAATTAGATGTAGATTAAATTATTAATTTGATTCATCTATTTATTTGTTTCACTAAATTTATTTTTTTAATAAAATGTTCGATTTAATCTCTTATTTTCACATATTAAATGTTCAAAATAAAATGTTCGATTTAATCATATATTAATGTAGCCCTTGTCAAGATTAAATAAACAACTATTTTAGAGAATTTATTTATAACATGTGTCATTTGGGCTTTGTTAAACTTGTTTACTTAATTTTTTGGGTAAATAGTCATTTTCATATATGAATGTGTAGACCACTAACAAATTCATCCTCGAATAAAAATTCAAATTTTTATTCCCGAGAGTAAAAAAATGTGCAACATATTCATTTATTCGTTAAATTTTTTTCGTTACCGTTAATGAAAGAGCCTACGTGACACTTTCAGGAATGAATTTGTCAGCGCTCTACTTAAAATATAATTTAATCTTCATCTTCTCTTTTTTTTTAATCATTGCAAGCATAACATTACAATAAACACTTAAAAAAAGAAAGCAAACATAAGTTAGAATAAATAATAAACATAATATTGATTAATAAGCATAATCTGTCTGTTGCTCTAAAATTTCTATTATGATAACATTAGGTAATGACAAAATCAAGTTGTATCTCATTTTTTTTAAGGATTAACTTAATGGATGTGCATTTTAATTTGTTTGAGTCTCATATTTTGGGAAATGTATTATCTCATATTTTTGCTTTGAAATTTCTAATGTAAGAGTATTTTATCCAAAATATGAGACTCAAACAAAGTTGGACAATCATTGAATTAATCCTTACAAAAATAATGAGACCCAGCTTGATTTTGTCACTACTAATGTTTTCATAATATAAATTTTAGAGCAATATACAGATAATGCTTATGAATCAATATTATGTTTATTATTATGTTTGTTCTAACTTATGTTTGTTTTCCTAATTTTCTAAGTGTTTATTGTAATTTTATGTTTGGTATGATTAAAAAAGGGAGACAATGAAGATTAAATTATATTTTAAGTAGAGTGCTGACAAATTCGTCCTTGAATATGTCACATATGTTCTTTCATTAACAATAACGCACAAAAGTTAATAGATAAATGAATTTGTCGCAATTTTTTTCACTTTGGGGACAAAAATTTGAAATTTAATATTTCGAAAACGAATTTGTCAGCGCTCTTTACACATTTAAAGACGAAAATGATTATTTATCCTAAATTTTTTTAAGGCACACAAACTACCCCAATAAGTCTCCCGTATCCTTATTTATCCAATAAAATGTAACAAGCTAGCTACGATGCCATTTTTGAGTGAAGTCCTCCATATTTAAAGAGACACCTTGTAGGTTTAACGAACAAATCTCCTAAAAAATCACATGTCAATAAAGTGAAGAAACTCCAAATCATAAGGACAGGTATAATGCGCCTTCACTTTTATTAGCATGCCACCTTAAATAAATCTGAAACCAGTTGTCAAACAAGTGTCTTGTTTAATTGGTCCAAGAAGGGCACTTTTGCCCACGAAAGTTATCAGGAAGGGAAAAAAAATCAAATTGGGTCCTACGATACCTTTTAACTGTAATCAACTTTAACATGTGATTGAGGGTTTTATTTTTATCCCTTTTTTTTCTCTTCACACCTCCTGTCTACTTTTTGTAACTTAATAAAAAAATATCCTTTCAGAAAACTAGTTTCTAGAAGATATTTTGAGAAATTCAGATCTTCTAGAAATTAATTTTTTGAATGTATTTAATATTTCTATAAAAAAATAGCTATCGGAATGTATTAAATTTAATTCTAAAAATAAGTTTTCAGGATATCTACACTCACCCAAAAAAATGCAAAATGGGAGCGAATGCAATGCCTTCGAAGGGGAAGAACGGCAGTGAAGTAAAAGGAGGAGGAAGGGGTGCCAGAAAAAGGGAGTACCAGAGAGTGAAAGAGAGGCGTTTGCCAAAGGGGGAAAAAAGGAAGAGTATTTAAGACATTTTAAAATTTAGAAGGAAAAAGAAAAATAAGGGGGAGGATAAACAGAATAAAAAAAAAGGTGCATAAATAAATAGACACGTGATTTTAGTAAAATTTTGTGTAGGCAATGTACCCAAACCCAAGACTGATCCAAAGTATGTCTAAAAAAGTCTCATTTGAGTAGGTTCAATTAAATTTAGGCTTTCAAGCCAAACACAAGATAATGTTGCGGCATACCATAACTTTGATACTTTATTTATGGAAAAAGAAAGGTGACGGGGAAAGATAGAGAGAAATAAACTCTTTCCGTCAAACAAAAGATAAAGGGCAGAAGTTTATAAGATTAACAAATAAACAGTTAAATAAGATAGCAATTGCTAACAACTGGGGTTAAAGCTATACTACCAAGATTACACTTTGTTTAAGTTATATTGACATCCCTAAAGTTTGATAAAATTTACTTCATAAAACCTTCCATACGGCTAAAAAATGCAGAGTACAACATGTAATTCTTAGAATTAAAAGGGTGGCACCAAAATTTATGAAATCTTGGGAATGATCAACATAATTTCCCAACTCTTTGTTTTTTATACACCAAGTCATTAACAACTTAAATGAGTGAAATCCCCCATTCCATCGTCTTCACCAAGCTGTCAGTGAAACCGTCGTTTTAGCTTCCAAAAAAGGGAATCCATTTTGTATTTAAAAACAAAATTGTAGATCAACTGGTAAAGTGCACAGCCACTGAACCACCCCTTGAAGCCCAGCCGCTTAAAGAGTATTTTCAGAAAGCATATATATACTCAGGATTTCTGAGCCATTAATTCACAGGTTACTACATCGTCCATGGATGAAGCAGACCTCCCAGAACCTATGACAGGAACTATGTTGAAGATTGGCTCCTCACCAGTTTTTAATTTCTTCGGACTCATTTCCGAAAGTTCAAAAAGAGCATTGCAGAACATAGGTTGTAATAGCTGCACTGACATTTGAAGGCTTACTGGGATGTAGAACCTCAAACTCTGCATAAGATAAAAGTGCAAGAGAATGATCAAGCTCATAAAAGAACACAAAGGGGGAGTGAAAAAAAGCTGACGGCCGGCCTTTCTTATCTTCAAATAATTACAGTTCTGGTAACCTTTTTGTTAAATCACATTCCACTGTCCCTTACTTCCAAGAGGAGACAGACCCCAAAAATGCATGGATAATTTTTCAAGTGCAAAGGAACGTGATGGACTTTGAGATGCATAAATTATCTGGATCTTAAAAAAGTGATGATTAAAGAAAGCAAGGAACTTCTAAGCTTCCTTCATCTCCCTCCCCCAGAGGTCTGCCATAGTTAGGACAGTCCAGAATGGAACTGATCGATGAAAATTGTACATAAAACAAGAAAAGGGTTTTGTACATAATGCAAAACTAAAATATAATCCAGACAATGGAGGACTAAAATTAATCTGGTATGATGTTTTAAGAAATATACTAACCATTATATCGACCCAAGCAAAGTCATCGTCAGTCATAACTTTGTCAAGAAGGTAAATGCAGAACTTTGATATCTTCTCCATATGTGCCTTAGGAAGAGAATGCTGACCATTATTTACATATTCAGCAGGCAGAGAATCGAAACATATCTTTGCAGCCAGCTCACTAGTAATAGACAGTATAATGGCACATATCTTTCCAGATATCACACATTTCTGAATGCAAGAATCATGCCAATTTTCCGGCTTGAAACCCCAATAACATGGTGGTGTCTCCAAACAAGATCTTTCTGTTACAGCCTCAAATGCTACATCCGTGTCATCCTCGACATACAGAATAGGCTTTACTTCTACATATGCTCTGGAAAGTAAAAATTGCAGATGCCCATGACATAAATATTGTGAGGATATATTATAATAATTAAATAAATAAAAACAAGAATTCAATATAAATCCCTTCTAACCCCTCATATCCTAACCACAAAAAATGAAAGACAAAATATAACCAGATGATAGGTCAGATAATGTCCTAAATCAAAGGAACCAAATAGATATCCATTGTAGATTGAAGGATCTTGTATCTCTTAGTTTAGGTTTTGATTTTGATCTTTTTACATGCCAAAACACATTTTATAGGTAGGGCATTGTATTGACTGTTTAGATAGGCATTTGTGTACTTAGAATAGTTTATATATCTTCTACATGCTTTAGGATAATCATTCATGATGGCTTGATACATAAGTTTTTGTAAGCAAAGCAAGTTTTTCATTGTGTAATCGATTACAAGTTTGTGTAATCTATTACAAGATGAAAAGACTACCACAAGAACCAACTTCTATTGAGATATAGCCTAAAATCATCAAATTAATCTATTATCAAATACCGTAATCGATTATAAGGCTTGTTTCAAGTAAAGGATAGGCTTTGTATATCGAAATAATCAATTACTATTTATTGTAATCGATTACAATGCATCTTAAACACTTAGATTGCTTGTTGGACATCGAAATAATCGATTATCACGATTCTAAAAATGCAGAACAATGGTATTTAATTAATCGATTACTGTTAACTCTATAAATACCTCACTTGTTCTATCTCTTTTATGACTCTCTTTGTGAAACTATCCCTTCAAAATATTTCTAAGAGCCATCTAAAGAGGTTTTGATGTATTTTCTCTCAAGAGATCAACACAACAAAGATCTTGGAATCTCCATCATGGGTTGATCATTGATAAAGCTTGAAGAAGTATTGATCTGCACATAAAAGGTGTATTCAATCCAATTTTGATTTCTTTCTAGTTTTTTTTTTTAATCTTGGTTGGGATTACCAAGGGGTTTTGAGTTGATAGGGTTTCAACTCTTGGTTTTTCTCTTGTAGGGATCAAGAGAAAAGTATATTTAAGGAATTGCATGTGCATAGTGGTTGTACTGGGTTTCTAATAGTGGACTATTCTTCTTAGGGGTCTTAGAATAACTGGATGTAAGTCCTCTTGAGGACTGAACCAGTATAAATTCCTGTCTTTGATTCTTTCTTTTTCTAACCCTTGGTTTTGTGAATCTATCTTGATATGTGTGGGCCATAAAACTCTATTTTCTAACATTTTTTTAGTATATTGATTTTGTGTTGTGATCTTTTTTTCAGCAAGTCCTTTGAGAAAACCTTGATTTGTAAAAGGGCATTGATTTTAATAGAATCTAAGAAATAATTGGTAAAATTTCAAAGAATCTATTCAAACCCTCCCTTTCTAGATTCTCAATTGTACCAACAATTGGAATCTACAGCTAGGGTCTTGAAATCTAATCAAGATTTTTATCAAAATTCTTTGATTATGGCTGGAAATCAACTACCATTTGTCGAGGGTGAATTTATTAACCGACCACGACTCTTTTGTGGATTAAATTACCCTTTTTGGAAAGTAAGGATTAAATTCTTTATGGAATCAGTTAATAGAGGCATTTGGCAAGCTGTGGTTAATGGCTATACAATTCTAACTCAAGTTGTTGAAAACAAAACTATGGAGAAACCTTTTGAATCTTGAACTATAGAAATTAGAAACGAAGAATGTGATTCTAAGGCTATGAATATCATTCACTCGTCTTTAAATTCTGATGAATTTTTCAGGGTGTCAGCATGTACAACCGCCAAGGAAATGTGGGATCTCATCCAAGTCACTCATGAAGGAACTCTGGAAGTGAAAAGAGCAAGGAAGAACTCTCATTCAAGAATACGAGACTTTTAGGATGAAACAAGGAGAAAATATAGCAAATGTCCAAAAGAGATTCACTCACATTGTAAATCATCTCAAAGGCCTAGGGAAGATCTTTGAAGAGGAGGAACTGAATGTAAAAGTTTTGAAATCCCTTAATAGAATATGGCAACCCAAGGTCACCGCCATTTCGAAGTCAAAAGATCTCACATCTATGATGCATGTTGAGCTATTAGGAAAATTGAGAGAATATCAGATGGACATGACTTGGATGGCTGAAGAAGAGGCAAAAGACAAGAAAAGAATGGGACTAGCTCTCAAATCATTCATACCAACTAGTGATGATAGAGAAGGAAAAGATGCAGAAGGTTCGGAAGCTGAAAATCTAACTTTGCTGGTTAGAAAGTTTAAGAGATTCACGAAGAAGAAAAATCCCAAATGAAAAACATTTCAGCAGAAGAAAAGTTTCAATAAGAATTACCCAAACTCTCCAAACTTCACATGTTTTGAATGTGGAAAACCTAGCCACATTAAATATGAGTGTCCTATCTTTTTGAAGAAATAACAAAATGGAGAGAAGAAGTCTAGGAGTTACACCAAGAAGAAGAAGGCCTATATAGCATGGGAAGAAAATGCTTCAAGCTCTTCAAGTGGAAGTAGTGATGAAGAGGAAGCAAATCTCTGCCTCATGACCAATGAAGAAGTTGATAGCAATGTAAGTGCATCTCATTTTGAATCCGATGAAAATTATGATCAACTTCTAGATGCTTTTAATGAAATGCTTGAGGAAGCACAAAAGCTATCTCTTGCTAATAATTTCCTTAAAGGTAAGCTAAGGTGGCATGTGGAAAAAATAGCTAGTATTCAAAAAGAGTTACTTGATTTGAAAAAGAAAATGAAGCTTTTGAAAAGCTATATTTGACTCTTCTTGTAATAATAGTGTTATTTCCACTAATCCTCCTTCACAATGTGAAATGTGTAAGGCTCTCGAATCTAAAAATGAGTATTTGTTGAAAACCTTATCTAAATTCACAATGGAAAGGGATACCTTTGATGCACTCCTATAAAGCTGGTCTTGGATACACATTTAGCAGAAAACAAAACTCCTTTAAGAACTTTTTTAATTTTGTCGGTGTCCAGCACCCCGTTTACATGTCACTATTGCATGTACAAAGGTCATTCCTCAAAAAACAGTTTGATTAAGAAATGTGGAGTTCCAAATGGGAAATACAAGTTGATTCCCAAAGGAACTAAAAAGGTTACTAAACAAAAAGGACCTGTTAGAGTAATCTGTATTTTGTAATTGTTAGTTTGTCTTTTTTTAATTTTCTGAGTTTTGCTTTTCTGTACCCTAAAAGTTGATATGTATAAGGCAGGTTCCATTAGGCCTGAACCTGTCACATCCTTACTTCTATAGAGAATGTGTTGTATGTGGAAGAGCTGAAACACAATCTATTGAGTATTATGTGTCCACTTGTTCTCTTCCCTTCCATGCAACTTTATTTGTTTTGTAATAATGCAGAAAACAGTAAACTGATAAAAGACACCACATCCTTAAAATAATGTGATAGAACAAGTATCATAACAGTGAAACCTAATATAAACAGATAGCAAAACAATTTTTTTAAAAAGGAAAAAAATAGTAAATTATAAGTTCTAAATATATAAATGGGCCTCCTTTACTAGTTGCAGACCCATGAAAGCCTGAATCTGTATTGATAAATAAGAGGTACAGTGAAGAAAATAAAGACTAATGGTATACCCTACAGTACCTTTTAGGTAGATCAGGAACAAGAACATAAAGGAACAAGGGATCTAATGCTTTGTAAGTGGCTCTTTCCTGTAAATGGGATATCTTCATTGTTTCTTGCTTCTCCTGAATATCAAGTCTCTCCAATAATGAAATATGTTTAGAACAGTAAATAACAAAAGCAATTGCAGATGTCGTTATTGAACAATTAAAGCATTTTGCCACCGCTTCACTGTTTTTTAGTGCTTGTTCCAGTTCAACACCAGGGCCTCCCTTGCAAAGATTCATTGTAGGAGGATCAAGCCCCAATTGACCGGCCATGTGAAGTATACCCTTATGCAAGGTTGCCTGAAAGCAAAAGCATTAGGAAGAACAAGTGCCACTAGATAACATTTGAAGTGCCATAACTGTATCATGTGCAGAATTAAATGTTAAATATACGAATGACATATACGAGGTAAGCACTTGCATTACTCAATTAGATGATCACCACGCACTTTACCCCTTTTTTAATAGGAACATCCAGATATGAATCCTAACACTCAAGTCAAGACACATGGAAAGAAGTAGAAATAACGTTCAGGCAACTAAAGTATTAGTTTGATTTTGGATTAGTTAATTTTGTGCTCAAAACAGCTTACAGAAAAGTAGAGACTACGGCTTAAAAAAGTAATATATTAGTCGACTACAATAAGCAACTAAAATATGCAGCATTCCTGCTTCAACTTCAACTGCTTTCAGTTGTTTCCCAAGTCAACTTCTATAAACAGGATGGAGATAACATGTGCAAACTACTTGTTCAGATGATAAATAATTGGGTGCTGCTGAGATCAATGGGTTTTACCTGGCTGTATGGCCCAATGCAACTAGGTGCCCAAGAGGAAATACTCTGCACATGCAAAACCTTTTTATCTTTATTCTTTGCTACCAGAACTTCAATGTATGCTCTGCTGAAACCCATTTCTATAAGAGGCATTTCAACAGTACTACGAGACGGGACACCAAATGGACATTTCTCGTGTGTTATAAACTTCACATATGTCTCATTTGCCTCAGAGAACTTATTCATGTCATCAATGTAAAGGTGAATATAGAGGACATTCTCCCAGCCAAAACCAAGACCCAATAACTGTGATTCAATTTTCCCCAAAACAATCATCAAATCTTCCTGCAAACCTGCTTTAAGAAAATAAGACAAAGCTGTGTCAAAGAACAAAATAATGTCAAAGTGTAGGAGGCAACACAAACTATTTAAAAACAAAACAGAAAAAGTAAAGAATGATAATGACCATTGCATGAATCTTGCAACCAGAAACATATGGAGAATGTGCCCTTGTTATTTGTTCTTGAGATGTTAAATTTATGTTCTATGTCATTAGTCGGGTCAGCTCTATAATCTACAAGCTTGCATGTGGCCTCACATCCTTCTACACTGTCTTGCACTTCAAAAACAGATCCCAGTTTCTGTGCACAATTCTCATGTATTTTGTCTTGTGATTTTAAATACTGAACATCTGCCTTATTTTCCAAATGAAATGCCAGGGGATGAAGGATTCCAACAGGAGCTATGGAATCTGAAGAGTGCATCACAACTTGATATTCATCAAGCACAATGCGAGCATTCTGAAAAAATTTAATGAATTAACAGAAGAAAATGGAAGAAAAATATTGATAATAAATTGAGACCCATATTTGGTAGAACCACAAAACTGATATCAAAATGAATGAGTGCAAATTGAATTCTCAAGATTAGTAATCGGTAGAACCACAAAACTGGCATCAAAACAAAGGAGTGCAAATTGAGACCAGTTTTATGGATGAAACTAAAGATCAAATGAACAATGGCAAATTCACAATGTACAGTGTGCAAACCAAAGCTTGAAACCAAATAAAGCAGTGGTATACCTCAAAAGGAAAAAAAAAAAATAGTTAATCACAACAATGGTGGTGGTATGAACTCACAGAAAAGAGCGGGCAATCAAGAGTTAATGTTTCATATTCCCCTCCTTCACCACAAACATTGATTCCATACAATCTGCAAAAAAGGAGTTACAAGAAAGGATAGGGTGAAATGAATAAATGAAAACATCAGAGTCAAGTTACTCTAGAAACTTTGAAGAATGTACGCAGATATTGCACAAAAAGAAAAGGAGGGAGAATAACTTCTGACATACTCTTTCAATTTATGTAAATAAGCAGTTAAGAAGGCTAATTCTTTACCCAAGTGCTTTGCAGGATCCAAACCCATGGCAGCTACCTTCCAACATAGATAAAGCATTAAACTCCAAACTAACAATTATTCAAGTACATACAAAAACAAGTTTAACATAATTCTTGGTAGAAGGAAATGCTTTCACTTCTATAGCTTTTTTTTTTTGCTACATTTCACTCGTATAACTCACCACCATATATTCAAACAACCCTCAATTTTTTCAAGATTTCATTAGCATCATGGAACTATGACGGTTGTCAATAGATAAATGTCAAGATGCTCAATATTATCAGAACAACATTAGATCTCTCTGCACCAAATGGTGTAAGTAAGAACCACCCAGTAATAAGAACAAAGGAATTCCCTCCCAGTTACAAATGAAAAAGAAAAAACAGAGCAATAAGTATTAGAAACAAAGTTAAACAAGTTATACCTTCACGGTTACAGCTACAATTCCATTTGCAATCTGCTCAAGACCAAAATGGAGTTAGGATTATATGAACAATGTTAACATTCTAATACGCAATCACGTGCATGCTATCAATTATGGTGACAATAGTCCAAAACACTATTTACCATTTCCTGGAGAAGCAATGACTGATCTTGTTTCCATAAGTATGCCAGAGAAACAAGGCCTAACCTTGAACAAACGCTTTCCACCCGCAATCTCTGATAGTCAGATGCAATGGCTCCAGAAGAAACTGCACTAACTGAGGGTATCTTCCTTTTAACTTCACGTAACAAATGGAACAGGTCTTCAACTTCATCACCTTGAGTTTCTTTGTAACCAAGCTCCTGATGCCTATCAAGAAAATATCACTCAAAGGTTTAAACCAAACATTATTATAAGTTAAGATGGTATAATGGTATACCTAATGCTATAGGTTATTGCTTCAAAGATTAACCAACCAACAGTCATCAGAAAACAGAAGTGTTGAGGAGATTAAAAGAGAGATAGGGAGAGAAGGGGGCAAGGGGCTGGAATCATTCTAGCAGACAATCAAGAACCCACTGGGTAGAAAAGTTAGCATAAACTTTCATAACTTATTATTATGTCACAGTGGCTAATAGTACACTATTGCAGCAGAGTGGCCTTAGGCCGCTATTCTAAACTTGTAGCAGAGCACTTTCATGTAACAGGAATTATAGCAGCTATCCTTGAAAATCACAGCCATCTCACCACTATGGTTGACAGAGGGAAGTCCCCTCTTTACCCCTGTGCTTGTGCATTGCTGAACCTATTTTTTGGGGAGATTTTTTTGGAATTTCAGTCTACATTTGAAACATAGGGTTCACTGAAGCTCTCTTTCTCAGAAGCTTAAAGTTATTTGATTCCTTGACTTCTGTTATTATTGACTTATGTGTGTTTAGCTTCAAATTATGACTTTTTGATTATTAATTATGAATATGTCTCTCCTTTGAAGTAATTTTTATTTGAGCATTTATGTACTTGTAGTATAAAATATTTAGTATTTATCTCAAAACTTCAGAATAGCAGCCATCCGGCTAGTACTTGTATCACACTACAGCAGATTTGGGGTCAGCCACTCGACACAGCTATATGGAATTGATAACTATGGAATGTCAATAGGAATTTAATTACACATTGTAATTGCTCTTATTTAACTAAAAGTTAACCTACTGATTTCCCTCAAATAAAACAATTGGTTTTATCAAAAGATTTATAATTAGAAGTCTTGCCTTGAGGATCCTTGTATTCGCCTCCTGAACAATGGCAATCCCATGCATTCAGCATATCTGACAATAATTTGATGCCCAACCTGTGGAAAACATTGAGCAGCCCGTTTACATATTCATTTTTGTACATGAATGGAAAAACACTATCCACCAGTAAATAATTAAATACAAGCAAAGGTCTAAGATGGTGACTCTCAAACAGTTAAGTTCATTTCTTTATATTTAAAAAATAAAAAATACATACATTACCAAATTAAAAACAAATGACAAAAATTTAGAAGGAGGAAAGTGTCAATAAAGAGCAAGATGGTCAAATTAGCTGCAACTCAAACTTAAGGAGAGTCAAGAACCTGCTATCTCACCCTTTACCATATTTTAATCTTGGGGGGGGGGGGGGGGGGGGAGTGGATTTTTTGTTATCTCATTGTTTCTTCAGTTATGAACCACATTTGAAAAGAAGAAGGAAAGAAGTCCAATTTTTTCTCCAAGTTTCACCAAAACAACAACAACTTGAAAGTTAGAATTGAGCAATGGAAATAACAGAAGAGGGAAATGGAAGAGAGAGACATACAGTTTGGTACATGTAGCTATCGAGCTCGTCCACGGAATCATCAAGCGGCATCAAGTTGGCCAATGCAACAATCTATTGCAACACAAATTACAATTAGAATGAACAAATAAATAAACAAATAAGATGATAATGAAAATTAATTTTGGGAAAATAGAAAAAAAGAAGAAACCTCATGGCCATAGTGAATAGCCTTCATCATGGCATAGCAACTGTCTTTGCCGCCGCTAACGAGTGCCACCACCTTCATCGTCGTCGCCACTTACACCACTGAGCGAGCAGTGTTGAGATTTAGGGCTGCAGCGGCAAAACGCTGCGTTTCGGGTTGGTTTCTCTTGCAGAGCCTAGAAATAGAAAGACCGGATTGTTTGTGTAATTCAATTCCTCACGAACTTGTGTTATTTACATCTCTCTAGTTACTGATGCACCTCCCTTCTAAACAAGCGATTGATTAAAACAGCGTGGGTGGAGCCTTAAAAGTTTTGGAGCGGTGGTGGAGGGTTTTGTAAAAGCTTATAAGCCACAGAAGAACATTACGAGTGTGGGTGGATTTTGTGGCTTCCTTGGAGTGTGATTTAGGGTATGTTTAAATTTTGTGGCTTCTTAAATGTAATTTACTGAAAAACTATATTTTGTAAAAAAAGAAAAAGTTCGTATAAGTAAAACACAAAAGGGAGGTGTAAATAGTAATTTCCTTGTGCTTCTCAGATGTTATAAGCTCTCGTTTTGGGCCCTTTTTTTGGGGCTTTTTACTTCAAGTTAAATATTAGATTTTTTTTTTTAAAATGCTCTTATTCTTTTAATAGAAATACATTAATAAATTAATCCTATGAATGTACTTTTATCATTTTAATTATTATATCAAAAAAATATTTTTTACAAAATAAATTGAGAATATACTATTAACAATCATTGATCTTTTTGAAAGCATTATAAAAATTTGATTTTTTTAATTACCATAATTAAGGTATTTGGTTCTTTATTGAAATCTCGATATATCCCACAAACTTCAATCATTTTGACCTGGTTATGAAATTAATCATGTTTTCGAACCTTAGTCACACTTTAAGTTCATTATTCTTCTCCAAAGATGTAGTATTCTACAAGAATCGAATCCAAGATATTTCCCTCAAACTTAGATGATATTGGGTTGTAAATTCAGTTTGCAAACAATTTCAAATTCTTTCACAAATACATATTTGACAAAAAACGAGGAAGCTCTAACAACCACAAGTTTATGGAGTTGTCTGTAAAAATCCCAAAAATAAATGAACTTCCAATTTATTGAGCTTATTTATTTCCAATCATTTGATAATATTTTGTGTTAATCTTGTACATATTTATGAGCATTGTTAGTTACACCTAAACTTAAACTTATGAATCTAGGGTTATCATTTTTTAAACTTGTACAGTTTGGTTAAGCTTAGTTATATCAAACATTTGTCAAAATTTACTTTAATAGATTTTGAACTTTTTATAAAATAAATAATTAATGTAATTACAAAATCATCTAAGTTATATTTGCTCTCCCCTCCAACTTTTTTTCCTGGGTTTGTGAAAGCTTTGTGTGTTTTTGTGTTAAAAAATATTTGGGATTTGACAATCTCGGATTGAGATTGTTGTTAATTAAGTGACATAGAAAATATTTATTATAATTGTTTGAAGGAGAATTAAATATCTCAAATTGAGTGAATCATTATAAAAAATATTGTGTTCTTGATTGTGTTCGTCCTTTCATACTTTCCCTTTGAATGGAACATTTGTGATTTTTTTGTTAATACTATGTTTTGCAAAAGGTAGTGTAAAGTTTTAAACTTCACAAACACATTATTCAACTATCTTCTATTATGTTTATTTTATTTCATAATTATATTGTAACTTATATGTTTAAAAGTTTTTATTTATTATAAATTTCCATTATATAAAAAATATTTATTTTGTACAATGGACATATTTTTATGCACAAAAAATAATTTTTATTTTATTTAATATTATGTCTATATTATAAATTAAAACGTACATTTTAAAAAAAAAAAAACTCTCACTTTCCTTCTGTCATTGTTAAAATATTTTTTTAATATTTTCTTTTTTTCTTTTTATAGATTTACATTTCACATACTATTTCTATAATTAGAAAAAAATTATTAAATTAATTATATTTATTTTATATACCTTTTTTAATCACATTGTTCTAGTATGTCAAAAAAGTTCACATCCATCAGGAGTTGAGATTAATGATATTTTATAAACACTCTTATCTCTTAACTAGACTTTTAAGGATAAAATTATATGAGACTTAAGACTTTACATAAACATAAAAGGGCACATGATACAATACATCTAACGAGACAATCAACTTAAGGTTGGAAAATTATATCTAAAAGAAAACTCTAGACCACTCTTATTTTTTAGCCTAAATTGAAAGACTTATTCTGAAATGTCTTCTCTCTTAACCCACCAAAAACACTTTTAAGCTATGTTTAGGTTAGTGGTAGATAATAAAATAGACTGGAATAAAAATGTCATTATGTCATTCAATATTTTATAATTATATGAAACAAGATTTTTATTCCCATTGTTTGATAAAATCTCTCCTCTATTATCTTCGTTCGCAAAACTCTAACGCAAAACCTTAAATATTTCAAACTCAAATTCTACTAATAGTTTTCAATAAGTTTTAGAATAAAATATATTAACACCTCCTAAAAATTTCAGATTGTACATAATCCTTTACTTTTTAACTTTTACAATATCCTCCTTCATAATGATAATTTTTTAAAAATCATTAGAAAAGTTAGTATAATACGAGTTAGTATAACTCTCAGGTAGTACTACCTGAGATTGTTTGTTTTTATGACATCTGATACCCCCTTTCATTTTTTTAGAGGGATCAGTGTAACATTTTTCAGTCCTAAGAAGAGAATTGGTGTAATGATTTACACCTAAGAAGAGGATTATATTGTCACAAATGCCCAAAAATTAAAAGTTTTTTTTAGATTAAAAAACGAAAAATATCGAATGTAATTAGGACAAACCTCATGGTTGAGGTGTAATTTACGCAAAAATAAAGAAGCGTGTTCAATATTAAAGAATCTTATTTACTCTAATATTTATTATCTATTTATTTTCCCACAAATATATAGTGAAAAGCATAAATTTGATTCTGACTCTAAAAGTATTGCCGGTCATGGATGGCTTTCTCTCCATAAGAAGTGAGTCAACTTTATTCACCACTTGCTCAATAAAGTTACCACTGTGGACCCTTAGCCAAAAAAGAAAGAAAGTAACAAAGCCGAAAACGATGAATCATAAACTCCTAACTGATTGAAAGCTGAACCACCTCAAGCCCATGGTTTTCCTATACATGACAATAAGTCCCATAATGTTATATATACCAACTATAGCAAAAATGAGCGAATTATAGGTACATTTTCAACGTAAAAGAACAAAAGCCAACACGTGCAGCACGCATTCCTTGAATATGGACACAAAGGGAAAGCGACGGGAGATTCTGTGTATGATCCGTAGCGTTAGTAGTACACAGTAAGATGCTATATACTACTAAGGGTGTGTTTGTATTAGCATTAAAACCACGTTGAACGGAGAAATTACACGTTCCAATGTAAAAATTTCAAAGCAACTATATTGTAGCTTTCATTGAAACTTTGAAAGTCCATTGGCGTTGGATTCAACTGATTCCCGAACACACACTAAGAGGGTGTGTTGTGCTGTTGAAAAAACCTAAAAGGGTGTTGGACCCATATACTCAATGCCATCCATTTCAGAGTTCTCTGGCATCTCAATTTCTTCCAGCCACGCGTAACTATCATTTTCCTCTTTTATCTCACCAATAATCATTTCGTCTGCAGGGTAAATCATTAATGGTCAGAGACATGGCAGTAATGTACAACTGTACATCCTCAGACAGACACTGCAATAAACGTGGATAAGTGGAGGTGCCACCTCGTCAAGTAGGAATAGTGATGCACAAAAGAAGACATGAGATCTGATGCTAACATTGTCTAGCACTGTTTAATGTTTTATGCATATGTATTGTTAACCTTTTTATCTTTTTCAAATTCGATATTCAAGATGAATCAGTGTGTTGATAAGAATCTCAATAGGTGAAAGTTTGACAAAATACGGAGGAATTATATGACAAGTGGAAATTTTAATTTCTTTTAAGACAAGGACAAAAATTAGATGCACACAGATCTCTAATCAAAACTAGAGTTTCACCTATGTTTATATCTAATTCAAGATGAACTTCAAATAGATTTGGAAAATAACATCAAAGAACTGTGTAAGTCTTGTCCTTAAAGCACAAAATTATTATGGAAATGAGGAAAAGAAATTGAGATTTGTTGTAGTACCAAGAGAAATATATGAGTTTTGGTACAATTGTTTTTAAGTCAAAAAATAGTCACTAGTTGAATGAGTTTGGAAACACACGAGAGTTTCTCTCAATAACAGTACCAAAATACTCAAATTTCTGAAGGTGCCATACAATTTCTTAAAAAAAAACAATAGCATACTTGCAAACAATATAAATGTGTTTTGCTAAAAATTTCACATACAATGATTGTGCACAATGAGAGAGGTACTTACTAGGAAAAGAAGTATAAGGGTGATCTCTGTAGTAGGAACAGTCCCTGCCATCTTCTTTGGAATAAGGAGGGCCAATGACATCAAGCACAGCACATGGGGTTATGGCTGTGAATTCATGGATGTTGCCACCTGTTGTTGGATACAGCACAGAAGTGTCACATGACGATGTGAACACCTTATCAGCTTTTAACTTTGCCAATCTCACTGCAAAAAAAAAAATAAAAATGAATGTGTGTGGGTCAGCTTACAAAGAACTAATTACACACCCCATTAATTCATGGTCATTTAAAATTGAAAAAAACAAAAGGTGAGAGAACCCACATTGAGATTGTGGTTGCAACATGTTGTCATCAGAGGCCTCAGGGTCAACCCAATCATAGGACTTAATGCGCATTAGTCCTAATAAAAGCTTGCTGAAAACAGTCATGTCCGGGTGGTTGTGGAGAGGAATGAGTCCTCCTTCAGGTATGAAAAAGATGCAGAGCTGCACATAGAGAAAATGTTCCCATAAATGAATTAAGCACACAAGCCAGCAAGTAACAATTGCAGTGGTGAGTGTTGGTGATTAATGAGATTGAAACACTTACTGAGAAATTGTGACACTTGTACACGGTTGTATAAGTGACCCTTTGGTTCTCTTTGACAATATTTCCAGGCTTGAAGAACTGCAGATCTCTACTTAGCCCCACATCTTCTGGCTTCATGTTATCTGAAGACATTAAAGAATCAGAATACTAATATTTTTATCTGTAGAAATCGAACTCAGGCACCAGTAGAGGATTTACCACAATTCAAGCACACTCCTCATCCAACTAAGCTAGAATACATTGATATAAATATATACAATAATACAACCATGAATTAATAATAATAAATGCCTAAATTCTTAGAGAAAATAAATTGCAAATGCACAATACATACATCACTAGAGTATACATCGAAAGCATTGATGTATATATAGTTTTCGAACTGTACATATTAAGAAAACTGGCCTATTGTTTTCAAACTGGTCTTAAACTAATGAAATGCTCAAAACATTGCAACCACTCATTCTAAGAGATGACCCTAGAATGACTTAATTTTACTTCTCCATATAGGCACTAAAGAACCGAAATTATATCATCAATTTCTTCAAGTTGGAAAGAACAAATGGGAAGCAAAAAATAAAATTAAATGAATGAATGAATGACCAAAAAAAAAAAACAAAAGCTGCGGCCAAAAGAAAAAGAATTGATCCGTTAGTGGGGTGCAAAACTAAGACGTCATGTCCCAAAGACAATTTGATCGAGGGGAGCATTCATGTTTGTAATTTTATGTAATTCGGGTAAGTGGATGTCAAAAGATATATTTTTTCTTAACTAATAACCTAAATATGCAAACAAATGCAAAATTCTGTCTCCTAAACTTGCCAAAAGATACTATTTTTTTTTAAATAGGACCAAAAGATACTACAAATTTTCTTATCCAGCCCCATCAAATTTTAGTATCATTAATATCATGCTGATAATGATAAAAAAAAAAAAAAAAGTATCATTAATATCATCATACCAAGTATGTAACTCAATCTCTGAACATCTTGTGGTGAAGGAACAGTGCCAGGGCCTTTGAAAGCTTCTCTGCATGAATCAAATAATTGCTGAAGTGTCTTTGAAACACCCAACTCAGGCCTCCTAACCCTTCGATAAAGCTGTTTCTTCTTCTTTGCAATGACCCTTCTCACATAACCAACCTTGTTAACATGTCCAGCTCTCTCTCCACCCCTCTCCACCAAACTTGCCTCCATTGCCACCGACACACACACCACACCACAATAAACTATGTGAACAAACACAAACTCTTCTATGAATAATAAGCCTCACACCTTTCACAAAGACACAAACTTCACAAGATCAAATAGACCACCTAGTCACTCTTTCAGATTCTCAAATATAGGTTTTTGCATGGTCTTTTGGATTGAAAATAACACATCCAAGGGATAGAAAAAAAATGAAGAAAAGGAAACTCAACACCCAGAATTCAGAAACTGTGGGGTAGAAAGAAATGTAACAGTTATGGTTTGACTTAAAGAGGAAGATAATTGATATTGATATTTAGTTTAGCAATAAATAACAGTAGTGCAAAAGTGCATGAGGATGAGAAGTCTAGGAAGAAATTAAAGATGATAGTTTATATTAATAGAGAGAGAGAGAGAGAGAGAGAGAGAGAGAGAGAGAGAGAGAGAGAGAGAGAATATCATGGTTGGAAAACTAGGGGCATGTGGCATGGTATTGTGATACTGTTGTAACAGTGGTGTAAGTTATTGGAGCAATGAAAAAAAGAAAGAAAAAAAAAATGAAAAAAGCAAAACCACCAGTGTTGTTGGTGCACTTTCATTTCATTCCCGCCCCCATAGATTGTTTGGAAACTGGCGGTTAAAGCGACCCCTGTTTTGTGGGTCAAGACGGTGAGTCCAAAAGGAATTTACGATAAACTCCACTTGGAATGAAGGTGTCAGTGCTAGTGGTTTTCCTTTATCCTCTACTTCAGTACTTCTGGTAAAATAAATATAAATATTTTTCATTTTATTCTATTTCGAATTTTATATTTTTACATAAATTAAATTTGATCGAGAGTAAAAACAAACTAACTTTTTGATATATTAAAATTTAGATTTAATTGTAATTTTTATTTCTAATTTTTTAGTTCTTATCAATTTTATCTCTAACCAATTATTTTGTTGCATTTTTTGCTCAATTTTTAAAATTTTGTGAATTTTATTTTTCTTTATTTTACTCCTAATAAAATTATTGTCCTTTTTACATCTATTTTTTTTAATTATTTGATAATTTAACATCTAATTTTTTATTTTTGACAAATTTTACCTCTAATTTTATTTTTTTTAACAAATTTCACTTTCAACTTTTATTCTTATTAATGGATAAATGATAAAGGATAAAATTTATAAATTTCTTAAAAATTAAAAATAAATTACACTAAAATAACTTGTTAAAGATAAAATTTACCAAAAACTAAAAAGTTAGAAAATCAAATATACAATTAAACCTAAAATTTATTTAAAAGAATAATATTTCTCCATGTATGTTATTTCATACTCTAATACATGAAAGTTACATCTATTCTATTTTATCACATTGTTTATTGAATAAATAATATATTATTATATTATGATATAATCACAAATAAATATAATAAATATGTTGATTTTTATAATATAAAGAGAAAAAAATTATATATAAATGATCTAAAATAATTTATAATATTATTTTATCATAAATTTTAT
>PYAF01003444.1:48976-147190 GCA_007407185.1 Glycine tomentella
ACTACCCCAGGGCTTAAACCCTAATCACAACATAACCCCTGGACCCTAAACCGGCACCCATAAACCCTAAGTTTGTACACACAATCCATAAACCCTAATCACATTGTCAACCCTAAACATACATCGCATTACCCCAAATGCCTAAATATTGCTTCATTTGCACCCTTTTCCTAATTAAAAAATTAAATTGTATTTTTTTTAATTTTTTGCCCCTAAATCCTAAACCCTGGATCCTAAACCCTAAATTCGATACCCAAAATCCAAAATCTGAAACCCTAAAACATAAACCCTTCAGAAACTTGTCCAGGCCTTCTCCTCTCAATTTCGAGCGCGTGGCCACCGGTTTCGCGTCAATCGGATGTCCCAGTCAAAAGTTACGAGCTTCCGTAATTTACGAAAACGCTGCGGAAACCCTAGGACCCACCATTGCCTGCCACGTGGCGCCACCAGGTGAAACACGCCCCATCTGGGCGTGTTTAAACACGCCCCAGATGGGCGTGTTTCACTGCCCCATTTTGCCAATTTTTCTTCCATTTGCCCCATTTTTCCAATTATATTATTTTTAAAAATTTGCCGATTTGAATGCATATTTTTCTCATGATGCAACATGTAAACCCTATTGATTGCTATTGTAAATATGCAAATAATGGCACTTATATCCCCAAAACTCCTATTTATCTTTTTTTATTTATGCGACCTTGAACCAACCAACTAAACAATCCTCTTATAGAAAGAAATCTGCATCTCATCTTATTGGCTTTTGTACCTTTACCTCCATAATTCTTATCTTCAAACGCAAACTTGATTTTCTCTACCTAATTATTTTAATATTTTTCATAGTTTTTTTTTATATATTTTCGTTGTTATAATATATATATATATATATATATATATATATATATATATATTCAATGTAGATACTTTTTTTAAAACTGATTCAAATAGTAGTTGTAATTTAAATATTGCTAAATAAAATAGATAATTATTTGATAATTTATTTATATTATTTGTTACATGGAAGGACAATAATTTTTAATAAAATTTAATTAAATTAAAATGAAAATATTAATTTAAAATTTAGTATCATACAGTGATACACAAATCAAGTACAGCAGCCAACACCCATAAACACTTACTAACATCTGACATCTTTTAATGAGTCATTTTTTTAATTATTTTTTATACAAAATTTTGATTTATTTGTCTATCTATCCTTAATATTTCAAGCTTTGTATGTGATAAGTGTCTGTTTTGTCATTCAATACTCACTAATTTTTTTTTTTTTTTTTTGACACAATAGACATTCTTGTTAACTGCAATGTAAAAAAAACTACTCTCTTTACAAACTACAAAGTATTCCACTTATGTAATATATGTAATTAAAGAAACAATGAAAAGAAACACAACACAAATACATGTTACAGAATTAACTATGCAGACATGCAACCAATCCCACGTCTGAAAGTAGGAAAGACGAGAAACAAACCGCTGCAAACAATCCCCACCATCAAAGGGAAACTCTCCCTCACTTGCTCCATATCCTTCTCCCTCCCGGCGAAAAGGCAATTGGTGACCCTATGATCCGAAATAGCAATGGCCACGAATACCATCACGGACATGACAGCGTGGACGAAGTCGGTGAACCCGACCTTGAACCTTGCGTCCTCCGGGACGGGCACGGAGGGCTTGAAGACAGCGAGGCCCCTCGGGGTAACGAAGCCATAGTAAACAGCGTCGTCGGGGCCGTGGAAGCTGTCGGTGAAGTGGAAGAAGAAGCAGGAAAGGGCACAGACGAAGAGGAGGAAGTGGATCATGAGGGTGTGAACGTGGGTGCACTGGCTGTTCTTGTAGATGGAGGGGAGGACCATCTCGAAGGTCAGGAGGGTTCCTGTTGGGAGGAAGTTACCGAGGAGGGAGGTTTTTGATAGGGTTTTTTGGACGCCCTTTGCCATTAGCGGCATTGTTGTTAAAACGTAGTTTCGAAACGGTTGAAATGCAAGTTTCAATGTTTTAACAGGTAAAATCGTGTCGAAACGGGCGCCGAAACGGAATTTGAGTGAAACAGGTTGAAACGGAATTTAGCGTACGACGTTTCTTGGGTTGACGAGGGTTGGAAGAGGGGTTCAATGTTTCATCTTCGGGTGCTGGAGTTGCATTAATATTTAATGATACTGATTAACAAAACATTTATCTTATTTGTAATAGAATTTATTACTCGGGAAAATAAGTTTGTTACCTTTTGAGAATTTTTTGTATGTACTCAGAGGTTTATAATTATGTTGCAAGTTAAAATTTATATTTGTATCATTGATTTTTACATAACCATCAACATGTGAATACAGAATTCCATGGAAATGATAATACAATATGCTAATTAATACACTCTTATTTTATAATGTGTTGTAGAGTCGGTCCACTTAGTTATCCTATCTTGTATTTTGTAAACTGAGACATCATAGTATCTAATCATTTGAATGCTTCTCGAAATTTCATCCAAACAAAACATAAATGAATCTTTATGTTTTAAGGTCTTTTATAAAATCTACAAAAGAGTTCAAAAAAAAAAAAAGAGTATTCATTACTTCAATCAAAAAATGATCACCGATGAAAGTTTGAAAATGAAAATTTTCAAATATCATGTGAAAAAAGTATTTTTCACAACTTCTCAACACCAAGAAAGAGCTAATATATCCAATCACCTGCCACCAAGGATTGCTAATAAAAAGTTAGATCCAAACCATGTTGTCACCTAACAACTTATCTATCATTATCATTTTGGAGCATACCAAAACAGTACTGAATCAAAAAGATCAAAACATGTAAAAGACGGCCTTGATTTATTTATTTATTTATTTGAATTTAACTTATATACACTGTAGTCAGAAAAAACAAAAACTTATATAATTATATACTGTCAATATAAAACTTCAAAGTCTGAAAGTCATACAATAGAAATCCATTCTATTGTCATATCATATTAAAAGATATGATACAGTAAAAAAAAATACTAAGCAATACATATAAATTAAATTACATTTCTTGTGTGGAAACTATTTCTTATCTTTCATTGAAGTATTTATTAAATTTTAGTACATCTTTTGTTAAAAAAAAATGCAGAACTTCTTATTTAAAGAACTTTTTTTCGTAATCGAAGATGTAATGTCTATAAGATTGACCGACCAAAGGAACATATATGATTTTCATTTTGCTCAACTAGAATTTGAAGATATGGATAATGGCAGCATCTGATTTTCCTTTTACACATGATCTAACCTATTTTCATTTAATTATGGGAATGTTGCACTTCAACCCCAGAAGCTGAAACATCGCTACCTTTCAATAATTATTTTGTAAAACACTTGTTTGTCCACACGCTTCATGGTCAAACTTTTCTTTTTGCTACTAAGTCCCGTAATTAACTCCACTATGGGAAGTGGCATTTTCTTCATCTTTTCCAAAAGCAAAACTTGTCCCCTTGCCACTTCAACATCAAAAGAAAGCTTCTATTTGTCTCCATATGTCTGATTTTGTTGTTTGAAATCATTTTTCAAAGCTTAATGACAATTCTGACTGAGACATTGGTTCATCGTTCATCTTCTTTTCCTGGGCACAAGAGAATTTTCCCCTAGGTGATTGTTGAATCTTTCTAGCTTATTCTGCAGCATATCCTTCGAGTCTGAATCTACCATTACAATCCCAATAGGGTTGGAGGTAGAAACTGAACCTGAAACAAGTTTCTTCCGTGGGTATGATGTTTCAGATGTTACATTTGAAGTTTCTGCAACTAGTTTTGACTTCTCAAGGTTGCCCAAAAATAAGGGAGATGAAATATTTATTGCCGATTTAATCTGTTCGGGCTTGATCTCCTTATTAACCTAAGAATCAAACTCGAAGAAATCTTGAAAATATTACACAGAAATAATGGTCCAAATATAAATTTAGAAGGTAATAATCATGCACACCTCATTAAATAATTGAGTATAAGGTCTCACCAAAAGACATGGTAATGTTTAAATTAGCTTATTTAGCAGTAAAAAATTGTGACTTGCTATTTGCCAATAGCCTTCCCAAAATTATAATAATTTATGCTAAAATTGAAAATGTCAGCCAAGGAAAAGCAAATAGTTTTTAACCTTATCACAACAGACATCCTTTGAAATATTTATGACAAAGGCTCACCTTTTTATTAGGATCAGGCTTCCATTCTGAAACAGAATTGCCCAAGAGTGGAGCATCAGTAGGCCTTTTTAGCACCTCTCCATTGCCCTATCAACCAATTGGCTATGATTAGATTGATTGCCATAACATTGAAATAGTTTTTCATTTATTTTTTTAAGGCTTAATTACTGTTTTAGTCACTGACTTTGAAGTATATGCTTTTTTTAGTCCCTAAAATTTAAAAATGTTTTTTTAGTCCCTAAATTTTGAAAATTACATTTTTAGTCCCTGACATAATAAATTGACATTTTGTGACAGTTTTTAGTTGTATTAAATTAATTTTTACTTTTTAGCCACTTGAATTTGCATTTGAAAACAAAAACACGTGATAAAAAACCAGCCACAAAGTGCTTAAAAACTGCCAAAGTGTCCATTTACTATGTCATGGACTAAAAATAAAATTTTCAAAATTCAGGGACTAAAAAAAGTATTTTTAAATTTCAAGGACTAAAAAAAGTACACCCCCAAATTCAGGGACTAAAACAGTAATTAAGCCTTTTTTAATTTTGTTTTATCCATGTTAGAATAACATTGAAACAAGTGGGATTTTTTTTTACAACCTTCGATGTAGAGAGTGCAATAACATTTGCAATATCCCGATTCTTCTCTTGAATAGTGGGACTGGCCCTTAGTAGATCTGAATTGAGACAATCGGATAGTCCATCTTTAACTTGATACTGAAAACTTTTCTCCTCTAGGTCATCAGAAAGCATACAGTTTTCTGTGATATCAACACAGGTGTCATTTTCAATTCCAATGCTTCCTGTTGCTGCACATCCATCCTTTTTTAGTGTATGAGGTACTTCAGTTCCATCCTTAACGGGTATCACATCTGACAACTGTATCATGATTGTATACAATTTATCAACAAGTAAAAACCAGTAATTAAAATAAAAATAAAAATCATAAAACATCTACTTAGGAAACATGTTGGGGTTAGAGAACTAATTCCAAGAAACTAGGGAACAGACAATTTTAAAATATTCTAAAAGCCACTAATTAGATAGTGCGTGGATTTGCTTAATTTATAAGGATTTTTTCTTTCACAAACCATCTCAATTTGATTATAAGCTATTTTGAACACAAATGTAAAAAGATAAAAGGCTTAATCCAAACGCAGTGGAGCCAGAGCTAGATAAATTAGAAGCATATCCATAATTTACTTATATCACATCATCAGATCCGGTGAATTAAATGTTAGAAGTATCAATGACTAACTTCATCCGTTTTAAAACAATAACAAATTCAGCACTTATAGATTTGATAAGACATTAAATACAATGTCCATTGTTGATTATGGTTGAAGATTTACATTCTCTTCTTGGTACTAGTTGCATACTAAATACAGTAAGATAACAGACAGCAGCCCATGGCTTGATGTGGCAAGTCACATTATCCCAGCTCATCTTGATCACTTAATTAAGAGTAAGTGCAGCGGATAAATTACCAAGAATAGAACGTTCAGATTTATTCAGAACAATGAAAATCACTATAAAGTACCAAGCAGAAATGCCACCGAAAATTCCTGCATCATTCTAGCAAGGTGTCAATTGTTAAAATATTACTTACACTTGCTGCATGTTCTTCTTTCAAACGTAGTGCAGCCTCTTCAAAGGCAGCAGCATTTTGCATAGAATGTCTGACAATGTTGACAATGACATCAAGGCTGCGCTCAACATATGGGTGTTTTGTCCTTCCTACTATTCGCCGTAGATTGCTTATAATGACAGGCATCTGCTTAGCTTTGAAATGGATAAAAAAAACTGAAGTGATGTTTGCGTGCAAAAATACTACTTATTAGACAAAAGACAATATAGAAGTCTAGATAAATTTCATTTACCGATTTCAAGAATAATTCTATTTGGCAATACATAGCCAGGACCCTCATCGTCTGCACGAGCAAGACCGTCACGCCATCCCCAAAGCCCCTGTCAGACATGTAAAATGTATGCGAAATATAATACTTATGGATCATACAGAAATCTAAAGTAGACACAATGCATGCCTTAGAATTGGGGCTTAGAGCCTAACTCAACATCACAAAACCAGAGCAGCAGCAGCATGTAAGGTGAGGACTACCGAAGCTTTGTAAGCTATATTTAAGCCATATCACAAGTCCAAGTGTGACTAAACTACCACCCTTGAGGTTGCAATTAGAGCAGCCCCCAAAGAGGCTGCAAATAAAGCGGGCTAGGGGTGACCGCAATTAAAGCAATTTTCCAACACCATCCAAAACTTGTAGGATTGTACGATTGTAGGATTCTACTAGTAAAATTGTGATTTTGACAACATTGCAGAGGACTAACCATATCAACAGCAAAAATGGTATTCAAGGAAAAAATCATCCCTTTTGTATGCAAGTCAAAGAGAAACTTACTGAAACAACGGCAAGCTGCTGAGCATTAAAACCAGCCCCTCGCAATCTGTATAGAAAAGTAATAAATGCAATGCAAAAACTTCAAAACTCATGCTCTGCATAGAAGAGGCAGAAATGTAATAAAAAGTATACATGTAGTTTGGAAACTTGCTACTAATAATGAAAGATTGAAAATAGAAAAAAAGGTAACAAACCCCCATATATGAAGGTACGAGTCTTCTTTCAGCAGCTCTTTCTCATATAGCTGCATGCAGACATCATAACTGCGCTTGTAAACCTGTCAGTGACAGGGAATTCTAGTTAAAAGGCTGAAAGAGAATATTCATTAAACCAGCCATTCTGTAGTGTTGTTTGGCATTTTGATTAAAGATCTATGCTGTTAATATGTAATTAATTTAGGACAGAATATTTTCCCTATAATTAGCACTAATTAGGACAGAGATTGATCACCATTACCTGTAATTATTAGGATATTTTATTTCCCTATTTCCTGTTATTCTTGATTATCATTAAGTAGATTCACGATTGTATTTCTAACCAAGCAATAATATTGAGATTATTCCCCTTTAATGCTTCCTTTTTAACTATCTATATTGAAATATCGGCCAGCAATGAAATGTCAAACAGCTCTGATCAACCACGACATGTTTAAGTATGCTTAAGACAAAATAGACCAAGGGAATAAAGGAGCACCCAATGATCAGATGAAAGAATTGGTAGATCACATGCTCATTTAGCTAGTTTGATATCAACGTACCTCCAGTAGAGGATTATCACAACCTTCAGACTCCTTAGACAATGCAAATAATTTGATCCTCATTAAATCATATATATAAAGCAGATAGTGTGTATCTTCTCTGCCATATCTATCATAAGAATAATAGTTCATTAGATTGTAGCAATACAAATCACAAGGACAATATACAAGTCATTATCACATAAGATCTCTGACTCATCAATTAATGTTTTGACACACATAGGGAGAAAGGTTAAGGGAAAACTAAAGATATAAAGGAGGAAGAATGGAAAAAAGTAATTAGTAATCTTAATTCCAAAACATAGGTTGAGTATCTAAGTACATTAGCAACTTAAAAAACAATGAAACCCTACTGGCACCAAGAAATAGGCAACTTGGTATCCTAATAATCCCAATTTCAAACATTTCCAAATACACATTTCCCAGTTCCCACATCCCATTATTTCCTTGTCCATCATGATACCTTCATTGTTAGTAAGCATTCAGGTAGTTGTAAGGAAAATTCATAGAGTAAGTTTTTATAAAGTGAGTACCATATGAATGACACTTCTAGTCATATCTTTTCAAATAAAGAAGCCCAACAGTCAGCTCATTGGTGCTCAAGTCCAAGTCACCAGGCTCATTGAATCCTTGAGTTTTGGGGGTGTTCACTACTGACTAAAAGCTTCGTAATGAAACTTATACCGACATTATCATGACTGTAGAAATGATAGAAGAGAGAAAAAGGGATTTGTATATTGGTCATAAATGAGTTTACAAAAGCCAACCATAATCTCTTACAAGAGCAGTACATATACTGCAGAGATTCAGTTGTAACAGAATTACAGCTGTCATCTAACTAATCAACTGTCAACTAACTATAGTTATTACAACTAACTAAACTAACTCTAGATAATAGAGTTGTACCCGAGTTATTCACTCATATACACTTGCAATGACTGATTCTGCTTACAATAAATGCCAAACTCTTGGTCTAAAGTGAACTACAGATCAACCCCAGCTGAGTACAAGGAACATGACAACTTACCAGACCTGTCCTCAGAAACCATACCTTGTGCTTATAATTATAATTATAATAATAAACATCCAAAAGCCAGTACAACAGAAAGAATCAAAGACAGGCCAAAAACTAAACCACAGGAAGAATCAAGAATGGATTAAATGTGATAAGATTAAAACATAGTTGCACCTTAGCATCACATCAGGAAGAGGGCGTAATCTCCAATCTGCACTCTGGTATCTGCAAGGAGTTGACTTGTCAACCTTCCAGAATGTTGGTAAGAATAAAAGGAATAGTTATTCCATAAGAAATTATAAAGCTTGTGTTAAGAAACTGGAAGAAGGAGGTAATTCCAAAAAAGTAAAGACAACATACTCCTTGTTTGCAGTAACCCCACAAAAGTGTTGCAAAAGATATTGCAGACTATATCTGTCCAACTTTAACACTCTTGAAGACTGAGCAACAAAATAAAAAATATACATTAGTCCAGTTTGACAAAAAGAAGAGAAGATTATAGAATGAATTCCCAGTATGTGATCAAGGAACATGGATTATGACAAGGATAATCAAAAAGCAATAGAACTTTAAAGTTTACTCGTCATTTAATAATGTCATAGAACAGATCAACAATATGGATGCATGAAAAGCTGAGCACTGAAATATTTTCAGGGTTATGCCAAATTTTGATCTTGTAAACATACAAGGGTAAGCATGAGTATAATATAAAATCCTGGAAACATGTCTCAGAATATTCATATAAATGGCCATAAACTATATAATCAGGTGCAGAAACTAATAGTCATTAGATAAGACAAGCACGAAAAGTCTCAAACAAAAGCAAAGCTGGCATAGATCTCATTACAGGGCTTATTTCCAGCAATTTTTTCCAAAGCTGTAGCAAAACAATCAATCTTATAACTCTAAGGAATCAAACTCATCCAACATTAAACACAATGCTCAAGAATTATTTATGGAGCTAATTCTTCTTGGATGAATTTCAAGAAATAAAGTAAAATAACCATAGATAGCTGGTATATATAAAGCAATTCATGTGCTTTCACCAAACAACTTAAGCTTTTGGGATGGTTTGTTCATGACAATAACAGTTTACATGCCAAATTTATCAAGTAAAACAGAAATTAGTTTTGCAAATATTTTTCACATGCCCTCTACATGCAGAGCAAGTATCAACTGCCTAGAGAAACTATTTTACATAAGAAACAATGTGGTAAGCGGTAACAATTATATAACTCAATATACAATTTTATTTCCTTGATAACTAATGGGAAGTAATTCCAAGATTGAACATCCTGAGCTTTACAAACAAACCTGGCCAGTATCAAACATGTTACAAACGTAAATGCCAAAATCCCGTTGCAGCCACACAATGTCTCGATCTGCTCCATGCATGACCTATTTCCAATAAATAAAGTCAACAAAAAGAAGCAAGTCTGATGAATTAAATAAACATCAAACATGTGCATCTGACCTTCTTCTTGGTAGGGTCCTTGAAGACTTCCCTCAGGTATGGCCCAACATGATTGTGGACCTTCAAAGTATCTATAACAAAATCTTCAGTCCTGGTTGAGATTTGCATCAAGCAAGTCAAACCTTGGAAAGACCGATAGTGATTATGTTCCAAATCCACCTTAACATTCCATGTCAAGATAAAAATGTCAAAAGAATATAATGAAAGAAAGGGACAGGAGAAGTATCTAAAAGAGAGAATACTGGGACAATAATTAAATTAAATGTATAGAAAACAAACAGCATTCAGAAAAAATAACAAATTAGTAACAGAATTTCATAGATACAAAAGAAGATCAAAACGATATACTTAAAAAAAACAGCTTAACCAAAAATAAATATGCTCGCGAGAAGAGAAACATAAATCTAAGCAGAAAAATGAGTATGAGGAATGTTACCGACACTCTCTAACACTCTTTCCAACACTCTATGATTGGCTGAAATTTGTTGATAATCACCAATTGATAAGTGAGACCCACCAAAATTGTTGATCTTTAACAAATTTCAGTCAATCACAGAACGAGTGTTAAAAAGAGTGTCAGAAAGAGTGTCGTTAACACTTCTCAATGAGCATATACTAACTTAACCTTAACAGCGAAACATCTGCCAAAAGCTAAACACCAGGAAAAAGAAAGAGGCATTATAGTTGGTTATTTTCATGTATGGCCCATGCCAACAAGCTTGAAAGGCTAGCTTAAGACTTGCTGTGTAGGTCTGTACACATTCTCAAATAGAATAAACCAATTGATAAATGTGTAATTTATTGAGCCCAGGCTGAACAATGCCTACACTCAACAGTCAACACAATATCAAACACACTTAAATAACAAATAAAGGAAAGGACAATTAATTTTGATATACTATTCTCAATCATTTTCCTACACTAAACACAAGAAAATCGCTGAATATGTGATACGGCACAAGGAAGAGCACAGCGTATAGTCCAATTTACATTAGATCTCCAAAACATCGGGGATATCGAGTTTGTTGTCACCTGTCAAGAACTGTTCAATATGCAACTAAATTGAAATTCTACTCATTGGATTTCTTTTGCTTAATCAGAACAGAAACAAAACAAAGGTATTCTGAATACCAAGAAATTCATCAAGTGAATGCATGAATATTGATTTTGTATTACAAACCATTGCAGTTGCACATATTTAAGACAAGAATATGTTGTTATAACATGGCTCTGCTAACAAATAATGAGAAACAAGCTCTAAGTGAAATGTACAATCAGGCCATAGAAACAAGAATCTAGTAGTACAAATGAAGGAAGCTTTTTAGTAAAACATAATGAATAGCATTTATGTTATACCGCAAATTCATTAACTGAAGACAGCGTAGCAGCCACCTCCTTCAATCCTTTGACATCCTCCACAAGCTTGAAAGGGGTGCATTCTATTGAGGGAGGCTCTACTGGCACAAGATTCTCCAGATTTTCTTTATCAACAAAATCCAAAACAGAGAGTTTCTCCTGAAATATAAATTAATTATTGAAGAATATAATTAAAAAACAATAGATTAATAATTATGCTATATATTATGAAGTTTTTTTCGCACAAATTAGGTGCAAATCTAGTTGGACTAATAAAATTTAAGGGGAAAAAAATCATCAGTGACCAAATAGCACAAGATGCGGATATGTAATAAAATGATTGAATGAGAACCATTCTTAAACAATATATGAATTGGTTTTCGAGCAAAAGAACATTAATCCAGAATTAAGAAAATCCAATTGAAACCAAACAAGAAAACATTAGCTAAATTATGAAAGATTCTTGTTAAGCACATACACAGGTGATAAGCACCAAGTACTTGGGAAACTCTCCCTCAAAGCTAGCTGTTAAGGGAGAAGAACCAAGCACTTAAATTGTCCAGTGAGCATACTATATTACTTGATGTGGGAATTAGGCACCCTATAATACTGAAGTTCCTATTATAGCACCTGCCCCTAAGAGTCGATATCTCAGCACCCGCATACTAAATTGATATGCAATACAATTGTGTGTTGCTCCACAGTCTATCAGCACAATTTCTTCCAGCCACTGCCCCACAATATGAGGGACCTTCTTGATGTGAATCCAGCTACCCTATGCAATGATAGCTGAAATTCCCCTCCTTCTCTTGGACTATCACAATCTCCCACCTCTCCTTACTCCTCCACCAATACCATGACTCTAAGCTGCTTGATTTTGCATATATGATCTTGACTGAATTTTCTCGTCACATCTAAAACATTCCCTTTCTTTATCTTCTCGTACATTTTTGCATTTGCCAACCTCGTATTTTCTCCTTGTTTCACCTTGCTTGACTCCATTATCGGATTCTTTGACTCCAGCTCCTACAGTTGCACTTCTTCCATAGGCATCCCTTTTCCTAGTAAAAGTTTTGTTGGTATCATTCACACTGTTTTGCATCCCTCCAAAACTCCTCTAAGAATTTGCCAGTTTGGTCCCATTGTTTACCCCCATTCTGCCGCTGCTTGGTTCTCTTATACCAAAAAGGCTTTCTTTATATAACCTCATATATTCTGAGCATTACAATCAAAGGAAAGCAGTAGAATCTAACTAATGCCATTCTCAAATGTGAAACCCAATATTCTAGCTGAAACAAGAGTTTCTTATCTCATGGTTTGATTTTATTATGTGCTGTCTGAAGAAACAAATAATGAATAAAATAAACAGAATGTTACCAAAGATGAGCACTTAATAGCACACTATAGTGGCAATAAAAAAGTTCTTAGCTTCTGACATCATCATGGATAGTTTGGATGCCAAATATTACTGAAATTTATGCTGCATTTGCTGCATACATAAATGTTTGCATGTGAGCATGTCCATAAACCAGAGTATAAAAAACACTCAATGTGACAGAAATATGCTTGTAATCATCCCAAGTTTTTAACTTTCCAATTCAATAAGACCATGTCACAACTGCATGCAAGCTAGACTCATCAAATACTCAAGCTCCATTAGCCTATCACGAAATAACTTCATACATAAACACCAACACCCTACCCACCTTTGAAATCCATTTCTTTCTAACATAAGCAAATACGAGACACCATTTTAACAGTAAACGAGAACCCCAATTTAAACATCAATATAACTCAAAACAACAATTCTTTTCCAACTGCAACACATCAAATGCACTAAAACCAGACCAGAGTCAGATTAATTTTTTTGAAATTCAGTGGTAGTGAACGAACCAGTGGATGAATGTAACGCTGACCATCATCACTCTTCTCCAACAAAACATGCTCAAAAGGCTCGTTTGAATTATCAACCACAATGTTGTACGCATACTGGGGCTTCTTGATCGTCGGTATATGAAACGGCACTTTCGGATTCGCCCCGTCACATTCCTCTCCCTCGTCCTTCTTGAGCATCCGCAACTCGTTCACCAGCTCCTCCACCAGCTCCAAAACGTCGTCGTTCGCGTTCACGAGCCACTCGTACGCGTCGTCGACATCACCGGGGAACGCCGAGCCTCTGCCCCAAATGTTCTCCGCGGAGCCGATTCTGTCGAGCATCGACTGCGTTCTCCTCGCAATTTCCTCGATCGGGCGGCGGAAGTTCCTGAATTTGTAGTAGAAGTGGAAATCCTCGCCGGAGGGAATGCAAGGCGAGGAGGCGGAAAGCTCCGTGAGGTGGTGATCGAAGTCCATGGCGCCGTGGCTTTTGAAGACAGTGAAGAATTTACTGAAAGTGGTTTTAGGGTTAGGGTTTCGTGGTTTTCGCCATTGTCGTTGGGAAATGGGAAATCATTCACTCTCGCTTTCGTTCGCTACTGAGTACTCCGCGCTTTGGTTTCAGAACATTGTGTGAGAGGAGAGGGTCGTCACGGTCTCGTGGATACGGGCATATACATACGTTTATGTCACGTGACGGGAGACGCTGCACGTGGCAACAGAGTATTTATATATGTACTTGTGAAATTTTTGACCTTGACCTTGACCTTGAAGGAAAAAGTGGAGAAAACCCCATATTTACACGTGTGGATTGCTTTTATTAATGTGATGACGGACACACAGTGATGGTAAGTTGTTTACACTTTACATTGATTAAAAAAATTGTACCACATGATCCAAAAATTAATTGTGCTTAAAAAAACATAGTTATCTTACAAAAAACCAAAAAAATACAAAAATTATGTGTAATTGATCTACAAGATCGATAATGCTAAAATTAAGATTGTTGTGAGTAATTGATAAAACTAAGTTATACTACTACTATCATCCTACGTGTTTTGGGGTGTTAGTTTTCGATTAAAATCAGACTTTTCTTTAATAACTCATGTAATAATGGTTTGCATTAATGATCTAGGTTGAGGGACGGATTCGGATATCCACTCAAAGAGGGGTTCGATGTTTTTTTTTTCTTCTAAATTCCACTTTTTCTCTTCTTTTTTACACTTTTTTTTCAAACAATCCAATTTGGTGCTTTACATTTTGAAAACAATTCAAATTAATCCTTATCGTTACATTAATAACAGAAAATGTTAATAGGACATTTTGAACATTTGTAAAAACCTAAAAGATAACTTTGAACCTTTTAAAATAAATGGGCACTAAAATGAATTCACTAAATAACATAAAGGACCAAAGTGAATCCACTTACTAGCATTTTCATCATTTTCAGCAGATATACCAAGTGTTGAGTTCCTCTTTACCATGGCAACCTTTCCATATATTAGGCACAAGCACTACACTCAGATACTAAAGATTCTCACTATAGAAAAGCAAAAAGTTGGGCTTTATTGTGATTTTAGTCGCAGATGTATTAAAAATGGAATATTACTTGCTTGTATAACAAATATAGGTTGGGAAAATTCGTGCAATAAAATCAGCATAAAATATTACATGATGCATGAAAACCAATATGATGTATATATTTATAAAATATTGTTACTTTCGTAATTTTGTTTTTCATTTGCGTAGACTTTCTTCCCCATTGTTATCATCACTTTATTTATGAAGTTTAATTTTATTGACAAGCTAAATATAGTTGTCTATGTTTCTGCAAGGGTAGCTATTGAAAAGGTTAGAAATCATTTTATCAATTGATACCAGATTGTATTGCTCTTAACATTAAGAGGCAGTGCTCCCGAAAATTTCTTTTGTAAAAAAAAATTTAAATCAATGTTTTATGTACAAGATTATAAATTTGCTCAAAATATAATTGTTTTTATAACAAGATGTAGGTATTAGTTGATTAAACATTGAGTTCCAAAATTTTATCAATCATCCAAAACAAATATGAGAATATACTCCAATACATTTATACATCATCATTCTATTTATAATGGTGAATAAAAAAGTTAATATTACTTGTACAGAAAGCGAGCAAAATCAGAGTAAAGATCCTCGTCTCTAGAATATTAACTTATTTGAAAATGTCAAATCTGATACCAATTGAAAGATATAAAAGATGAAAAGACCAATGAAAATGAATACAAAACCTGTCACATATATATCTCCCCTTTACTGTAACCTCATTGTGGACATGCATCTTAGTTCCAAAATGGGTTCCACATGTGTTGTATATGGTTATTATAAAGCACAGCTTTTATGTGTTACTGATGAGCATGCTGCGAGATTAGAAAACCAACAGGATAAGGAATAATTTTAATTACCTTCACCATGCATAAATGATTTGCTTAATATCCAATTAATTATGTTCCCTTCAAAATGTGTGAATTCCTCGAAAGCCATATTGACCATAAAATAGCAAACCATCTCACTTGCCAAAGTGGTTTCTAATTTTTATGGTTACGGGAAACATGTTGTTACTAACACTAAATCAATATTTAAGTGCTCAGTTACATGTTACAAATATTCAAGAACAGACCAATATTAAGCCTCACTTTTAATGTTTGCTGTTGTAGTAATATTAAGTGCACGGTAACATCTTAACATTAATTCAATATTCAAGAACAGACAAATATTTGTCACTTGCATCTTACTAGGAATTTAATTAATGCTCATTATTATTATGGTATGAAGGAAATGCTAGCTTCATGTTAGTTGTTGGTCTTAGTACTCTTCTCTTGATTGAATTAGTTTACTTGGTGTATATACGAATTACGATGATATATATACCCCTAAAACATTTTGTTTGAGCTAAGATGAGTGGTTTGAACTCAACTTTTATCCTATCCCCCCATCCTGTAGTAGCCAGGGCATGGTTAAGTTATCGAATTCAGCTCTTTGCTCCCGTTATGTTGAGACCTAAATTGTAACTTGTAACCATCTTTGGGGGCTTATGCAAAAAAGCGAAGAGCCAAAGAGGAAACAAAAAGGTAGCAAAGGATTAAAGAATGGGGTGGACAGCAGAGCAATGCATAATAGATAGTGACCTCTTTTCTTGCTTCTTGACTTAAACCAGAGAGAGTGAATCCTTAACATCAGCAAAATGGGAAAAAGGCCAACTCAAAATTAGTGTGTAAATCCTTATCAGTTTTTAGCCCTTTACCTGGTCTTGTGAGGACCGTCGATAAGCTCACGAGCAGACAGCGAACGAGGGCGCAGGAACGCAGCGTGACGGAGTTGCGCAAGAGCGGCAGACGAGGCTGTTGCGCGAGAACGTTAAGGACGGAGGAGGGTGTTGTGCGAGAAGGCAGAGGAACGACAGTGGTCGACGCCTCGACGGTGGCAAAGGACTCGCGGCGGACTCGACGCCAGGTCTCGCGCTTCGATGGTGGAGAGAAAGGTAAGTTTATTTTGCTTTTTAACATTTTAACACAAAAAATAAAATAAAATTTTAATGTCCGCACGTGCGGACATGTGCCCACACGTGGGTTTGCCTCTCTCTCTCTCTATATATATATATATATATCCCAGTATTAAGATGTCATGTGATGGTGAAAACTAACAAAATTCTTTACAACAGATAAGTACCATTGATACTTCATGTCTTCCAATAATAAATTGACAAATTCAAAGGTGAATACAAATTTCTTTAAACTTCATTTTTGTATTTTAATTAAATGTACGCCTCAAATTTTTACGTAAGAAATCTTGGACTAGGTGGCTAGCTAATTTTGAGCACATGGTTGATCAGTAGGGATGGCAAACGGGCTGGCTCGCACTTTTGCAAAGTGGGCTGGAAATGCTAGCCTGTCCCACTTTAATGCGGGCCAGCAGGCTAGCGGGCCAGTCCGCCTAAAAAATTTTTAAAAAAAATAAAAAAGTTAATTTTAAAAAGAAATACAAAAAAATATTAAAAAATACAAATATGATAATTAAAAAAAACACAAAGTTAAATAAAAGTAAATAATTTAAAATTAATGTTAAATAAATGATGTCATGTGATAATTCACAGAATTACACCATTTGAAAATGGAATTTACGGATGTAAACTGTCCAAAGTGTAATATGTTAGTAATGAAAGACTATTTGAAAATTATCATAAATATTTTAATATTAAAACTTAAAAGTTAATTATGAGAGTGCAAAAGAGTATAAATTAAAAGAATATACCTATTTCAAAATATGTTAAATACATCTATTTAATTTTAATATTTAATATTTTAAATAATATTGGCCCAACGGGCTGGCCCGCCTCGCTTTTGATTTGCGGCCTAATATTATCAACCCAGCCCGCATTTTTTTGCGGGCTAAGCGGACTGGCCCGATGGGGCAAGCCCATTTTGCCAACCCTATTGATCAGTTAGAGTGTTTAAGCCAGAATTCTTTTACATTCGAATATTTATTTTATTTTTCATGTTTGAAGATATTTTAACTTCCAATTACCAAATCGAGCAAAGAGTTCCGTTTTGCATCCTATAAAGCAAGTGTATGTAAACCTTAATCCACGTTCAAGCTTACCTTTGCAAGAATATAATTCTTAAGAGTAGCATTTGGTTAGCCATCTTGATCCATCTTAACTAATTGTCAAGAAAAGAAAATGAACTTTCGAGAAAACATTGCAACTAGGTAGTGTTTGGTCCTTTTTTTTTCTTGTTTTTAAGAATTTAGATCAAATATGTTTTCACAAAAATTGTTAAAAGTAAAAAGACTTTGTTTAATAAAGAAAAAAAAACAGAGCTTAAAAGAAGTTATGTTCTCTAACTTATTGGTTACTTTCCGGTGACTTATTAATTATCAATAAGAATAATCTCGGAATCCTGCTATGTTGGTTTTACATTATTTTTAATGACTTATTGCTTTTTTTTTCTTTTGACTTTTAACGAACCAATGCTCCCTTATATGTCAATGACATGAAAAGAAAACCAATTTCCCACTACAAAAAAAAAAAAAAATTACTGACAGTATTCCTAGCGGTCTAGGTAAATCATCACAAACAAACACATTTTTATATTCACCCACGTGTCACGTGATATTCCATGTTATTGATACTAACATTATATTTTTCTTTAATAATTATCTCTCTGAATGTACTTTGAAACAAAACCCTCGAAATGTCTCTCTCTTTCTTCTTCTTCTTCTTTTGCTTCGTCGAGTCTCCACTGACACTTTAGAATTGTCGCCACCACCATAAGGCTCCAGCTTCACCCACAAAATCGCGAGGCTTTGAAGTACTTTGAAGGAGAAGCTTTGAGTGATTGACATAAATTCCAGAGTAAAGGGCTTTTCGATTTTCGCCATGGCTTCGCTAGGAATGTGCTTCATTTCATTTGAACTATGAGCAAATGTTGTGTTTTGGTGAAACCTAACGTCGGACTTGGGGATGATTCCTATAATAGCAATGCCAGTGTGGATTTGGGATGGCTTCAGAGATCATGAATTTTGGGAATTGAGAGCTTTTATGACTGCATTGGAGGAATTATTAGGCCAGTTCTTCATTCTTGTTCTATTGTGATTTTGATACCAAACCCTAACTCTTTGCTTTTGATTCCACTCATGCACTTGGGTGGGAAATGAAATGGCTCGCAGATCTTTGTTTTTTTGTATGTGTAAGATGATTCCATGGTCTTTTTAGCTATTTCAGGTCCAAATGTTATTGGTCACGAAGCAAGGTTTGGACTCAAATGCTTGGATTTGCTATCCGTGAATCCACCACTCCTTTTATCTCATTGATCATTTTGTTTCTGGTTTTACTCATGTTATTGCTAGTAATTTCTGGTTTTTCTCATTTTGTTTCTAGATTTGCTTAATTCCTAATATCATTTTTTTTTCTCAATTTTGGACATTTATTGTGAATGGAGTTTTGAACCCGTGCTTGATGTAAGTAGATCCTTTATTTGATCTGAATGTGTTTTTCATTTTTTGATCCTGTGTTTGATGGAAGAAGTAAAAAGTTGGTATTATATCCAACTTTTGCTTCTAATTCTTCCATTTATTAGTTATTGACAATGTATTATGTATTTTGTGGGTAAATTGCACCTCTGGCTGTTTCAGGCACTACTATGTTGACTCTTAAGGAATTATTTGATGGCAAAGGTGATATTAAGAAAGGAGCGGACTTACAATGACAGACTAATAGGGTGCATCTTTTTATCCTTTGTTTAGTAAATTTTCAATCTCTTGCATACTAAGATGTTAGATGTGAAGCATACAACTATCACAAGAAGATTAAAGCATCCCTGTTCATTTTCAGTGAAATAATTTGGGATGTTGGTGGATGGGTATGAAATTTTCATATATATATATATATATATATATATTGTTATGAAATGATATTGATGCTTTTTTTCTCTCTTGTCTGTTGAGATTTAATGTATTTCTTATTTATAGCCCGTGGTCGCTATGCCATTATAGCAGTGCTATAACGCTCTATTTATGACCCTAGTTTGAATCATTATTGATTGTTTTACTGATATTTTAGTGATTAGCTAACCATTTCTAAGAAGATTTCCTCATATATTATTGAACTGAAAGTACTTATCTTGAAAGAAGCAAATTATTTAAAATACACATTTCATTATATTATTATGTAGTTATTTGATCATAATTATGATGATGGGCTTGCATATGTGCGTTGTTATAATAGTTTAATGTTGTCCAGTATTAACTGAGATGTCTATGAAATGAAATAGTTTATAAGTTTGATCCGATGCAAGTCTTGGATGCTCTCTACCTGGATGTCTACAAGCATTAGGACAAGTATTAATGTTTCTTTAATATGGACACACTGATTAAGTGTCTTTTGTCTACCTGTTCGTCAATGGCTAAAGTAAAACTACGTATTGTTTAAGAGGGATATACATCAAGTTGTCCTTCCAATCCCATAATTCTATTTATTTTCTTAAGAAAATGTAGATATTTTTTTTTATCTTTTTTGGTCAATCAAATTCTACATAGGTTTAAGAAAATGCAGAAATTGTCTGAATAAGTAAACAAATTTTTTTATTGCATGTTGAATAGCTGAATCTGAGAACAATGTATTTGACTTTCAAATTCAGTCTCTTATTGCTTGACTTTGTCCTCATAATAAAAGAAAGGACTGGATTGATAAGGGTAATTTTGGTATTTACAATGTATTTATTCATTTCATTGTGGGAGAAGTCAAAGCTATGAAAGGTTTAAAAAAAGGGAGCTTATTTGATGCTTGTGTTCCTTTTTTTCAACTCATCATATGTAAATTCTTATGGATTTTATTTCAAGTAATGTAATATTAGTTTAGATGTTTTGGGTCTAATCTGTTGTTACTTTAAGAATTTGTGTGATGGAATATATTTGTATGTTGAATCCTCCTAGGAGAAAAGTTCAATGCGTGGCCAATATTGAATGGAAGCTTGGAGAAGGAAAATATTCAATATATAGATACCTTTACTCTATCAAATTCATTTTGGAAGTATATGCTTATTTCTTCCCATTTTTTTCTTCCTATTATTAGGGTTAGATACACAACTTGGAATGACAATTGATAGTACCAAAGCCACTCTTGTTGTGAAGTGTAGGCTTGCATGTGAGATGGTGAAATGTTGGCAACAGGTCCGATACCTTGTTTGTATGGTATCTCTACTTGACTGTTTTACTATTTATGTAACTGGGAATTGATCCTTTTATTTATTTATTTGTGGTTGTATCTAAAATTTCTTACATGATAACTCATTTCTCTTGGGATCTGTATTGTATTGATAACAGTTTTTTCTTATGACAAATCTTTGTCTCTATTCTATATGCTTTGTTTATGTGTGTGTTCACTTGTGTGTGCATTAATAATTTAACAGGGGTGCATTTGATCAGCATACATTGAGTTTACTACATTATTTATTTACAGGCTCAAGATAACATTATGAATCTTCCATTAGCAAAATGGAAATATGTTGAAGCAAAGGTAAGTCCTTCCCCCCCCCCCCCTCCCTCCACAATTATTTGCTTCTTTATATTTAATTATTACTCTTATTGTATAGTTGTATGAATGGAGATCAATTTTCTAGTTTATAGATTACCTTAAGCAAATAATGGAGATGAAGGTATAAATTGGTTTGAATAATTGATTTTCCTCTACAACTTCAATATGCAATATGGAGTTTATGTGCAAAATTAAGAAGTCTAGGGGATTAAATCTGTCTTATGAGACCAATTTTAGTTGTAACTGGCTAAACAAATATTTGATTGAATTTTCAAAACAGATAGGTGTTTTTGGTAATGGCTATAGTCTGATGAAACATTTTCCATGTTGTTGCTAATTTTATGAATACATATTATACATGATGAGTCCCTAAGGAACAATGTGATTTGGATATATGAGATAAGGTATCTACATAGTAGTTGTGGTGTGGTTGTAAATGCTCAAGCAATTTGATGTTTTTTCTTAATTTTTTTGTTTGTAATAATTGTATTTGATGACATAAAAGTGATAGGTACATATCCCTATATGTTTTCTTCTGCTTTCAACATATTCATCTTTAGTTTGGGAATGACTATAGGGGATGCATTCTGCTGAAGCAACCAATATGAAGTTGTGATATTTTTGTTCTTATGATTTACTAGGCTGCAACATATTATTATCATGGTTTGGTTCTTGATGAGGGAAATGCAAAAAAATCCCATGGGATGGTTGTAGCTGCTTTGCAAGTGATATGCGTCAAGCATATAAGGTTTTCCTAAGCTTTTTAGACCAGTAATTGAGCATTAAGCATTCATTATTGCCCTCTTTGTGTGTAATTTGAGCTATCATGTTGAATTTGTTAGGAATCGACCAAAAGTACCAAGAATGAGCTCAAATCAGAAGGAAAAGATCAAGTTTTGAAGAAGCAGTTGGCGCCAACAGCGCCAGGTGTGGCGCCAAGAGCACCACCAACACTGGAGTCCCGCGCCATCAGCGCCGAAGCCGCGCCACAAAATCTGCAATCTGGCGCCAGGGACGCCACCATCTCGGGTATTTGGCGCCAGGAGCGCCATTTCCCGCGCCAAGAGCGCCAGAAGCACCTTCAGCCAGCGCCAAGAGCGCCACGTTGGCGCCAAAGGCGCCGCAGCCTCTGGAAGCTGGCGCCAAGAGCGCCAGGCTGGCGCCAAGGGCGCCACAGGTCGACAGCAGCCACATTTAAGGGCAGAACTGGGATTTCACAGGAGGGGCTTTAAATACTCCAACCACCAGCATTCAATGCACGTTTTGGAGGGAGAAAAACACTGAAACTAGGGTTTTAGAGCTTGGGTTCCTTAGCTAGGGTTTTGGGAGGTTGAAGGCTCAAGTGGAGTTGCATCTCCACCTTCTTCTTCCTTGCTTCAGCTGGGTATGCCTCTTTTTGTATCAGCCATTCATTATGAGGTTTGGCTGAGTTCTTATTGTAGTTAGGGCCAAGCACTTGATGTAAATTCCATTGGGTTGTATTGAATGTTATATTTCATTTATCAAAAGCTATTTTACTGCACTTTGCTTTAATTCCTTCGTCTCTTTCTTAGACTTGATCAATCTTTGTAAGAGCTCAGAGCTAGGGTTCACAATAGGAATATTGGGGCTTTAGTTTCAGAACTAAGTGTGGTAACTTGCCTTACATCACCTAGGAATAGGGATGCATGCTTGTAGCCTAGTTTATTCATGTGCTTACTTACTGCTTAACTTACAGAAAATCACTAAGGGATTAGGGTTGGAGTGTGAGTTAAAGAACTAAGTTATTGAGGAATCAAGGCTTAGTTAATTTATGAAAACACATTAGCTGAATAGCTTAGGTATTTGAGTGTAATAAACAATACAAAGTTATTGGAAGAAACATTAAGTGTGGGTTGCCCTAGCTACATCTCTTTATATATTATTATTGCTTAATTTACTTATTGATATTAGTTAATGTTTATACTTAGCTTTTAGTTTATTTGATACACGCACAACAACAACAACATTCTTATTCATTGTATTTATCATCCAACTTATCGATTGAAATTATAGTTTGTTTGGTCAACAATCCTCGTGGGAACGATAACCCTACTTTATCACTTTATTACTTGCGCGACCGGTGCACTTGCCGAGTACGCAACAGCAAGCAACAAATGAATATTTCAAAGAAAGTAAGAAGTTGTGTGATGCATTCAACGCAATATCTCCATTATTAAGGTTATCCTTTGTCTTCCTTTTTACACACTTTTATGTTGTTATATGCGCTTAGAAAACAAGGTTTTAGCCTTCTTTAAGAAATTGTTGAACCAACAGTTAGATGTAATGCACATGTTTTCTAAATAATATAATACCATTATTAGTCGTGGTTATCTGTTGGAGCTGGAATTGGTAGTGTGATGTTTGGTTTTATGTTTTGTAATTAATATAATTCTATCTTCTTGAAATTCAGATAAGTGTGAGTTAAATTTCTAGTTTTCTGAGGTTATTCCAAGAAAAACCTTGTGCGAAGCATCCTTGTGATCTTTGCTTTCTTTTAGTTTCTTGTACCTTCGAGACTTTGTTCCTTACTTTCACCTCTGGATTACCCTTATAATGATAATTTAAGTGAAAATTGGTAAATATGCACTAATCTCGCTTTGGTTGTTGAGGATCACGATGAGATTGTGTTAATGTATGTATGGGCGACAGGCTTACAATATTTTAGCAATATCTTATGGTATATTTATTTTAGGTAAAATATGTTTTAAATATGACTAAATTTGGTGTTTAGTCCTCAAACTATTTTCTTGTTAGATTTGATACTTATAATACTAAAATATTAAAATATTTTCTTGGTGTTATAAACTTTACAAACCACTTACATCTAGAAATTATGGTTTAAAATCTGTTTTTCTTTAAATTTTACAAGGTTTAATTACACACAAATATGAATACTATTTCTGTAAATTTTTATTAAACAATTTTTTAACAAAAGTAATTTTATGTAAATTAAATTAATTTACACAATGTTTTTATTTTATAAATATACTTTTACAATATATCATACAATTAGTTTTAAATAAAACTAAATTTTGAAAAAAATTATCAAACAAATTTTAATTTAAAAGGATCTTTCAAGCTAAAAGAAAAAAAGAAATTTGCAACCAGTTTTTACTTTTATTCTTTAAAACATTTTAATTTTAATTTTAATTTAAAACAACTCTAAGTAGTGCAAAAGCTAGACTTCACAAAAAATCATTTACCTCACTTCAATTTTGGTATTCTTTTCCTATGATTAAGTATGGTTGGTTTTTCATTTTCAGGCCTCAAATAAGACATTCAACATGAATTTATCACACAAGCAACATTGATGCTCAACAAAAAACTAAACACCCTAATATGATTGCACTTATAAATGAGCACATGCAAAGGAAAATAAAACCAAACCATATAGTTATGTTTAGATGTTAATTGAGAAAATTTAAAATTATTTTTACTCTAAAAGTAATCATTTTTTCTTTTTTATTTTATGTCTTGAAATTCAGGGATGAACATTCAAATTACTAAAGACGTGTTCTCCACTTTTAGCCACATTATGTTTTAAGTTTTAAACTTTTTTTGTGTTGAAAAAAATGAGTCAATGAGGTCTAAATTAAACAAATAAGTATATGTTTACATGTTATAGGGGAAAATTGACATGAAATGAAGATGCAATTGATGTGAGAAAATCATAAGTGCACATTAGTCCTTAATATTTGATTTGCATAATATTTAATTTAAAAAGGTAAAGAATTAGATAAAAGATAAAGATAAAAGAATAATATATATATATATATATATATATATATATTGGATACGATTCAAAATTGAGAAATTTTGGAATCGAGATTTCACACCAAGACTCTTGTTCAATAAATCTATTAATTCAATGATCTTTATAATTTATCTTCTAATGGTGAATTAATCTAATGTGATCTTTGTTCTTTATCAAAAAACGAAGATGTGTCTAATTGAATTAACACATTATCGTTGTGTTATGTTCAGTTAAACCTTTTATCTTATTTACTAATTCATTTTATTCACCTAAGATTAATTCTATTGTTGTGAATTAAAACTTAAGTTCTTCTCCTATTGTTCTAACACGTTGGTTCACTTTCAGTTCATCCCTAAGGGTCTAAAATCATGCAAAATGGTGATTAGGCGTCTAACATGTATAAATTGCAATAAGAGAAGAATTAGAAGATGAAATAAAAGAAAACCTCATATATATTAAATTAACATAAAACAATTGTCAAGGACTATGCCTAATCCTAGAACAAAGAGAACTACTCACACATAGTCATGAACAATCTTGAAGAAAACATAAAAGAGAAGGAAAAAGTATTGATCGAAGAAGATAAAAGCTAAGAGAACTCCAAATCTCTCCTAAGTCGTCAATACTCCAAGTCGAACCCTTCTATAGAGTTTTTCTAAGCTATTTAAAGACATGGACTCAAATTTTTTTAGGCCCAAATACACAAAAAACACACAAAATAAGAAAATAAAGTAGTCATATAAATGACACGCCTGTTCCAGATGCACAGAAGCCTGATCATGGAATAAAAGGGACTTGACACACCCGTGCTAGATGGAGCCAACAATAAATAGCCCTCTTTTCCTTCCCCAAAGGTCCTTGATGGCCATGTCTTATCCAAAAAGTCCAACATGCACTAGAAAAGCTTTATTTAACACCAAAGTTCAAGTCAACATTGCTCCTATGCACAGAAAACACCATGGCGTAACAAGTTTGACAAAAAGAATAAAATGCAATGCAATTAACAAAAATAAAGATCTAAACAACCAATAATGCAAATGATCCTAACTAAAATGCTTCCTAATTAAAGACTAAATGAAATGCATCAACAACCCACAAAAAGCCAATTTAATTTATCACCTTACGCTTTATAGTAATCATAACTTTCAAAGCATATAAAAAGTTTTACATTAATAAATGAAATAAATAAGCACTCATGAATCTACATAATACACGAAATACGCACATATGTTGTTTGTCATCAGGATTTACAACACCAACTTTGTTTTGGCTAATTGAATTTCTTCATATTAGCCAATTGCTTCCTTTTTTTTTTATAATTCTTATGGCCCTGCATGACAATTTCTGATCGAGTTTCAACCTGACAAAGTGTGCACCAAAACTTAAATTTCTTCCTTGTTTGCATTTGTTCCCATGTTTCTTTACTATAAGTTGTTTCATTTTGGTTGTCAAGACCACCTAAACCTTTGCTTTTGTGGACAACCTTATCCTTTTCTCTAGATTCAAGCTTGCCTTTGTGTGTGTGCAAGGGTTAAGTAAGGATGAAGTGTATGGCCTTCTAATCTTGAATCTAACTTGAATACTTGGTAAAAATGGCTTTAATACATTCTACTCAATGTTTATTGTTCTTTAATGATAATGGTATGTTGTTGCTCCTACTTATTTTAAGAGTTATTATAGAGGCCTTAGCCTTATGCCTTTTCTCCTAAATATGATCATGCAAGCCTTTTCTTGCTCATCGCAGTAATTTGACACAACTCGCAACTCCACTCTTGCTTGACTTTCTCTTGCAAACTCTCATTGACATCATTGTAGGTGTCATTGCTTTGCGTTTTCCACCACAATGATCAATATTTGGTCTAGCCTACAATGGGACAAAACAAAATCATTTATGATCACCAACCAAATAAGAGCTTCAACACAACAAAATATTCAAGGGACATTCTTAAACAAGGTGACCATTTTTAACAAAAAAAAAAAACTAAAAGAGAAAACCTTCTTCACAATCCAAACAACACTAAAGAAGAAGAAAGAAAAGAAAATCAAAATTGAAGAGAAAGATAAAGACACAAAGGAAGAGTAAACTTAAACACAAGACTATACACTAACCAGTTGGATCACTTTATCCTTATTAATATGTGTAGAAGAATGTCTGTGATCAACTAGGAAATGGAAGGGTAAATGGATTTGGAACCCACCAAACATGTTAAAATTGTTATTTCTCTCCTTACTTCTTCTTGAAGCTCTCGTTATCGTGTCAATGCTATCTCACTGACAATTATCTCTTTCTCCCACTCTCATTGTATATGCTCTTTTTGTAACTCTCGTTGGAATGCTTCTTCGGTATTGATATGCATTGCCATTGGAAAAACTCAAAACATTGTCGAAAAAGCCACCTAGCGCAAAGTTACACCCTAGAATGCAAATAATGAATAAAATGAACTCATGTGACAAAACTTTTTCATTTTTAAACTACAAAACAAATAGGTATATTTCTTGAAAGAAATGTGATGAAGTGAGCATTACCTTGTAAAAGAGGTCGTGACAGTGGCAATGTTATCCTTCCATTTTGGCCATCACAATATTTGAACTCCATGACAAAGTATGTAATGTGAAACAAAGGAAAAAACATTGAGAAAGAAAAACAAGTACTTGTGAAATCAGAGACAATGTGAGGGTTTGTGTGCAATGTTGAGTCTGAGAAAGTAGTTAAATAGTTGTTTGTGTGTAGTTTTGATTGAAAATTTCTCTAATTGTTTTGATAAAGTTTGACTACAATATAAAGAAATATTAATAATATGGTAAAAGTTTGAAATATTTATTATTTCAAATTTTTAGCATTAAGTAGTAATTGATTACACACATTTAATATTAAATTAATTTACAATTTCAAATATTGTTTATTTAATTTTTTACTTTTTACTCTGTCAACCTATTAGCAAAGAAGGTTGAGAAGTTTGAAACTAACGAACCTATTTTATTACAAAGAGATAAATTGATTAAAAATTTCTAATAATTTCAATTAAGGGATGGAAAAGATATTCATCATGCTTTACTTGTGGGAGTCTTATGTATGTTTAAGTTTGTTTTCATTCCAACATAGCATTTTAGTAGGAGTCTTAGGAAGATGAGTAATCATGATATGCAACACAAAAAAGTAATAAAGTGCATAATGCACTATTTGAAGAGAACAAGAAGTTACATGCTTACATATCGAAAGTCTGACATGTTAGAGATCATTAGGTATTCTGACTCTAATTATGTGGGATGTCTAAATAGCAACTACTCCTCATCAAGATACATCTTTAACCATGGTGATAGAGTTAATATCTTGTGATGAAGCATCAAACCAAAAGATATGGAAACTAAATTTTGTCATTAGCTTGCCCATTATTACCAACATTAAGAGGCCATCAAAGATTTATTGTGACAATAATTTAGTAGTGTTGTACTCCAACAACAATAGGAGTTCAATCAGATAAAAGGTTATTGACATAAAGAATTTGATTGTTAAAAAAAGAATTCAAAACATAAAGATATTGATAGAACATATGAAAATATAGTATACTAGTTGGTCCACTAACTAATGGTTGACCCTTAAGGTTTCATGAGCATGTTGCTCATGTAGTGTTATTTCAGTTGTTGTCTTGGTTTAGTGAGAGTCTATATGTTATGTGTTTGGATTTGAATTTCATGTATTTGATTTTTTGCCAAATAAAGATTATGGTTTATAAGTTTATTATGAAACTTGTTTAATTATATGCAATATTTAAATTACAGTTAAGGACTTTAGATTGATCTTGTTAAAGACTCAAGTTGGATCAGTTGAAAGTAGGCATGATTGAGATTACATTGCATGTAATTTCCATGTTGCTCATCCATATTAATCTATGTCATTGAGTGTATTGATGTGGTGACCTTTGGAGTCTAGTCATGTTTGTTGTAATAACGAAAGTTACAATGATTCCATTATTGATAACTGAGATGGACAAGATTGTTAAAATGAAAGTCTAACGATAAATAACATACTCTGCACGCCTAAGGAACTGTAATATAATTGTTATAATATGTAGCCCAAATAAGAAATTGTTTGAATTTTCTATTCCAATAATTAACATGGATTAATATTTAAGACAATTATATTAGTTATTTATCATTAGTGGACTTTATTTTATGTGGTCAAATTAAGTAAGTTGGTTGACTATCAAATAAGGTGATATGAGCTTAAATGCACAAATACTATTGTTGACCCATTAGGGGATAATGAGAATCCTATTAGGTTAACACACTATAAATAGGTTATGGTTTTCAATATATCGAGCTGACACACAATTTTTCTTTTTTCCATTTGAACAATTACGAAGGTTCGGTCCCATTGAAAAACGAAGCATAAAATCACCGACAACAATTATTAAAAAACACATTGATCAGGAATCAACTACCGATCTAGATATTTTATTCTAATCCTTGAAACATGTTATAGATTTTAAGACATGTGATTCTTTACTTTCACATAAAGAATAAAAAATATTAAAATGAGAATTCAAGATTAAAGATTTTCAACAAAGAAATCAAAGGCATATGTGAGGACCCAAGGGTGATAGCAATATGGACAAGCTCGGGACCAAGGAATAGAGTGATGGCATGGTAGAATAGTGAGGTGTTGACGAGGCTATTAAAGGGAATAGTTAACTCAAGCCATAAGGGAGATGGTAGTAGAGATGCCAATATCAAGGGTGCTAATTTTGAATACAAGGAGGAGAATAGGAATTTGGGAGTTGATCGATATATATATATATATATATATATATATATATATAAATGTTTCAGGATAAGGGAGAGGTAACCATGTTCAAAATGAAATAAAGTTATGGAAAATAGTTGAACTAAATCATCATGTTGGTTCTCAAAATTATAATGTGGAGGCTCTAAAATTAACGAAATTAAGAAGTATATCTAACCGGATCTAGTACAAAATGTATCTTCGATCAGTGAGAACAATATTAAAATTGGCAATAAAAATCATTTTCATGATATGTTAAAAATTTAAAATAATTTATTATATGTAATTATCTATTTATATAAAATATTAAATATACTACTTAATTAAATTATACATCTAAAAATAATTTATTTATTTTAGTTTAAAATATTTTTCATAACCATAATTATTTTAATTAATATTCTTTATTTTGTTAGCCATGGTAAAACTAAACTAACTATAATTAATGACAAGGATAACAAATTGTGTAAAAAAACGATAAGGACTAAAATAGAACACTAACTGTTAGGAATAAAAAGTAACTATTTTTTTTTCAAGAACTAAAAAACTACATAGATCCATAAGTTATTTATTTATTTATTTGAGTCTATGTTACTTTCTGTATCTCATACTAATAGTTGTGTAAGGAGAAAATAATTTTCTTAAAATAATTATCGTTTTAATTTTTTAATATAATATTTTTTATTTATATCTCTTATGATATTGATGATATGAATTACAAAAATAAAAAATGAATTAATGATGATTAGGTTAATTTTATAAATTTTTTTATATATATTGTTTTATTTTTGTTTGTATAAAATAATCTAGGATAATTATAATATGGTGGAGGAAGAAGTGTATATTTTCACATCAGTTCTTACAATTAATTGGATTTCAGTTAGTGAATATGTAACGAATGGTAAGAGACTATCATAATATCGCCATATTGCCATTTCTAATCCTTTGCGGAATAAGGCACTTAGTTGTGTCAGCTGGGTAGGAGAACTAATTATTCGTTTTGGTAAAATCAGAAAGAAAAAAAAATCAAGAATCACGAGTGGTTGAGTAGTTTTCTGAAGTTATCATGACGTTAGTATTAAATAAATTTTGTGAAGATTAATGAAGGGTTTTTTTTTTTTTACCATTCTCTTGGTAAGATAGGGTTGTTTTATTCATGCTCCCAAGTCCCAACATTACCCAAGGAAGTTGAAAAAAGTGTGATGCGTGAAGAAGCTTGTTGGATCAAGAACGAATGAAGTGATCGGGGTGCGCTGCTGCTTTTGTTTTTTTGTGTGATTGGTTGCTAATTAGTGGATCTATGTCAAGTGATTGTGTTTCCACAGCCCAACGACTTTTTTTACCCGACAAATGAAAAGCCGGATTAACTTCCTACACCAGACAGAATTCTAATACACCCAACACTTTTGCCAAAATGTCAATATTGTCCTTGTCCGTTTTGCTTTGTTTATTTTCACATACACCAGCTGAATGCGTCTTCTTCCTTCTTGCTCCTGTTCTTGGTTCTAGCTTGGATTCTTGGTGGTTGTTGTTGACTTGTTGGTCTGGTGTGGAGGTCGTTGTTAGCAGTCGTGGAGGTTTCGTTGGCCGGAATCGTCATCGAAGGTAAGTTCTGGCATTGTTACTGTAGCTGGAAACACTCGTACGGATTGACAATCCGTAAGGCTCATACGGATTGGCAATCCGTAAGGCTCATAGCCAATCCGTAAGGCTCGTACGGATTGACAATCCGTACGAGTGTTTCCAGCTACAGTAACAACGCCAGAACTTACCTCCGATTACGATTTCGGCCAATGAAACCTCCACGACTGCTAACAACGACCTCCACACCAAACCAACAAGCCAACAACCACCAAGAATCCAAGCTAGAACCAAGAACAGGAGCGAGAAGGAAGAAGACGCATTCAGCTGGTGTATGTGAAAATAAACAAAGCAAAACGAATAAGGGCAATATTAGCATTTTGACAAAAGTGTTGGGTGTATTAGAATTCTGTCTGGTGTAGGAAGTTAATCCCATGAGAAGCGTGTGGGGACGGAATGGTGATGGCAATTGACAAGCTAGGGACCAATAAGAAATAGACACTGAAGAAAAGAAGTATTTGGGATTGGATGATAGTTTTTTTTTCTTTTTTTTTTTTTCTACCGGTCTCCTCCTTTAATAAACAATGTCGTTTGATACACGGTGAAACACTAAATGTGAGTACTTCTCCTTAAGAATATTTGAATCTTAGTTCATCATGTTATGAAAAATTAGTTCCTTCTGTTAGACCTAATTTTGTTGGTATTGGATGATAAATTTGAAAACAAAGGAAGTAAGCATGTTGAAAATGAAAGTTGTCGGAAAAAAATTGGAGTAAACCATTTGTATTGGTTCTCAAAATAATAATGCATGGTCTATATATATGTATACCCAATCAACACGGGATACAAGGAAGATTTACGTTCACTACCACACAAAAGGCCTACGACAACGGTTATTTAAGCCATACGACGACGGTTGTAGAACCATCATTGATGCGCGTGTCGTTGAAAATGAGCACTTTCAACGACGGTTCTAAAAAACCGTCTTCTTTTCGAATTTTTTATTTTTTTATTTAAAATACAAACGAAGACGGTTATTAAAGAAAACCGTCATCGTATGTCAACATACGATGATGGTTTTTTGTTAATAACCGTCTTTGTTTCCATTTAATTTCAATTTATTTTTTTTTAAATTAAAAACCTACGAAGACGGTTATTAAGGAAAAGCCGTCATCGTATGTCAACATACGATGACGGTTTTTCCTTAATAACCGTCTTCGTATATATTTAATTTTAATTTAATTTTTTTAAAATAAAATACAAACGAAGACGGTTATTATGGAAAACCGTCATCGTATGTCAGCATACGATGACGGTTTTTCTTAATAATCGTCTTTGTTTCCATTTAATTTCCATTTATTTTTTTTTAAAATTAAAAATCTATGAAGACGGTTATTAAGGAAAAACCGTCATCATATGTTGACATACGATGACGGTTTTTCCTTAATAACCGTCTTTGTTTCTTTTTAAAAAATAAAAAAATAAATAAAAACCAAAACATACAAAGACGGTTCTTAGGCAAAACCGTCTTTGTATGTGGACATACGATGACGGTTTTGCTTAATAACTGTCTTTGTATGTATTTTGGAAAAACAAAAAAAAATACAAACAAAGACGGTTTTTAGGCAAAACCGTCTTTGTATGCAGACATACTGTGATAACCCTAGGATTCAGGTTAGAAAACCTGATTTTAAGTGCGGCGCGGGTCGCGCCAGGTGTGGCGCTGGTCGCGCCATACCTTTAAGATGTGGCGCTGAGGGCGTGGTCATGGCGCGGAGAGCGTGGGTGACCGGAGAGTCTGGCGCGGATGGCGCCAAGGGCCGCGCGGTTCGCGCGACAAGTGCCCTGGAAAACCAAATTCTTCTCTGGAGTCTCGCGCGGGTCGCGCCAGAGGTGGCGCGAGTCGCGCCATAGGATTCTGCCATCCCGCGTGAGTAGCGCCATATATGGCGCGAGTAGCGTGGAAACGTCGGCAGAACCAGTATTTAAAGGCCAAGAACGCGAAAATGGAAGGAAAAAATGGCCTTTCTTCTTCCTTGGACCTCCAAACCTCCATTGATGACTTTCCAAGCTTTTAGGAACCTCATATACTAGCCTAAACACTTCTCTGTGGCCTTTAACCTTGATTGAACCGATTAGAAAGCTAGTATCCTTCATCTTTTGCTTAAAACCCCAGATTTGAGTGAGGAGAGGAACCTCAGAGAGAAAGGCTCAGAAAACTCGAGTCAGGCTCGAACCCACGGTGTGGGAAGGACGTGGAAGCTTGAGTGAGCTGTCCTGAAGCCTTTGGAGTCGCCACTGAGGTAAGAAATCCAAGTTCTCTTGGGTCTCTGTGAATTTGAGGTTTTCTAAGTTTTGTGACCCACACTGATATGGGGCGAGAATTGGCCCAGGGTACAGTAGAGAAACTTGCTCAGAGCGAGTTGGGGATGAAGGATTAGCTTTCAGTTTTTGATTCTGATGATTTTGGTTTTTGGCTCTGTGTGGCCTATGTGGTCTGTGTATGGTCACTGGTAATGGTCATCTGATAGACCAGAGCCTTGTGTATATGTTGTTATAGCCTAGTGTGCGCTAGGCTGAAATGGTTAAACCCTAGGATAGGGAACTTTTGTTATGCTTGAGCTGTGATTGATGCCTGTGGTCTGTATATTGATATGAGCTATGTATGCCTTGTATAGGCGTTGATTCTGAGCTTATTGGTGGCGGGAGCCACAGAGCAGGGACTAGACCACAAGGTGATATTGTCCCAGGTAAGTTCAGTGTTTCTGGGGAATGAATTCCCGCTTTGGTTGCACACCACACTCCTGGGGAGTGTTGGTCATGATTCATGATGCATGCATTGACTGTGTCATTGTTTGTATTGAGATTATGCATCTGCATTTGATTTGTGCTGTGTTTGAGATATCTGTTGGCCAATAGATAGATACAGGCGTTGAGGATCTCCGCCGTGTATCACGGGCGTTGAGGATCTCCGCCCAGTGGCATCGAGGATCTCTGCCACACCATGACAGATCTGACGTTGAGGATCTCCGTCAGTGGCGTTGAGGATCTCCGCCAGGCATCGAGGATCTCTGTCACCTGTCATGTGATTGAGATTATGATATTGATTTGATGTGATGAGGCCAGTGGGCCATGTATGATGCATATACCTGTTTGTGTGCTGTGAATCTGTGGGCCAGGGTGGGGATGATTTCCCAAGGACCCTGAGCTTACTGAGATATGTTATCTCACCCCGTGTGGGGCTTACATGATTTCAGGTAATATGTCTGAACGAGAAGATCAGTCTCAGGGCAGGAGGCCCAGTTGAGACTAGGCTGCTTGATGGAGAAGCGGCATGGAGAGCTTGTAGGCTCTATTTTTGATTGTATTTTGATGTATGGCCCTGTATACCCTCATGGAGGGCTGATATTATTTTGTATCACCACGGCATGTGTGGTGCGGACTCTGACATGTATGTCTGTACAGAACTTTGTTGATATGTATATGATAACTTCCCTGAGTACATGTGTATGTTTGTATTTGTTGTTACTCTGCCTAAAGATCTGTTATCTGTCTTATTATGTTATATTGAAAAACTGGATCAGCAGGGGCGTGGTTTATGTTTCTGTATATATGTATGTGTGTGTTGATATCTTATATTTATGCGTTTTCATATATAATGTATCAAGAAAACGATCCTATGTTTCCGCTGAGCTGATTTACTTGATGTTTTATGCGCTAATCTGATATTATTAATGATAACACGTCGGAGGCCTACGGGGTGTTACACATACAAAGACGGTTTTGCCTAAAAACCGTCTTTGTTTGTATTTTTTTTTGTTTTTTTAAAATGGATAAAAATCACAAAAAAACGGGCCACTTGATATTTTTTTTTATATCACACCCCTTATAATGATACATATAATCATAAGGTTGGGAGCATTTACTTCATTAAAACCAAAACAGCTTCACAAATTTTATGGTTTTAATAATAATAAATAAATAAAGATGTTACATTATTAACAACCAGCATCTCTCATAAATAATACTATTGCTCATCCAACAGGAGCCTTGAAAGTTACCTTAAAAAAAATAAGAAAATTGTCACATAACATTAAATAGGTTTGTATGAATTAGAATAATGAAGCCATATATGTTATGGAAAAAATTATATCCAAACAGGTAATTGAGAAGTAGCAAGTAACAACTATATGACCTCTAAAAACATGGCACAATCAAAAGGATTAAACAGTACAGAGTACAGACTAGTAACTTGCGTTGATAGTTGATACCACAATAAAAACATGACTTTATTTTTCATTAGAAAACAAATCAATAAAAATGAGTATCAAATAACAGCAAACTTGGATTAAACACGTCCAAATCATACAAATTTTAAATAACCACATGTCTTGGTTTTTATACTTTGTAGTAGTAAATACGAATTATAGAGAGTAAAGACACCTTTTCTATCCCTTCCCACTATATAACAGGAAGCTAGTCAACTATATAAATGAAGAACCAAATCCCACTATATAAATGAATTACACTTTGCTTACTCAGAAATTCAGAATAAAAAAACCAATCCAAAAATCAAAATCCTTTATACTATTTATTTATAAGGGTATAGCAATTTGTTGGGCATGTCTTTACGGTTAATTTTATTATTAGGCCAACAAATAATTGTTTGCTTGGTAATGACTTTGTGATCAGTTTAATAATATACTTTTTAGCCTTTTTTTTTTAAAAAAAGTAATTGTAATCAGTTTGTTAAAAATTGTTTTCGGTTGTAGCTTTATCTTCAGTTGCTCATGTGTAAATATGCATACAGGACCACTTGGTGTGGGACTTAGGCTTTCACTTCTATTATTCTTCTTCTCCCGAACATGATATGATCAATAGTTTATATTTAAATTAGAATGGGTTTTAATTAATAAAAAGAAAATAATTGTTTTTTTTAATTTCTCATAATAAATTATTAAAATAACTATAATTATTCTTTTATAATAAGTTAAAAAAACATAATTTATTTTTATGTTAGGAAAATAACTCTGTAAAAGTTTTCTTTTAAATATTTGGAGTTGTAGTCGTAGACATTTAAGGTGAGTTTAATTTAAAGGAATTAAAAATATGTGAAAATGAATTTAAGATAAAAAAAGGTAAAATACTTATATTAAATTAAAATATAAATGTATGAAACTCATACTATTTTTAAAATTTTCATTTCAAATATACTAATATATAAATAAATCAAACACTACCTTAAGAAGCAGAAAAGTAATGAAGGAAAAGAACAAAAATGATGCTGATTTGTCTACCAAACCCCAGAAGGTAGAAAAAAAGTTGGGAAAAAAGAGAGGGGTGGCACTTTGCCTGTTGCACTCAAAAAAAGTCCACACAAACCCACAAAGCTTTGTTTTTGTTTTTTTTTTTTTTTCTATTCCACTATTATACATGCCAACAGGAATAGTAACAGCACGACCCTTTATACTCATAATCAGTTTCTTGAATTGTCTGCTAGTATATTGGGAAAGCTATAGATTAATGAACTAAACCAAACCAACAATGCACACTATATTTCTGTTTGTAAAGAGAATAAATACTGAAAAGGACAAGTTAGAACAATTGCAATTTGTTTGTCTCTTGTTCACGTGGTCTCTGGCATGAGACCTTTAGCAGAGAAGTTATCTGCTTCCATTAAGCCCTTTTGTATATCTCTGATCCCCAACTATCTTACATGCCTGAAATATTAGTCTCTCTCCTAGATATTCTCTAGACTATTGAAATTATATAAGTAGTTTTTTTAAAGCAATATAAGTAATTGTTAAAGTATTAAAAAGTCATCAATTTAGTCCCTATGATGTAACATTGACTTGTTGAGAGACTAATTTGAAAGACTTTTCAATATTTAAGACACTTTGTATCATGATTTTTAATACTTTGAGTACTATTTACATAATTTCTAATACTTTAACAACTATTCAGGAGAGAGAGGGAGTACTAATTTACTAAAACAATAAAATGAACAGTGTATTATTATATTTAACAAGCAAAGCATCCTAATTTATTATAAACTTGCTGAGGGAAAACACAAATATTCTAATTAACTGGAAATTCCAGATGGAAGAATGATAATGATAATAATAATAATAATATTTAAAAGAGTAATACTAACACAAAGGGTGCAAGCAAAAAGAAGCTGCCAAGTGCAGGGGATGTGAGATAAGGAAGCTCTGACCTGGTAATGAAAAGGGATAAGATTTTATTACACAAAAATTTTTCTGTTAACTTTGTGCTCTAAAACAAACCATATATATATATATATTTCCTTGCAAGAGAGATATAAAAGAAAGAAACGGGAGAAGTATATATTAAAAACAAAAACAAATATATAGAGAGAGAGAGAGAGAACCTGTGTAGAAACAAGACAAAGGGGAGAAGTATGGAGCTGGAGAGAGCCATTGAATAGACGGCCATAACATACTTATTCATCCCATCAACATCCCCAGAAATGGTAGTAATTTGCCCCTAACATTCACCAATCTCACCATTTTTTTTTGTTACCTTACATATCTCTACCACTTACTCCCACCTTTCACCCTTTGATCTTATTGCTCTACTGTTTCTTTGCACGTTTCGATTAAGTTTACATGGGTGATGCATAAGCCATATAAACATGATGCTACAAAAATTACCATAACTATTCTTGTATGGCATATATTACCACATCCAAAATCAAAGCCAAAATGGCAGTCCTACCCTGAAATCAGATTCAAATTAATCTATCAACCACTTAATAATAAAGGGGGTTTTTGTAAGGTGAATAAATTAGAAACTGGCTAATTATATATAATATAATTAATTAATTAATATACTATACATACCCTTGTCCCTTTTGGTGCATATATGAGAAATAGAATAATGTAGATTGTCTCCACCACAATGCCAAAGCCATTAACTGTGGCCACGAGGTACTCTCCAGCCTTTGTGATTCCATAGTAAGTCCACAGGGAGCAATTAAGCATTGTGCAAACGTAAGGGAGGCTTGAGAAATCTTTAGTAGATCCGTGCTTCTTTGTTTTCCAAAATGTAGGTCAACATCATTTTTTGTTTAAATATTTATATATTTAATAAATATGAGATATATAATCTAGAAAGCATAGCAATGAAATGAACTTGAGTAGAGTAGATTAAGAGAGCTTACACAGGAGAGAAACATGAGAATTGAGATGATGTTACCTGCAGCAAATTACAAAGAACATCCATTATTTATATATGTGAAGCAACCCTTTTTGGGGCATTAATCAAGATTGGTCACCAACAAGGAAAAACCGTGAAAGAATGATAACTTGATGGTGTGTACTATGTTGTATGTTACCTATGACTCCAACAAAGAAACTTGCATCTTCCATGATGTTTTGCAGACCAAGAAATAAGGTTATTTTCCAACTAGCTTATTTTGAGAGTGCAGTGGCCTATATTTCCCTGTAGCTTTCCAGTATCCAGCTTGTGTTGCACGGTTAGTTCTTGACCCATTTGGGTACTTCCTGTCCCTAGGACTATAAAAGTACCACTCCATGTCCTTGCTTGGGAGAAATGATTTATCTATATATATTTTTTTTCAATTAAAAGAAAAGTTGGAATTGAAGATATATACAATATTAGTTTACTTGAACCATGAAATATAAATGATAATATATATCTTGCTAAATGCTAATATTTATGCAATGATGTGAATAATATAATATCACTTATAAATAATAATAATAATAATAATATGTAAAATTAAGTACCTGGGTGGCACAGGACATGAACCAAAACAGCTTATAAGACATTAATGAACTAAATAGGCCACTGTTGAGATCAAAGTGGTGAGGACATGCCCCTGGAATTCATGTAAATTACAAGTGTTCATTTTACGTGGCAAGCACAAAAGAAATGAAGCACTGAGGGCTGTGGTTAGGTTTGGGTAATTATGATGAGAATAAAGGGGCTAAAGTCTCAAAGGGTAAGCCTTTGGCTTTTGAACAGATTCTATGTGTAAGGTGTTGTGTGAAAACCTAGAGGGTGAGGATAAGAAGCTTCTCTGCTTTTGTCTGCTCACAAACTAACAAAAATCAGAGTCCCCTTCTAAAGGCTGTGTGGGCAACAAAACCATCCAACCCTACAAGCATAAAAGTGGAGTAAAGGTCTCTTCCCTATCACCCTTACTCTCTTTCTTTCCCCCTTCAGTCCAAATCAAAAACAAAACTTGAAAAATTAAGCAGTCAAAACTTGAAAAATGGATTATCAAGCAAATGAACAAGTGGTGGAATCCCTCGTTTGCATTGCTAATAAATGGATCACTCGTGAAGAAAAAAAAAATTTATGAAATGCAAGCAGGAAAGCACATTGATGTTAATGAGGGCAATAGGCCATGGGATTAACCAAACTAAAAAATGACCTTATGTCAATTGACACTTGTGCGAAATTGAAAGTATTTATAATAGGGGAATGGCACAAGAAAGTTCAAAAAAGATATTTTCTCTTCTTTATTGTCAACAAAGGAGATTGACAATGAGAGGGAGAACAAGTGAAAGGGGAGAATTGAAATCTGTTGTCTCCCTTGCCCTGCCCCCCTCCAATTGAATAATGACAATTCAGCAAGAACAATTCTCTTTTAAATGGAAATACATTCTGTCTTGGTTGTTAGTTTTTTAATATGTCATCCACACCCAATTGGGAGTAAGTGAAAGGAAAGGAAAAGGGATAGAAGAATCAAATCTTTGAATCAGAACTGCCAAAGAGTTTCAAAGCACAACAGGCAACAAAGAAACACTACACATTCATGAGTTCAGTACTATCCATTACATGATAACAAAAGAAACCATCATAATAGAGAATGTAAATTAATGAAAGAGGTGGAAAAACTAAAACATGTTCTATTGAGTCAAAAACACAAACCTGCTTTTTTGGTATAACCTTTCCAAATCTTGCTCCTTGAACCACTCCAAATCTTCTGCCAAACTTGCAGACCTTTCCAATCCAGTGTTTCTGAATTCAGCATCTATACACGAAAGATAAAAGCATCAGGCATTTAACAATTGGATTAGTTGAGAACATGTATACAAGTGAACACCAACATATTAGTTGTAGATATGTTATGGATAGCAGGAAGAAACCCTCAGAGAATTAGAACGATCATGCTCAGATTTTTTACATGAAATTAGTACATGTACATTTGATTCACCTTCGACATCGTCAAGGCAAACATCAAAGAATTTGTTGATGGATAATTCTCAGATCATTCGAAAGATTTCAGAAAAATTAACATAACTCCTGACAACCAAAAGGGATCACTAACTAATATATTGGTGAGCTTTGTGTGTGTGTGTGTGTGTATATATATATATATATTATCTTGCATTATGAAAATGATAGTGATTAAATAAATAGAACAATACATAGTATATAAGTGAAAAAAATATGCTTTTTTAAGTTCAGATTTATAGAATTTATGGTATAATAAGGACTAATTAATACCATTGGTGCATTGATTTTCAGGACTGGCAAGGTGTGGAAAGAGCTGCAGACTTAGGTGGCTGAATTATCTCAGGCCCAACATAAAAAGAGGGAACTATACTAAAGAAGAAGAAGATATTATAACCAGACCGCACGAAAAGCTGGGTAACAAGTATGCTCTCACATTCCAAGCTAAAATAAATTTGCCACAACATTGTACATCATCAAAAGCTAGACAGGGGAACTATAAGATTTTCCCTTATTTCAACATCTACAGACCAATACATCTATCAAAGTCCAATCATACAATAATAATTGGGACAAAACTTTTAAGTAATTCATACATTTTTTAAGGGGTGCTTTTAAATTTAAATTGAATTTTCGCATAAATATTTTGTATAATAATAAAAGTTTTCTTTTGTTATAGGTTAGTATCCCTTTATTCCTCATTATAAGATTTTTCAGAATATTATTTTTATAAAACTGTTTTAAAGAAAGGGATTCTTCAACGAGCTCTGATTGGTAAAACAAGAGAAACCCAGATGAGATAAAAGCAAAAAGGCAAAAAAAAATTGAAGCAGAAAGAAAGAAATACCACAACATCGTTATGACAGTGACGGCATGAGTAGATCTTGTTGCAGTGGGGAGCACGAATCCTGCATCTTCTCCTGTAATGATTGCACCTGTCATCAAAACACACAAAAGAGTGAAGATATTGAAATGAATGAGAAAGATAAATAAATTAAAAAAAAAAAAAAAGAATACCCATATCCCATCTTCCCAAAATCCAGACGTTCGTTGACAAAGCCTTCCATGAGGTTGGGTGTGAGACTAGGAAATGGAAGATGAGAAAGAGTTTCCTGATTTGGGAAGATCTTCTTTTGTTCATTGTCGAACAAGCCACCGTAAGGATCTAAATCCTCGTCGCCGTCTTTGCCATTGTTGTTTTCGAGAGACTGCGGTGTTGGTGCGGTTGCCGTTCGAGGCTGGGACCGTGGGTGTCGTCCAACGCTTCCTCCATTTCTTTCTTTGATCAGATCTGCATCGATGCATCTCTATGGTGGCGACGAAATTTGAGGATTTTAGTTTAGGGCTATCTCTAAATCCCGTGAGTGGAGTGAGAGAAAACCCTTTTAATTTTGCTGGAACGAAAAAGACGACGGTTTTAAATAAAACCGTATTTGAACACAACTCAAATATTACAAAATTGTCACCGCGTTCAAATCTAAGACGGTTCTTGAATAACCGTCGTCGTTTTGCTGTCGCAAATAAGGCCTTTTGTAGTAGTGGTTGGGAGACTTGCTACATTCAATTTTATGAAAATAAATAACAAAATATATCAATTTATTAAATTATCAAATAAATTGATAAGTTAATTAGATAATATAATTTGTCTTTTACAAAATAATTTATAATATAATTGAATTGACTTAAACATATTCAGAAACTATGCTTTCTTCCTAGCGGTAGTAATTTCTTTCTATTTGTTAGGAGATACACCTTGGTTCTTAGTTCATTATCTACTATATAAGTCCAAGTCTGATCGTCTTACCTCATCGACTGAAAAATAACCAACATTTCAACCAAACCAATAACATAACTAGTTATAAGAAATCGTGATATTGGGGTGTGTGGAAATCAGCATGGTCATACTGAAAACTTTTACATGCTGAAATATTGTAAGTAAATAAACAATAATTAATACGAAGAAATCATTTTTCTTCTTCAAATTCTTATGAAAAAACTTGTTAATTTTATTTAATCCTATAATTCCAGGATATAGATCTTTAAAAATATTAAAAGAAAAAAGAAATTAATTAAAAAACAGACCGAATAAATATTTTCACACTAATACACAAATTCTCAAAGTTTATTAATTAATGAATACGACATTTAAACAAATCAAACCATAAAACCACATTGACGGTTTCTTGTAGAAAGAGAAAAAAAACACTTTTAAAAGATAAAGTTCCAAGAAATTTCGCAATTTAGACTTTTCTAGCCCACCACCATCTATTCTTTTTGGGGCTGAAAAACTAACAATCTATATAATTAAATTTTGATCCTGCAAAGTGTTAATAGAGAGACATCACTACCCAACACTCTCATTTGATCAATCCTTCTCTTGTTCCACCAATCATGGTGTCCTCTATTTCACAAACTTCAATTCTTTTGCTCCTACTTTTTTATGCATCCACATTCCAAAAAAGTATGTCTAATAATCTTAGGGAGGTTCGTTGCAGTGAGAAGGATCGACAGACATTGCTAATCTTCAAACAAGGCATTGTTCGTGATTCATTCAACATGCTCGTGACGTGGACAAGTGAAAAAGACTGTTGTGCATGGAAGGGTGTTCAGTGTGACAACACCACAAATAGAGTTACAAAACTTGATCTGTCTAAACAACATCTGGAAGGTGAAATGAACTTATCTTTGCTGGAACTTGAATTTCTAAATCACTTGGATTTGAGTTGGAACAACTTTAATACTACTAGCATTCCATCTATTCCCAATGATGCCATATCTGACTCTAACCTCCAGTACCTTGACTTATCTTTTAATGCTTATGATCTTTCCATGGATAATCTTCATTGGCTTTCTCAACTTTCTTCCTTGAAATATCTCAACCTTAGTTATATAAATATTGAGAAGGAAACCAATTGGCTTCAGTTGTTGGGTATGCTCCCTTCTTTGTCAGAGTTACGGTTGAGTAATTGTGGGCTAAACAACACTAGTCCATCTGTTGAGCATGTGAATTTTACTTCACTTGTAACTCTTGATCTTTCTGCCAACTATTTCAGCTCAAATTTTTTATACTGGTTGTTTAATCTTAGTAGTCACATCTCTCGTCTTGACCTTCAGGGAATCCACTTATCTGGGAAATTTGATCTTCCGTGGCTTTCTCCACTTTCTTCCTTGAAACATCTTGACCTCAGTGGCACTGATCTCCACAAAGAAACCAACTGGCTCTTGGCTATGCCTCCTTCATTATCAAACTTATACATGAGAGGTTGTCAACTAACCAGCATAAGTCCTTCTGCGAATCTTACCTTACTCGTAACTCTAGATCTTTCTTATAACAATTTCAACTCTGGATTACCATATTGGCTGTTTAATCTCAGTAATGACATCTCTCATCTCGATCTTTCATGGAGTAGTTTACATGGTGAAATACCTTTAAGTTTGTTCAACCACCAAAATTGGAATATCTTGATCTATCCAACAACATGTTTTCAGGTTCCATTCCTTCGAGTTTGGGAAATCTCACATCCTTATCTTTCCTAGATATTGGTTCTAATTCCTTTTCCGGTACAATATCTGAAACACATTTTTCTAGACTCCGCAATTTAGAATATTTATACTTGAGCAATTCAAGTTTTGCATTCCATTTCAACCCTGAATGGGTTCCTCTTTTTCAACTTAAAGTGCTTACTTTGGATAATACAAATCAAGGTGCCAAACTTCCATCATGGATATATACCCAAAAGTCACTTGAGTATCTGGATATATCAAGCTCGGGAATTACATTTGTGGAAGAAGATAGGTTTAAGAGACTTATAGCTGGAAATTATTTTATGCTCGATATGTCCAACAATTCAATCAATGAAGACATATCGAACGTGATGCTGAATTCTAGCTTTATAAAGTTACGCCATAATAACTTCTCAGGAAGGCTCCCACAATTATCACATGTGCAATATGTGGATTTATCTTATAACTCTTTCACAGGATCAATTCCTCCTGGGTGGCAGAATTCGAATTATTTGTTATATATTAACTTGTGGAGTAATAAGTTATTTGGTGAAATTCCCGTGGAACGCTCAAACTTGACGAGATTAGCAGTCATGAACCTGGGAAAAAATGAATTTTCTGGAACTATTCCGATCAACATGCCACAAAATTTAGAAGTGGTGATATTGAGATATAATCACTTTGGGGGTAGTATTCCACCACAACTGTTCAATCTCTCTTTTCTAACTCACTTGGATCTTGCCCACAATAAGCTTTCAGGATCAATACCACAGGTTGCGTATAACATTACCCAAATGGTTACGAGTGGATTTTCATACGCCTTTGTTGTTGATGACATAATCAATTTGTTTACAAAAGGTCAAGATTATGAATATAATCTCGACTGGCCTAGGGTAACTTTTGACCTTTCAGCTAACAACCTGACTGGAGAAATTCCTTTGGAATTATTTGGGCTGATTCAAGTTCAAACATTGAATTTATCTTACAATCATTTGATTGGAACAATCCCAAAAGGCCATTGGAGGCATGAAAAATCTCGAATCTCTTGATCTCTCTAATAATAACCTTTTTGGAGAAATTCCACAAAGCATGACTACCCTGTCTTTTCTGAGTTATTTGAACATGTCATGCAACAATTTTACTGGACAAATCCCACTCAACTTCAGAGTTTTGATGCATCAACCTATATTGGGAATCCAGAACTTTGTGGAGCTCCTCTTCCAAAGTGTAGCACAGACGACAAAATTCCTGGGAATGCAATGCAACAGACAGAAAATGCAAATGGTGACTCTGAAAAGGAATCACTGTATCTTGGAATGGGAGTTGGATTTGCAGTTGGATTATGGAGTATTTGTGGTTCTTTGCTCCTTCTTAGGAAATGGAGACATAAATACTATCCGTTCTTTGATCGAATGTCCGACCAATTGTATGTTACTTATATGGTGAAATTCAACAGATTTCTAAACAGAGAAGCACCTGTTAGTTGAGGTTAGTGAAACTAGCTTTATGGTTTTAGTTATTTGTCTTACTATTATTTATACTAATTTAGATTTTGTTTGTTGATTAATGATTACATTTAGTTCTTTTATATTTTTTTTCCATTACGTTCTTAGTTTGCATTGTTTACTAAAATTTTGAATGTCTGTATTTAAAATTGGGAGGTAATTTCATCGACCAATATTAAAAACGGCTACTAAAATTTTGAATGTTTGTATATAAAAAGTTGAGAAAAAAAATGTCTTAATATGCTTTTTACTTCAGCATTGGGGATATAAATGATATTGTACCTTAAACTAGAACAAGTTAGCACAATCTACAAACCTAAACTAAATTGACCTTTATGATGCAGTTTTCAAGGTTAAAAGGCTGTGATAATTGTCGTGCATCCCAATAAGTAACATCTTTATTCGTTTGCTAAAAAATCAATTTTAGGAAACATTTTAATTTAGCTAATACCTTGCCTCCAAAACCATCTAAATTAACTAATATAAAGTGACTATCATAATCAAAATTTATTTAGCTCCATAATTTTAATTTGTCATACCTGAGCAATAGATGACTAAGCTAGGTAAAGGAACTCATAGATGCTAGAGTATAAAAGATGAAGGTGTTATATAGAATATTCAATCACAACAACAAGCAACTAACTAAATAGTCCTCATAAATAACTAACTGTACAGCTGGATAACTATCAAAATAATTGTCTTCTCATTACATGTCATTGGTATACCCTTATATAAAATTAAATAATTAATATTTGATATAACTAATACACAAGTAAACAAAGTATTTTTTTCAGATTTTATAACTTAATTGCTTGACATTAAAATTGTTTCAAAAGATCATGAATAATAGGAATAAGCAAAAATCATTTGCGATTTGTAGTTTTTCATGTGAGGAATGCCACTTGACATTTAGGAGGAAGACCCTACGAAACCATATTCAGTTTGTCTGATGGTTGTAATCCATGCATGCGTTCATTTTGAACACGTTTTAGATTTTTCCCCAAAACTTTAGTATTTGATCTTGTGTTGTGCTAGGCCCAAAGTATCGGTGATATTGGAGATACGAGATCCCAGCAAAAAGACTCTCTACAACTCAGCCAATCGAGAATCAAGAGGAATTGAAGGTTGCTATGAAAGGTGCCTTAGTCTAATTCACGTGTTCAGAAACAGTTTGTTGTTCAATTTCTAAAGTTTTTTTTTTCTATCTCTTTAGTTGTATATTGTTGTCGTTTTTATTTTTGGTAAGAATGAGAAATTAGGAACGTGATCAAGTAGCCTTGTTATGTGTAAGAGTGTGGTTGCAAAAATCCTAATTAGTTTGCATTGGACTTTGTTGGATGGATAAGTTTTTTTTTTTTTTTTTTTTTTGCATTATCTAATCATACATGGACAATTATATAATTGAAAAATGTTGATTTTGTAATAATTACTTTAAGTACATTTGATGGAAAGAAAGTTTTTAAATTTTTAGTGAACCTAAAATTGGAAATGATAGTCTTTCATGTTTGATATGTAATTTTAAAAGAATACATTACCAAGAAATATTATTTTTCGAAAATACATATGACATTTATTTTCCGCCAAATTGTTCTTTAAGGCAAGGGAAGCGTCCAAATTTTTTGGATTAGGATAAAAGTTTTAATGATATGAAAAGACTATAATACCTTCGTTAGGTCACTCAATAAATCTGTATAAAGTTTTGAAACATTTTCTTATTAAGTATGAAAAATACTCAAATTCAAGAATAAGAAATACTACTTCATATTGTTATTAATATAGGCTTTGGGTGACTTTTATGTTCATAAGGAAAGTTTCTAAATGATTCTTTCTCATTTTTTCGGGTTATATAATAGATGATTCGTAGTTCCTTGTATGTCTGTTGCGTTTTGGTGTGTATGGGTTATTCTTTTGGGAGTCATTGTAACAGGGGAGTTATTCCTTGAAGTGTCTTTCTTGTATCCTCTGTATGCTTATTTGAAACAGCTTGTGTGCCGAATTTTTTTTTTAAAGAGAAAAATAAATCCTTTTAATACAATATATGTTTTACTAGTTTATGAATTAAAAAGTAGAAAGATATTTACATTTCAGTAAAGAAGAAAATGGGTGGGGTGCTATCATGTGACATATGCCTACATGACAAAACCAAATGAGTCAATAAACTATATATATGAAATTATGAATGATTAAAATTTAAAGTCATATGGTTACTTAAAAAGGTTAAGTGACTTTAAAAAAAATACATAATTTATGTGACTTAAAAAATCACATATATTCTTCTCATTAAAATGATAGAATAAGGAAAAAAAAAAAAAAAAGGAGAGACATTCTTGTCATTAATCATTAGACCTTAAATGGTGAATGCTTTCTTTTTTTCTTTTATAAAATGACGAACCATTTAACAAGATATACGAGAAATATACCTAATAATAATTAATGCTTTAAAAAATCTGTATATCAAGAATGTATTTCTAAAAAAATTCATTTATAAAGTTAATCCGATTCTTCACAAGAAAAAAAGAAAAAAGAAAAAACCTTAAGAACACCCCCTAAACAAAATGACGTGAAGTTCATACTAAATTTTTTTTTGATCAGCAAAGTTCATACTAAATGAATGGAGAAATTCTCACAAACGTCAAATCACAAATTACATCAATTAGTAACAAAAGTAGGATATAATATTTTTGCAAGAACATTTCATGTCACTTAATTGATCGACCAGAAAAAACAACAGAAGGAATTCAGCATTTGTAAAGTTTACCACTACCTAATGGTTGTCAAAAGCACCAACATGCTCATTTCATTTCCTAAACGTTGTGCTTCATATCTCCCCAAGATAAATCTGCTTGTCACTGCTGCAAGATCCAATAATAGGCTCATTGGGATGAAAAACACACTCGTTAACAGATCCATTGTGACCGGGAAGCTTATACAAGATGCGGCGAGAAGTGGTATCCCAGATGTAAACCATTCGATCAGAACTACCAGCTGTTACCTTGCTTCCATCAGGAGACCAACCACACTTCAACAAGTTCTTTTCAAAGTTATGTTGGTGCCCTTCCAACACCTTCACACACCGATTTTGTGGAGCATACGGACGCATATCCCAAATGCAAAGCTTGCAATCCATGCCATTTGTAAGAAGGTAGGACCCATCAGGACTCAATTGCATAGCAGTAATCATATCTTGATGACCTTGTAGTGTCATGGTAACTTCACCTTTACGCAAATCCCAAATCTTTACATCATTATCAATACCACCAGTGAAGATCTTATCCGATGCATCAGAGAAGCCAACAGCCGTAATCTGGTATTTATCTGGGAATGTTTGGATGGAACCCCTTTGACGCATATCCCATAATTTAGCAGTTCCGTCATCAGAGCCACTAACCACAAGAGGTGGTCCCCTTCGGGAAGGACAACATGAATTAACATATGAGAGATGTTCTACCATCTTTTTGATTTGTTTTCCTGTTTCCACATCCCATGCCCTCACTGTTTTGTCGGGGCTGGCAGAGACTATTTGTGTCCCGTCTGTAGTCCAGTGAAGATCTAAAACTGCATTCTTGTGACCTTTCAGAACCATGAAGTTCTTGCAATCCCCATGCACATTCCAAAGGAAAATTTCCCTGTCATGAGATCCAGATGCAACGACTGATCCTGCTGGATTGAACTTCATGGTATATATAGCACTCTGGTGACCAGACAGCAACATGATTGGTGATTCTAAACTTGAGGTCCGCTGCTTTCCATTTGGCCCAGGAGCTTGAGGGGCATTGTATGGAACAGTAGACCATTCCATTGGCCTTGGACCAACAACTGACAAAGCACTTTCTCCTTCACTGGGAAAAACTTGCATGTTGACCTTTGCTCAGAATTGAAATTAAACAAACTATGATTTCTCTGAAGCTCAAATCTCCAACACTGTAACAGAATCAGAACAATTAGAAGATATGAAAAAAGACTAGAAACTGAATAATGGTAGTTACATAGTTAGACTACTCTAGGGTTTTACATTAATTCCATAGGTCCACATCTTCCAATGCAATTAATATGATTAGAAAACAATCTCCCCAAACCCCTCCAAGAAAAAAAAAAATAAATGCAAAAGATAAAATTATAAGTCAACATTTGATAAAGCAAAGTAATCCACTGAAAAGGAAACGTGCTTCATATTAACAACAGGGTACATTAAATTCTGACATTCAAATGTCAATTTGACCAAAACACAGAGAAGGGGCGAACCTATCTTTTAGTTTATCACTTGATATACATATATAAACTAAAATAAGAAAGATGTTTGTCATAGAAGAGCAGGAAATTGTCTGTCTCCATAATCAACAGTAAACTACTCAGTGGAAATCGTGCCAATCATGGTTCAATTCTGGCTAAAAAACTAAATTAGCTGATGAACAGCAAATGTGACTAAACCATAATTGTTATTAACTTGCAAGGAAAAAGGCGAATTATGTAAAGGGATTTGTTTACTTCAGTTACTGGACAATCAAAGTCACATAAAAATTGTTTAACCACTGCTTTATGACTGACACACTATTTTCCTTTCATGCAATTATTTCTTAACCCACTTTTTTTGAACACCTCATGTCATGAACAATACCGATGCTAAAGCAGACAACCAACTGAAACAACATCTCTAAATCTTGGGTTAAAACTTCTCTTTCTTTATTCAAATCCTTGAACTCCTACAGTCTACCTACTTCACAAAGAGGAAAATTTGCAAGACCAATATGACTTGCCACAGAATGAAGATACACACAATTTGAAAACCACTTTCTGCTTGATTTCATCAAGGTCCTGAGATTTGAAGGCATAACCACAAGACAATTCATAAACTAAGAAGAACACCATTGGAGAATGAAAACCAAAAATTGAAAAAGAATGTGATACAAGTTATGGTACGTTGTACTACAATGGTTCGGGATTTAGCCCAATCAGAGAAAGTTAAGCTCAAGTTTTTTTTTCCTTAAATCGAAAAGTTCAGTTTGGTTTTTAAAAATAAAAAACCATCGAACTGCACATGTAACAAATAAACCGTACCGAGCAGTGGTTATAAAAAAATGGAGTAAAAACAACCGGTTCTAAAGGATTAGGGTATACGTGGTTCAATTCAATTTAGTTCTAAGGCCTAATTAGATTCAATTTTCCCCCATCCCAATAGAACAATCAATAATTTATTGGCAGTAAACAGGGGCTTCCATATCAACTTTCAAAGACTATCTCAAGAAGAAAACAGCACACAGGTTTTGATAGTACACGAAAAAAGAGAGAATCCAGAGCACAAATCTAATTAATATGACACGAAATTTTATTTAAAAACTATCATAGCTGAGAAAATATTGTATACATTACCATCCAATTCCAAACGTGCAACCTATTGATGCCTACAAAACCTAAAAGCAGCGCGTGCAAAATAAATGACAAGGAAAACTGAAAGAAGCAGCAGCAACTTGTAGGAGTTCATAACTGACTATACCGAATAGTTTATGCAAGTAATTAGGGTTTACTTGGTTGAGCGTGTGGGGAAAAAAACGTGAAAATGATTTTGCAAAAAAAGAGAAAGGGGTTTCAACGAAGCAGAGGCTAATTTCGAAGAATAAGTGTAAACAAAGTGCGAATGAATGGAATTAAGGTATTGGAGAGAAAAGAAAGAGGAGAAAAATACGTACCTGAGATTGAACTGAGAAATTGTTTATGTGTGGTGTGGTTCACTGAGTTCAGAGAAAGCCCACACGCCGCAGCTTGAAACACTCAGTTTGTTCGCCTCAAAGTATAATGATACACAGATCAATGTACCACCCTCCTCCAAACCCGGTATAAACACATATTTACGGAGTAGTTAATGCAAGGCAACTAAATGGGTTTGTTAAACAACTTTTTATGGTCCTGGATTATATTTTGTGATTCTACCATGTCATGTTACTTCTAACGAATTCATTCAATATTTTGTTCTAATGTAAGAAACCATAATAAACTAAAAAAAAATCTACATATTTATATTTTTATTAATAAAACTTAATATTTTTTCAATTTCATAAATATAAATTAAAATAAATAAAACGAAATACGTAATAATATAAAACAAAATTTACGTAATAATAAATAATGGCTCTTTTACTTTTATTTTTCTTTGCATTTATTTTCTTTTTCTTTGCAATGACTTTTTGAAAAAGAATGCACAAACGAAATGCGTAACAAAATTTTTATCATCTCATTAATAATATAATTACTTTTGCATTTATTTTCTTTTTCTTTGCAATGGGTCTTTTGTTTTTGTTTACCAGTCAATTTATTATGATCAATTTGTGCATTTTTTTTAAATCAGCACACCTGCACACGCATCCAAACACACACACCCCAATTTTATGTTTCAGCCCATTACCCCCCAACACCGGTCCACATGCCCAATTCCAATTTTTTTTTCTCTTCTCTGATGCGCCTTTCTTCTTCACTTCCAATTTCTTTTTTCTCCATCTCTATTGCGCCTTTCTCCGAGCCTTCTCCTTCTCTGTGCATGACCTTATTGGCTTCATCACTTTCTTCTCCGCGCCTCATCGAAGGTCCTCTACTCGAGGTAGCTTCCTCGCACCGCGTCCACCGTCGCGGTCTTTTCACCGTCGCCATGTGTCCACAGTCGTGGTCCCTTGCGGTCGCGGTCCTTCGTTGAGGCTGTCCTTCGCCATCGCAGTCCTTCGCCGCTCGGTCCCTTCGCCGTTGCGGTCCTTCGCCGTTGTGGTCCCCTCACCGTCGCGCCATCAGGTTAGTTATTTTCCCTCTTCCTCGCGCTGGTAGTTGATCTAAAACGCATCTCTCTCTCCTTAAGTTTGCGTTCCTTAAATAAGAAACGCATTTCTCCCTTCAAGAACCCATTCTGTCACGTAAGCACTCTCCAATGCAAGATTTCTTCACGGAACCGTTTCGTCATCTGAAGGAACGCTTGAAGATACCGCGTTGAAGATGCTCTTAGTTCTTAACTGTTGGATGAAGATTGGACGGTTCATATTTTTCGATTGCACTCACTACTACAAATAGTGCATTTAATGATGGACATTCAAAGTCGGTTGTTGCAAAACCGATGTTGTTTGTGGCGCGATGACATTTTTTAATTAAAATAAACATTTCAAAGTCGGTCTTTACGAAACCGTTTTTGTATGTTCAAAACAACTTGGTTTAACCGTCTTAATTTTTGTCTATTCAAAGACGTTTTGCCTATGACCATCTTCAAAATTCTAAAAAAAATTTGAATCACATGACCTAATATAGCACGCATCTCACTGTTTCAATTGCTTTTATCTCTCACTGTTTTGCTTCCTTTCTCTCTCTCTCTCTCTCTCATCGTTTCACTTCCCTTCTTTATACCCCTTTTTCCATTTCTCTATCTTCTCTATCATCCTCCTCTCATCGCCACCACCACCACAATGACCTCCTCCTCCCCCATGTCCTCCCGACGCCGCACAACACCTACCATCCACGATGAAGAGGCTCTCGATCGTCCTCCACCAGTGCTGCAATTGTGTGGCTGAGTGGCGGAGGAGACGGAGTGCCGCATCTGTCTCGGCGCGTTTGCCGACGGCGACAAGATGAAGGTTCTTCCAATATATCAATGGACTCTTCCAACCTTCAGTGGACTCCATTTGCCCTATTGGGTTGTAGTGTGCCACTGAAATCTCTGCTCTTCTCTCTCCTCCCTCTCCTCTTCTAGTTAAGGTAATCTTTTCATTCATATTATATACCTTTCCCAACCCTTTTCATTTTGCTTTACTCTTAATTTTGCTTTTTTCACTCTTTAGGAATATTATCATGGCCTTTTGTCTGCAAGAGTGTGCAGTGGTATCAAAGTCAAACAAGATGGCAACTTTGGAAAAGGTTTTATTTATTTATTTAAATTTTAATAATTTTGTCATTTTGTTTATGTTCTACAAGCCAATAATTCAAGGAGCTGCATGTTTTTCTAATATTCTAATATTTATGCATTAAATCTTTAAATTTATATATGCTTCTTTCAAATAGTTTTAAGAGTCTAATTTTTATACTCTAATTGTCAACTAACCAACTTTGGTATGACTTTCGAGAAGGTTATTGTAAAAGTCCTATGTTACTCTTATTGTAGATTTTTTATGTGACTATGCTTAAATATCAAAATTTGAAGGTCATAGAGATGAAGGCTGAGTATTATATTTGTTACAGGAGCTGCAGTAAGATATTATATTCCTCTTTATTTTTATTTACTTTGTTATATTGTATAGTATCGTGCATGCACACACAAGTTATTGAGTAGTATTTAAAATAACTATTTCTGCCAATAATTAGTTGCATATGTAGTAATTTGTCAAATAAATTTAACATTGTTTCATGATTTCCAAGATTCAAATATAGAAGTTTAATGTAAAAGAGAAAGAAAAACAAAGGATAGTAAAATTATTGCAATTGAAACTAAGAAAGTTAAAAGTGCAACTGAGACATTGTTTCATGATTGTCCTTTTAGTGTATATGAAATAGGTAATTTCTTGAATGTCCTTTCTCCAATTAATAACAGATTTCAAAGAAAAACATGACCAACTAACTTTCATTTTCTTATGATAACAGGATCTTATGTTCATAAGGATGGAATAGAGCATGCAAGTTTGTTTAGTTTAATATTTTCTTAATGACCATTTCTTTCTTTTATGTGATGTCATTTACTTAAATTTTCTTATGATAACATGATTTTATCGTTCATAAGATGGAACAATGATCATGAACAATTTTCTTTAGTTTTACATACATTATCGTTCATCACTCCATTAATCTTTGTTGGAACAAATTTTACTACTAAATTATCATTTTGTCTAGCACACATTTTGGTTTTATTAAAAATAACTTTTCATGTAGGAGTTTATGTATGTTAGTATTGGTATTTTGACTTATTGGTATAGTCTTTACTCTTTAACTGCTCTTATATACAAACTTAGATGGAAATGTCCCGCTATGGGAAGCAATCAAGGGTGGGCATGATTCTGTGATGAAACTTCTTATAGACAATGGTGGAGACATATCATCTGGCCATGTAGGTTCTCTTGCATGCATTCGTGGGCATGATTCTATGACTTTGGTTTAACTTTTTATTGATTTCATTTTGGTTCCAACACCAAATCCAGGTTGCTTTGTGATGTTTACTAAAATCTTTTTTTTTTTTTTGTCGTCTCAGGAATTGGATGCCAAGGATCTTCAGGGCTATGAATGGCACTTTAAGCATATATTTAGAGGTAAAGGATGTGAGGAATTTTCATTTGGGTCCTTCTAGTTTGTGGTTACTACTTATTAGTGGGCTAGTGGCCTAATGTTTTTGCCTTCAATATATTTTCCTTTCTATCTAGGTCAGCCACGTAGACACTTACTCACAATTGGATGGAGTACTTTTGTGACTTCCAAGAAATTAGTTGTTGGAGACACATTTGTGTTTATGAGGTATGTAAATTTGACTTGATTTTTTTCACTTTTGTTGGTTTCCTTCACATGGTTCGGCAAAGGTTGGAGCCAGCTAGCTGGATCAGGTCCTATACCATGGAAGCAAGCACCCAGCCTGTTCAATACTGCTTCTTCATCTGATCTGGTCTTAGAAGTGCCTTCTTTAGTTGAATTATCCAAAAACTTTGACAAAATATATTGCCTTCATCTGATCTGATACCAGTTATTGCCACGGTATTGGCCAAGGTGTGCAGATCTAGAGCTACATCAAATTTTTATAGAGTATCCTTCAAATGACATTGTTGTAGTGTTGGTTTATGTGTAACTATTTTATTGTACTTCATTTTCCAATTGTGTCTAATGACATACTTGAAGCTACAATACCTTAACTTTATCCTAGTTCAAATTTTGTAATTACTCCCTTGTTTCAGAAAACTTTGAGTGCTAGTGATGCTGGGCAAATTGGGCATTTAGTGCTACCTAAGAAGTGTGCTAAGTTTGGTCTTGAGATTCTTCAAGTTACTAGGGGAATAGTATTTTTGGTTTGAGTATAAATTTTGTTGATGCTTTATGTTCATAGTAAACTGAATTTAAAATTTATAATTTATAATAATTAACAATTGACTCCCGGCCTTATGTGATGCCTGCATACCATAATTCTCTTGTTTTGCCCTGTAATTGTGTTTGATAGACTCCTTGTTTTGAATGTAAATTAATTAATATACATTGTCTAATGAGGAACTACTTTTTGTGGTAATTAGTAAGTTCATATGATCTAATAATAATATTCTCCTTATTTGTAGCGTAAATTAATTAATATACATTCTCTTATTTTTCCATGAATATTCAATCAATGGTTATATCATCAGATTTTTCCATGAATATTTTTCCATCAACGTTAAAAAAAGGAGATACAAAGACGGTTTTCAGCCAAAATCGTCTTTGTATGTGCACATACAAAGACGATTTTGGCAAAAACTATCTTCTTAGGTACGTAAAAAAAATACAGGAGATACAAAGACGATTTTTAGCCAAAACCGTCTTCTTAAGTTCGTAAAAAAATAATAAACACAGGAGATACAAAGACGATTTTCAGCCAAAACCGTCTTCATAGGTGCGTAAAAAAAACACAGGAGATACAAAGACGGTTTTGGCAAAAACCGTCTTCGTAGGTGCTGTCATACCCTAATTTTGTCCGGGTACCCCTAAAAAAAAGGAAATAGAAAAAATAATGTATTTTTTTTTAAAAAAAAAGAAGAATAAGAAGATAGCAAAAAGGAAAAACAGGACAGCAAATAGCAAAAAGAAAGGAAAATGGGCCATAAGGCCCATTAGGTTAAGAAAACAGCAAATAAAGGCAAAGAAAAAAAAAGGCAATAGGGGGGAAAGGGATTGGCACAAAAGGGGAGTAGAAGGAATCAATTGGCTGAAAAAAAAATGCACAAATCCCAAGGTGACAAGGAGAGCCAATCAAAGGTAGTCACCCTCCCACATCCTCCTTTTTCCTTTATTTTTGCTTATTGTTTTCTTTTCTTTACTTCTTCTTTTTGTTTTTGCTTTAACTCATGCTTTATGGGCTGTTGATCATTTCATTTAGATGAATGCTTGTAGTTTCTTGTGATTTGTTGTGGTTAGATTTATTGGTTTAGATTATGCTTCTGTTTATCTTTCTCTCCTTCTATTTCTTTCTATTTTTTTCTTTTCCATTTTGAGTTTTCCGGCCACCTCCATGGCTGCCACCGCGGCCCACCACTGCACCACCTCGCCGCACCAGCTCCGGCCACACCACGGCGGCCACCACACCACCAACCCTCACGGTGGTGGCCTTAGGAAGCCATTAAACCCCCTTCCAAACCCTATTTTTGCAAAACTGCAGTGGCTGCTGTGCCCAGCAGTGAAAAATACGGGTTGGGCTGCCTTGACCCATTCCACCTTAAAAAAAAAAAATCAAAATTAATTTTTGCACCCCAGATTCTCATAAGTTCACCCCCCTTTCCTTTTTTTAATTATTATTGGGCCTATCCCAACAAAAAAAAAGAGCAAAGAAAAATTAGTTTACTTTTTACACTCCCTTACTTAATAAGCACATCCCTTTTACTACTTGGGCCTGATGTTACGAATTTTGTAATGCTTTTTGCACCTGTCATTTAATAAATACACACCCTTCAGCAGTTGGGCTTGGCCCACTTTGTGCATGTACATGTAATGCTGTTCACACCACCATTTTCATAACCGCACACCCCTTTATATTACTGTTCACACCACCATATTCATAACTGCACACTCTTAGATATTGGGCCTGGTCCACTTGGTACATCACATGTAATGCTGTTCGCACCTCCCATTTTCATATATGCACCCATAATCTGTTGGGCCTGACCCATTTTGTAATTATATAATTTATGCTGATTGTACCTCCTGTCCTTACTGTATGCACCCCTAAATACTAAGTGTACCCCACTTCTATTCTATCCCTTTCTATTTCTATTTATTTGATTACGTAATGTATTTATTTAGTACGCGCTTATGTTTCGTGCACTCCATGCTGGGTCTCCGACTTGCTTGGTAGTGTTTCAATAATACGTGGATAGGTTTGTGAATATCATGCTGGGTCTCCGACTTGCTTGATTTCATAGAGTTTACCACAAATTCAAAATCTTTTCTAAAAAGTTAAAAAATACTCAAATGAAACACCACTCAATTCTCCTTTTTTCTCAAAAAATCTACATATTACTCGAGATTGCTTCAAGGTCCAATGCCTTAAGTGATTCTCCCCGCTTTTTCTTCAAACTCAATGTCGTTTCAAGGTCCAACGCCTTAACGACTCTTTTTCACGCAATTAAAATAAATCTTTCAAAAAAAGAGATAAAATCAAATCAACCCAGTCAAGCTTTTTACAAAGAACTACGTAAGTCTGATTTTCTCATTGCACTTGGGGATACGTAGGAGCGAGGGCAAACCCCTTGTCGACCTAAAAAACAAAAAATATATATAAAATCTTCTCTTTTCTAAAAAATAAAAATTTGATATTTCTTTTTCAAATAAACAAAAATAAAACAAACATAATTCATGTTCTTAAGGGAAGATAAATGATTCAAAAAGTCACTTTATTTGTCACACACTCGATTAAAGGCTGCCGCCGTCTTCGTGACGGACGCGTGGTGTGCTAACACCTTCCCCGTGCGTAAACGACTCCCGAATCCTTTTTTCTCTAAAACCGTGGACCATGACTTATCTTTTGGTTTTTCCGACGTTTTCCTTAAATAAACGTTGGTGGCGATTTCCCTCTAGTTTTCCCATTTTTTGGGAATTTTTTAATCTTTTCTTTTTTCATCGTCGTCCCCGTCGTGGCCGAATAGGTTGCGACAGGTGCGTAAAAAAAATAAACATAGGAGATACAAAGACGATTTTCAGCCAAAATCGTCTTTGTATGTGTACATACAAAGATAATTTTTGCTAAAAACCGTCTACGTAGGTGTCTAAAAAAAAAGATTTACAAAGACGATTTTTATAACCGTCGTCGAATGTCATCATTTTCAGTGACATGCACAACAAAGGCGATTCTACAACCGTCGTTGTAAGGGGTTGAGAACCGTCGTCGTTTGCCTTAGTTGTAGTAGTGACTGAATCTTAGTGACCTCTGAACTTGAATAATAATAATAATAATAATAATAATAATAATAATAATAATAATAATAATAATAATAATAATAATAATATTAATTTAAAGAAAACTATAAATCCTGATTTGGTATAGTCCTAATTCTAAGTCAAAAGGAAGAAAGAAGCAAAAGAAAGATTTTTTTTTTATAATATTATTAAGATATTAAATATATTTGATGTATGTTCAATATTTTTGTTTCATTGTAAATAAAGTCAATATTTTTACTTAAAAAATAAAAAATAGTCTAATTTAAATAATTAATAATATGAAAAATGTTGGTTAAAATGTGTTTTAAAAATTATTTTAAAATAATTATGTTTCAAAATATTTTCCAACATAAATATATTCATTTAAACATAAAACAAAAAAAAAATGTATTTCTGATTGAAGCTAAAATATTGAATTGTAATTTCACCCAAACAATTTTTGTTAATGAAAGTAAAATTTTGAAGGATTCTATACATGTATTAATACTAAATATATTTTCTATATATTATATAGGCATTTCAAAGTAATATTTCGGAGCCTACCTGATGACAAGAATTCGTAAATACTAGATTTATATAGATCGATAACTTTATAATGAGTGTCGATAAGGGGACAAGTTTGTAAGGCATGGTCCCTACATAGGTTAAAAGCACGAGTGGGGATCAACAATGACATATTACCTATAAAATAAAATTTACATTTACAGTTATTGAGTGATGATTTTTTTAATAATTATATATATTTATATAATTAATTAAGATTAAAAATAAAATTTGACACTACCTAAAAATAAAATTTGGGACTACTTAAAATTTGACATAGATTAAAAAATTTTACTTACTAAGTCAGTGGTTAAAAGAATTATGTGATCATAACTATCTAACTAATTTTCCCACTCACATATATAAATAAAGCATTGAGATATATCAAATAACTATAACTCTCATAATCTACTCTTTTATCTCTCTCAAACATTGACTTTAGCATCAAAGTTCTTACAATTACTTCATCCTTGTTGTATTCACCATCTCGTTCATGATCAATCATCAATAATTAGATTTAGACTTGATCTTCACTATTGAACTGAATCCAAGTTATTTCCACAATAAATAATAATAGTTAATATTTTTGTCAATAATAATAAATATTTTATTTTATCAGTTATGAAATTAATTAAAAAGGTAGTATTTTTAAAATTAAGGAGAAGATTGTTAAAATATATCATTTTATTACTAAGAATATTTTCACTTGTGTAATCATGATGGTGTAAACATTTATGATTTTCTTGGCATTTTTTTATCTTTCTCTTTTTCTTTTTATTGGACTAAAAATTATACAACTTACTCTTTTAACATACTCTTCTTTGTACATGCCTAAGGGTAGGTACATCGACCGATTTGGTCCGTTTAAGGTCTGTCTTGCAAATCCTATATTTTATGTATCGGACATATAAGTTTGATTCGCGAGATAAATGATCATATTTTTTATTTTTCATGCCCGTATCCGGTTCACAAAAAGCCAGCAGATAAATGGATTATAAATGGATTGATGTACGGTCCTGAATAGTAATATGAAAAAACTTAAAAATAAAAAATAAAAAAATCTACCAAATTAGAAGAAAATTTATTTTTAAGCTAAAATCTATCAAACAAAAATATACCAACATTTGTAACTAAAATATACAAACATTATAAACAACATGTGTAAATTTAACAAACGGGGTCCAAATAGGCTATAGTTACAAAATTTTAAGTCATCGTGTACTTGTATCTGTGTGATATTCTGATTATGTTTTCCTTGTACAACTCATTCCAAATATTTAAGCACAAATAAAAAGTTAATATAATATATATATATATATATATATATATATATATATATATATACACGTAAGCTCAATTTGAATTGAATTAGATACACTTTAAAAATTAGATTTAAAATATTCAACCTAAAATTTTATTTATTCGATTTACAAATTTTCAGTTAATTTTTTACAATATAGTATATCAAGTTGGATCAGAACGAAGGCAGGATAGCTTAAATGCAGATTAATTCTACCGGAAAATTCTCGAGAAAGACAGGCTTGAACCGCAATGGAGAATGAAGACGGATCGAGAGGGGAACCAAGTGTTGCATGCCTGCGTTGCATGGCCATTACGACGTGGCGACTAATGAACCTTCCCACGTATCACCCTCTCATCTATTACTATTAGACCAAACCCTTTCGATTTTGGGTGCCTCATTGCATTTTAGTATTAGTATTTTACTCACTAAAAGAGAGAAACATAGAGAGGAAGAAACCACATCGTACGTACGGTTATTATGGCGATGAAACTCAAATATCTGTCTTCTATTGCCGAGGATGTCATCAAGAGATGTTCACAGTAATCTCTCCTTCCACTCTCATAGCCATATGCTAATAACAATGATAATAATCTTATTATACAAGGATGTTAGAATTATAACACGCGTATAGTGTTTTTTCATGGAAGAAAGTAGTTTTGTATTTTGTTCTTTTAATTTTCTCCATGTTGGTGTAGTTGGTCTCCTAGAGCTTGGAAAAATTAAGAGAAAATGGAGCCAATTTCATGTTCTAATTTTGTGGTAGATTGTTTTCTTATATCTATTGATATGTTTATGGGAACTCTATGAAATGCAAACATAGTAGTTCACTATTAAATTTACTTTGCATTTTTTTATTTGTTACTTAGGAAACTGGACACTTTGGTAGAGAAATTGGTGGAGGATTTTGAAGGAGGGTGGAACCCTGAAATGGGAAACTATTGCAGAAAATTAGTTGAATTTTGCAGTGGGAAGGCTGTGAGTGAATTGTGCCACAACATAGAGGGAAACATCAACGATGGCTCATTTAGCAGGTTGACATATGACATGATGCTTGCTTGGGAGAGACCTAGCTACTACGATGAAGAAGAGACCACGGTGTGCATAATTATGTTTTATCTCTCTCTCACACACACTATTGTTTTTGGAACAAAATGAACTTGGATATAATCTAATATCATAATACCATCTCCAATCAAAATAAAAATTGACATTTCATTTTGATAATAACTGATAATTTTAGTTACGAGATGAAATATGATTTTAATTGAAGAATATTTTGTCTTTCTTTTTTGTTATAAACGTATAATGTACAGACACAATTAACAGAAGCTGTTGAAATAGAAATATTGGAGATATCTGATGAACCTATTAGGGGTCCAGATTATCTTGCTGTGGTTGACCATGGTTTTATTCTTCAGATTTTTAAGTGATGAAGTCTAATTGAATTGGATATCAGTTCAAGAATCTATTGCTACTTACCAAATTCTGTTGACATAAGTAAGATTACATTTAGGAGGAACTGAAGTAGGCTCTGCATGGCTTGAAATTATTGGTCATCGAACATTAGCCTAAGATCTGGTCCTGTTTAATCTGAACTTCAGCATTATCACCTTCATATCTAAAATCAAAAGCTTTCGTTTTTGTGCTTACTGCTGTTATTAATCAGATGAGGCTTTTGAGGTTTGCAGGAGAATGTGGCAAAGGAGAAAGAAGAAAGGAAGATAACTTTGAATACTACTCAAGAACAGGATGATATCCCTCTTTTTTATTCAGACATCATGCCCCTCCTCGTAAGAGCATCTTTTCCCCTTATTTTGTCATGATATTACAGAATACTGATGATGTGTTTATAAGCTGACCCCCCCACCCTTCTTTTATTTTTAGTTTTAACCATAAGTTTGATTTCCATCCTTTTGCAGCTTTTTCTCTTCTAATTCTAAATTTCAAGACATTGAGTTAGACTCTGAATATTCTCTTTAAAAAGGATGCTTGATGTTTCTTCCATTTGAACCAAGCCAGTTTGATAGAAGTACACAAAATATTTATGGTTTTAGGTGTAGATATTTTCAATTGTAGCTTGTCACTCTTACTGTGTGCATTTTGTTTTCTAATCATATAATTCATAAACTGTCTTGCCAGGTTAATAATGAGCCCAATGTTGGAGAAGATGCATTTGTATGGTTGGGATCATTAGTACCTTTAGTTGCAGATGTAGCAAATGGAAGGTTTACTTTTGAATCTCTTACAGCACCAACAGGCAACCGACTACATTTTCCAGCATACGACATGTTCTTAAAAGAAATGGACAAGTAATGCTACGAAAATTCTCCTATGCTTTTTAGACTTCGTTGGAATGCTGTTTAACAATATATCTGATTTAGAATATGATGACTATCTTGGATATTTGATAGTTAAACTTATAAGATACAGAATGAACTATCCAAGTTGTCTGAACATCTAGAAGGCCTTTGGTAGAGTAAGAGATATAAAAGGGAGATAATAACATAACTTTGATTGGGGAACAATTTAATATTGTTAGATTTATAAAACATATCTGGTGTCTTTACCTGACAATTTAAGCTTTTAAAGAGAATTGATTTTTTGACATTTAAGAATTTGATCCTTACCTCCAATTTTCTGATAAAATTTCAATTCAGCAAGGTATAGTTAGCCTATGCATTATCCTTGCTTTAAGCCCCACAAGCTCTTTCATGAGCGGGTCTATTAAAAAGCTTTTCTAGAGTGTGGATTTTGATTTGTTGTGATTGCCTCTATTTCCTTATATTAAAAATTGAATATTGTGAATGTGGATTGGTTTCATTAGACAAAAGGGGAAGATTTTATTCTTTCTGGAATAATAGGTGGATTAACTTATAACATTGGGTAAAGGGCAATTTCCATGGAGAGAAGTATATCTGCTATATTTCTCTTTCCCTGACTAGTATATGAACTAAACAACGCATGACACTGTAACGGTTATGCTAATATTGCACAGTTGATTATAACCATTTAGCTTTATGGATAATATAAAACACTGAACTCATAGAACTTCTTAATGATTATAGGGTGGATGGAACAATAATTTAAAGTTTGTACTCTATTAAAGGGTAGGATTCGTTCCAAGATATTTGACATTTAGAAAAACTAGGAACTCCTTTCAGCCTCTTGGATTAGGTTGACTTTAATACACAGAACATGCCTCTTGATATAAATAGAAGTTCATAGACAATAGAGAAAGTCCAATTTCTTATTCTCCTTTATTTTTTAATTTATGATTCCATAGGTGCATACGACATTTGCAGAAACATGCAACACCAAATGGGGTGGAACTGGCTGAGGATGAATATATATTACATGTAGATGGAACAGCCAGCACTCAGAGAGTAGTTCGCCACATTGGATCAACAAGTTGGCCTGGTCAGCTGCTTGGTGTCTCTGATCTTAATTTTATTACTGCATTAGAGTTCATAAAATTAATTTTTTCATATAAAAATCTAAATGTTGCTTTGGTTTTAATTGCCAGGTAGGCTTACACTGACCAATTACTCTCTTTACTTTGAGGCTTCCGGAGTAATAAGGTATGAAGATGCTCTCAAAATAGACCTCTCCAAGAATATTGAGCAGAGTGTTAAACCTGCTGCAACAGGTCCATGGGGAGCTCAACTTTATGACAAAGCCATAATCTATGATTCAACTGATTTGTAAGGACACTAGCATAGCAGCTTTTATTATCATCAATACCTACTATGGAGTTATGTGTGTTAAAAATGCACATCGAAATATCCAGTAGGGATTTAATCTTCATAAAGTACATGTGCATGCTTGTATATTTACATAAGCACTTGCCTTCTAAGATTTCATCAAGGTAACCCTTTCAGTTTTTGGTGAAGCTCAAGCCTCAGACTTACCACCACAATCTTTTAAATGAACACGATTCTGAAGAATCATAGAATTTGCGGAATTCTACATCTGATGTGAATCAAAATGGTCTGACCTTGTGAACGGGAGAAATCAATATGTTCTATCTAATATTTTGTGTTATTTGTTATTTTTTATGGCTTTGACGTAATCATATCTTGGTTCTGATTTTGTTAGTACCATCTCAATGCAATATCAAATATAGAAATATATCTAATCTTCACTTCTGTCATTTAAGTTTTTTTTTCACCTGTCATTAATGAGTCTATTTTTCTTCTCAATTTTCTAGATCAGAGACAGTTGTACTGGAGTTTCCAGAGCTTACGAGTTCCACGAGACGTGATCATTGGCTTGCACTATTAAGAGAAATAATGTTTCTCCACCAGTTTTTATCAAAGTACCAGATAAAATGTCCAATACAAACATGGGAGCTGCATGCAAGGACAATCTTGGGAATTGTAAGGCTGCATGCAGCAAGAGAAATGCTAAGAATATCACCTCCTGTCCCAACAAAATTCTTAATATTTTCCTTATATAACGAGATACCGAAGGGAGATTATGTGCTAGAAGAGCTTGCTGATAGCCTCAAAAAGGGCAATAATGGACAGTCATGTAGTGCAAGTTCTATCCTTAAAAGTATGAACATTTCTAAGACTGTAGATTCATGTATAATAACAGATGAGGCAAGTCAAGCAGATGGAAGTGTTAATGTTGTAGACGATAGTCCCTCATTGGAGGCTGCTATCAAACAATCTAGGGAGGAAGAAAAGGAAATTCTCATTGCTAAAGCTACCACTGAAGAATTAAAGGAGGAAGGAGTCATTGACAGTGTTTTGGTTATAACGGTAAGAGTTTAACCTAAACAAAGCTCATAAGTATCCTCATTGCTGAACGCTAGTAAGCAGTAGCACATGATTGTGCAAAATGGGGTTGTTTCTTTGTAGCGGAAAGTATACTTTATGCCTTTCTATAAATTTCTTTTATACTTTGGGGAAAGGGGAAGTTCATGGTCAACATGGCAAATAATTGTAGGTTATGGTACGTTTAAAAAGTGCTTTAAGATGTTTTTCAGTTAACTGTTTAATTGAGAACCAGATTTCAGGATTGTCCAAAGTGAAAGAAAGCATGGCTTCATTGGCATGTTTGGAGTTGAGACTTAATCATAGTTTGCTAATTTCATTGTATAGGAACTACTGAAGCCACTTAAAAATGTAGTCCCTTGGTTTCAAGAAATATTCACATGGGAAAGACCAATAATTACTCTTGCTGTTCTTGCTGCATCCCTGATGATCACCTATATGTAAGTAATTACTATTTCTTTACACGTTTTAACTGTCAAATTTTGTTAGATTCATAAAAAAATTCCATGACCATGAGTGAGTTTTGCTAGAATGTATGTAACATCACATGGATAACGCAGGGAATGGGTTGGCAAGACATTTGCAGCTTTCTTGATTTGGGCAATAATAAAGATGCTTGATGCAAGACAAAAGAAGATTCATGAGAAATGCAACGAGATAGTAATCAGTAGATCCAGTATGGCTTCTGATCAATCTACGATGGATAGCATTGTCTCGGCCCAGCATGGATTGTACACAGTTCATGATATGATGCAGATGGCAAACATAGCAATGCTAAAGATATGGTCAATACTCATTTCAAAGGCTGATAAGGTACTTGTCAGATTTTTTTCAGGAGTTATCATGATCTTAGTGAAGATTGATTCTAACATATAATAAATGCTTGTTTTAAAATGGAGTCATATTTCATTGATCACTATGAGCTGATGTCGACATACATGTTTTGCTTCTTCATTTGTGCATCACAGTTTATAGTTGTTTTTCCTTCTTTTATCCTATAAAAGAAATACTAGGAACACATTATTATGAATACACTCTAAAAATCACAAATTTTTGTGGGCCTCATATCATATTTAAGGACTCTTTTTCTAACACACTATTTTGAACACAATCCCTTCTATTCCCTTCTATTGATTGAAATTTATTAAAAATCATAAATTTGTGGGTCTCATACCCTATTTTATTTAATGACTCTCTCTAGCTTTGTAGCTTTCAATAAATTTTAACCCATAAGTGAGAGTCTGTTTAAAGGAATTATTCTTAGTCGCCTTCCTCCTCCTCCTATAATGCTGTATTACAATTTATGGTAGTTTTTGTTTTACTAATAAGTACATATCATTATTGTTCCTGTGGCAGCATGCAAATCTAGTGATGGTGGCAATGAGTGGATTGGCTATCTTATTGGCAGTAATTCCATTCAAATTCTTCCTTATGGCTCTCATTCTCCAAAGCTTCACTATGACATTAGGAAAGTCCTCTGGAAGTGGAACAGGGAATAGACGATTGAGGGAATGGTGGGATTCAATACCAATTGTTCCTATTCGTGTAGTAGACGATCTTCCTAACACTGTTGATGCTAAATAGCTTTTATTCACCCTTGCTTATTAGATTGTCTACTATATGAGTTTAATATATGTAGCCTTTGCCCCATAACAGACTTGGGTATAATGCGAACTGAAAAGTGAAAATAATACATGTATAAATAGTGTACATAGCAATATGAAAATGAAAAAGTATTACCGTTTTAGTTTAATAACAGATTTGAACTAGTTTTGCTGAGTCAATTAGTCAGCTAGCTACTCAAATATTGTTAATTTTGTAATGGATTTCCTTATCCAATCAATTTAGCTTTTTCTCTTTGCTGCTGTGGGGCTTAAAACACTAATATGGCTGATTTCGGATCTAAACTAAATAAATCATTCCGGTTTTTGATATCACATCTCACATTTATGCCAATAAATAATAGTCTTGCAACCCTTCTAAGCTGTGTACTCTTAGAAAGAGGAGTATTAGCCAAGAAAATTTTCAATGGAGGTTCCATAAATGTCCGTCCAAAAATTTCTCAGCAAATAATGAACTTCTAAAAAAATAATTTCTCAGCTTGACATTCATATCAAATTTCACGTTCTTTTATAATACTTCGTTAGTAGTATTTGACATTTTTGGCGCTCATAAAATAAAATATCTGATACCGCCTTGACAGTTGGGTATGATTTTATTTCTCTAAAATGTACATACACTAACAAGTAATTGATTTCCCGGTAAATAAGTCAAGCAATTGGTTTTGACCGTATTAGAATTGGTTTTTTTTAAGTTAAAAAATATGATTAAAATAAAAGATTTTATTAAAAGTGATTAAATAAAAAAATAAGATTAAAAGAAATTTTTTTATTAATAGTGATCATTATATATTTTTTTATCAAAATTAATTAAAGTAATGTTAATAAGTTAATAAATATTTCGTGTTAATATGATATAAAAAACGTACCCACCACACCATTAATTAAAATTTTTTTGTCACTCTGTGTTAAAAACAAAAGTTTTACGGTCGGTGGCGCTTCGTTCCACGCTTGTCGGCAAATTTATAACCATCCACGCGTCATGGTAGCGATTGACCTCATTTAAGACATGTGAAGACAATTAAGTTATGAAATATTTATTATTTTTTGAGAAAGCATTTTAGTAGCTATTATTTTAATAGTGAGTATTTATAATTCCATTAAATAAAATTGAGAAGTGATTCGTTAATGAGTGGTCTTTAGTTTTAGCTAATATTTCCAGAGGATTTTTATGGAAGAAATATGCTAAGAAAAGTGCTATTAAATAACAGAATTTTTATCTAATTTTTAAAAAATTCAACAAAAAAAATAGTTTCTAGAAATGATTTTTTTTTCTTAAAAAAAAAATAAACAAGTCGTTCTCAGTTGTTACATCTTCATTTAATTCAACGATCATCTTTTAAATTCAAGTGGGCAACAAAAGGAAAAGGGTACAAGAATAACGTTCTTTCCTGCTTTGATTTGGAACGTGGGCCCTATTTAGAGCTGTGAATGCCCTTCTTATCCTCTTTTGGATTTTTCATTTATGGCTCATAATGCTCGGTCGGTCATTTTCCCCTCATTCCACGCTACCCTATTTCATTCATCCTGCTTTAGAATATTTTTCAAAATAATACCATAATTTTTCTTTCTTTATTAATTTATTCTTTACTCTTTTACCCTCCATACTACTTTGTTTTTATTTTAAAATAAGGGAGACTAACAATAAAGGAGAGAAAGCATGTGATGGATTTGGACAAGATTATATCCTCATACCTTCCCATGACTTGTTCTTTTTCTCTAGAGTTGGCTAATAGCTATCATAGAGTTTCTACTTTTCCTTCTTTTTTTTAATATATAGAACTCCTATTTTGCCTTTAGTTTTGAAATAAGGAAAGAAAATATGAAATAGAAATGAACTCATTCCAAAGTAGGATCTAGAATGCAGGATAATTAACTTTATAAATTCCTTATCCGATTAAAGGTTCCTAATAATTTGGACAGACATTGTCATGATATGCAGAATGGTACATGGCAATATCCCAACTTAAAGATTCTCTCTCTGTCTTTGCAATTCGTAAGCATCGTCTCCTTCTCTCAAATGGGTTTCGTAATACACAGAAAAATCTACAATTAGGTTCCAAAGGCTCAAATTTTAACGACTCAATAGTTTGAGCCTTAACCACTCGACACCTGTTTGCCTTTAAGCCTAAAGCCTCTGCAAAGTCATTGTCTAATTAATTGATGATTCATACTTTAATGACACCTCTCAATCCGTTACCAAGAAGAAAAAAAAAAAAAATTCTATTTTATATTTTTCTAGAATTGAAAGCCAAAATAATATATATCGAAAAAAGCAAAATAATGAAATATATTGGTTTTCTTTCTAACTTTTTATATTTAAAAGGAAAAAATATTTACCTTAACCTTTACTCCTTTTACAAATAACACTCTAAGTTTTAATTTTATCTTAATTAATCCTTAAATTTTATCTCTTTTGCAAATAGACACCGTGAACTTCAATTTTGTTTAAATCAATCCTTAAATTTTACCTCTTTTGCACGTAGACACCTAAATTTTAATTTCATCTCAATTAATTTTTATAATTTATCCCTTTCATAAATAATCTCTTATATTAAATTGGAGTTAAATTACTAACAAAAAAATATCTTAATTGTTTATTTATTTAATCTAAATTATTTATTAGTTTTATTTTTATAAATCACTTTTCCAAACATTAAAACTTTATAAATCTTGAATTAAAAAAATAATTGTTTTATTAATGTTATTATTTTCCCTTTTATATATTTTCTAAATTCATATTCTTTATTATATTTAAATATGGAAAATTGAGTTGTAAGAAAAAAAGTAATGAATGATTAGCATTTAAGATAAATAACTTGAAAAATTGTTTATAAAAAGGGATACATTTTATAGATCAATTGAAATGAAATCAAAGTTTAAGATGTCTATTTAAAAAATAATTAAAGTTTAAGTATGAATGATAATAAATTTAAAGTTCATGATGTCTAGAGGAAAACTTTAAGGATTAATTGAAATAAAATTAAAGTTTAGAATGCCTATCTGTATCTTTTCCCTATTTAAAAAGCACATTAAACTCTACCTAATTTAAGTTAAATAAACTTACTGACGAAAATAACATTTTCACACCGTCAAAAACATCACATTATTTTTATATTCAATTTGTATATTGTACTAAAAAAAATAAAAATATCTTATTATTTGCAAGGATTTAAATTACAGTCACAATTGCAATTTCGACGTGATCCTTGACATTATAAGAATAAATGTGATTAATATAATCACCATTACAATTATGATCACTCCAGAAATCTTAAGGTTACCATTAAAACAACACTCAAATCTTTTTTATCATTTGCACCGATAAATGTTGATAAATTAAAAAAATCAATAAATAATTAATTTCCATTTTATAAAAAATTTAATGACAAAAATATCAATAGAATATTCAATCTAATCATATAACATTAAAATTGTTACAAGTATTTAAAAATGAAAACAGTATGATTCATCAGATTGTATATTTTATGGAAACAAAATAATTATAAATGATTACACGCAATGAACACGCCCATGGTCAATCCCGTAATTTCATCCCAAAATGATGGATAACATATTTTTATTCCTAACAAATCCAATAATGTTTCCACTTTATGCCTAACTTCTCTACCTATAAATACCATTCATCCCAAGGGGTCAGATCATACCAACAACAAGCCAAGTGAAAGTGAGAAAAAATAAAAATCAAAGACAACAATGTCAGGGATCATTCACAAGATTGGGGAGACCCTTCATGTGGGAGGGCACAAGAAGGAGGAGGAGCACAAGGGTGAGCACCATGCTGGAGAATACAAAGGGGAGCACCATGGTGAACACAGTAGTGAGTACAAAGGAGAGCATCATGGTGAACACAAAGCTGGAGAGTACCATGGTGAGCACAAGCCAGAGCACCATGGAGGAGAAGAGCACAAAGAGGGGTTCCTAGACAAGATCAAGGACAAGATCCACGGTGAGGGGGACGCCACCACCGAGGGCGAGAAGAAGAAGAAGGAGAAAAAGAAGAAGGAACATGGCCATGAGCATGGCCATGACAGTAGCAGCAGTAGTGACAGTGATTAGATCATCTTCTGCTGCTGCATCACCTATATATGTTATAAGGTATACTTTTTGTTTTGCCTTCTTATGTTTGGCTCTATCAAAATCTTTCCACATTGGTCTATTACAACATGGATGATGAATTACGAAATTTAATTATGATCTTATTTTCTTCTATCACTTTTGAGCTAACATTAGTTAGGAAATAATACATTCGGGCACAATGACACCCACCCTGTGTGTTAGATCTCATTTTTAACCTATATATAATTATTTTTCGGGTGATCTAAGACGTTATAATCATGGAATTATTCGTCAAACTTTATTTTCTATATAGGTATATTGGAAAAAAACTATGATCATCAATTTCTCCTCCTGCATCTATCTTCTATTTTAACATGTGTAATTATTAGTGTACACTGCATTCTTGAGACATAATAAGTGAAAGGAAATGAAAGAAAAAAGATTTAAAAGCATGAAAATAAATAAAATATAAGAACGAGATATTTAGGATTTTTTACAATAATGAATAATGACAAACGTTTGCTAACATTTGTTCTGATTTTTTTTCCTTCTGTCTAATGCAGGTGTATGGGACCATAGTAGCGAGGGCTGTGCCTTAATTTCTCTCTTTTTTTTTTCCTATCTTGTGATCTATTTATGAGTGAGAAAAACAAAAGTGAGAGAAATTGTGCGTGTATCTGGTTGTTAATTCGAGTGCTATTAGTCTGTGGTTTGGTTGGTTTGTAACCCCACTACTTTGGTTATGTTTGATTGCATATTATCCTAAAGAAATAAAAATTTATATTATCAGTACGAATTGGTATTACATGCTAGTGAGCTGTGGTTACATTTTTTCTTTTTTTTTTTAAAGGAGCTATTGTGGTTACATTGTTATTCCATCATAATGCAATTGATGTGATTATAATTGCCACAGCAATAATTCTAAAAACTTGATATTGTGGCTAAATTACATATTATATTTTAAAATCATGATCATTCGCACCAATAAATGTTGATAAATTTTATAATTGTTATAAATGTTTAAAAGAAAAAAAAGGATATGAATAATATAAAATAATTTAACGTTGTCATTTAATTATTATTATATATGATAAGTTTTTTTTTTAATTTTTATAATAATTATTTTAAAAGTCATACCTATGTAGCACCGACACGCGACAAGATACGACTCGACTCTCCGACATGACAATCTTAAAAAATTATGGATTTCGACACGTTGGGACATGTTTTAATATTAAATTATATTTTTAATTTATATAGTGTATATTTCATTTAGTATTCAATAATTTAATAAAAAAATTAATCTAAATTAATAATATCCATCAATGTAACAAAAAAAATTCAAAGAGGCTGCATTTCGATCTTCAAATCAGAATATTCAATTATCCATAGATAAACATAAAATATGAAGATTATTGTCATGGAACATTTTCATCAATAACATTGGACTCTATCTCTGGCTCATCAAGTGAAAGAGTAGCAACTTCAAGCATTCCAACATCTTCAAATGTATCAAATGTATCTCCAGCAATGTCCCACATTTTACTCTCCCCTTGTGTATATTGTGGACTCTTTCTTGATAAGAGCCGAAGGTTGCTATGTATATAAACCAAGTCTTCAGCACGTTTTGGAGTCATCTTATTCCTCCTTACAAAATGCACAAAAGAATAAGTACTCCAATTGCGTTCAGCACACGATGAAGAAGAAGGTTGTGCAACAAGTCTCAATGCTATCTTTTGAAGCATAGGCAACAAGTCTCAATGCTATCTTTTGAAGCATAGGTGCACAAGCACCATGAAGCACCCACCAAGCTTTGGGCTCCATAGAATATCGATTTTGGATGACATCATAATCTCTAAAACCCCCACCAGCACTAGCAAAGTTCACATACTACAAATTTATTTTATTTCGGTCCTCCAAATTAGGAAAATATCTCTTTAAGCATTTTTGTCTTTCTTGATTAATCTCCTGATCCTTGTGTGGAGGAACTCGACTAGAATCTTCATCAAGCCATTGTTGACTATAGTATCTAAAAGAAAAAAAAAGAAAAACAATTAACAAATTATATCAAATAAGAGAAGTATTAAGTCCATTCGTATTTAAAAGCTTACTTGGGATTCAAAGCATGTGCCAAATAATGAAGTGGAGTTGAATTTTTGGTCCAACGATCCACAAGAATGCCATGGACCACGTCATAAAAAGTTGAGGTCTCATCCATCCTCTTCAATTCATGCAAGTATATAGCTTTCTTCCACTTTCTCAATCATCCCATCCCATATATCATAAATCAAATGAAGACAAGGTTTATCAGTGTCACAAATCCTAATCATATTATAAATCGGAGCAGTGAAAGCAAGTATGTAATCAATTGAATCCCACCAAAGATCTTCCAATATCTTTTCTTTAACAAATTTTGCCCTCCTAGATTATCATCTTTATACGCACTCCATTTTTCACTGATTACCATATTTTGGAGACCACCTTTTATCAATTTGAACCTCTTTAGCATCACAATCATGGAAGCAAAGCGGGTTTCAGCTATAGAAAGCAACTTCAATCCCACAAACTCATTAAACATTGACAGTCTCATAGAGTGATTCATTATGAAATGCTTTATTGCAGAAACATCTCCAACAATATCAGAAATCCAACTACATTCCTCATATGTTATTTGATTATTCTCCACATTTTTAGCAGCACAGATATTTTTCACAGCTAAATTCAGTGTATGAACAACACATGGTGTCCAAGTAATAGATGGAAATTCTTGCTCAATAAGATGCCATGCTCCCTTACAATTTGCAGCATTATCTGTGATTACTTGAACCACTTTTTCATGCCCAACTTCTTGAATTACTTCTTGTAACAACCTAGCAATAAAATGTCTATCCTTAGTCTCTCCTGAAAAATCAACTGATTTCAAAAACATAGCTTCACCATCAGATACTGCCATAAAATTAATAAGTGGTCTTCTTTGTGAATCACTCCATCCATCACTCACAATACTAACACCCTTCTCATTCCACCCAACTCGAATAGGTGCACACAACCTAGCAATATTTTCCTTCTCTTTCTGCAAAAGAGTGGTTCACAAGGAGTTATATCCTGGTGGCAAATAACCTCCAATATTATTATCCGCGGCATAAGTGAAGGGGGCTTGAAAGTATGGGTTCCTTGCTAAAGTGAATGGCAATCCTGCTGAATAAAACATCCGAGCAATCAAATGGTTCAATTCTTCCCGTGCCCCAACATTGAATGTCCTCTCAATAGGATTTCTATATGAACTTCCACCATCACTTCCACTTCTTCTTTTTTTTCGAGTTTGAATCCATGGAAAAACTAGAAGGGGGTAAAGGTACATTTTTGGATGCATTATTCTTCAATCTCTCACTAGCTTCTTGTTCTAGTTTCTCCATCTCTAGCAAGTCTTTTGCCTGCACATGTAAAAATTTTCCAATTCCTTTACCTGATAATTTTAACAAATGAGCCCTTATTCTAGTATATGAACTTTTAAAATCCTTTGAGCAAAAATTGCACTTCCAAGATATATTTCCTCCCGATTCCGTTCCGGTGCCTAATTTGGTAACATATTTCCATAATGGTTTCCTTAGAAATTCATCATCTCCACTACTTTCAATACTTGAATCCATTCTAAAAAAATAAAGATAGCAAAACAAGACATAAGGTTCAGTCCCAAACATGAACAGCCCAACACATACAACATTAAATAAAGATGCAGGAAAGAAGATTAAAAAATTGCATTAATCTTGTAGTGGTAACATGTCCAATTTTATGTACAATCAAAACAAAACTCAAATTGAAGTGAGATTATATAGCTTAAGTGAGGTAACAGGCCAAATCCTAAGTATATTAAATATTTAAAGGAATTTTATCTAATTAAAATAAGATGGTATAAAATGAAAAATTAATGCGTTCAAGACAAAAAAATTCTAATCTTAAGTAAGTATATAAAAACATGTTTATTGTCTTGTAGGTATTCTTATTATATTCCTATAATACATCATTTGATTGTGAACTAATCAGTAATCACCTGCACTCTTTGGACACGCAACTATAGTCCAAGATTTGAACTTTTTTAATGAAAAATGTACACAAAACATGCACTAAAAAAAATTAAGACAATTGATTTTCTTCTCATTTTATGGTTTTAAAATCTGCATCATAATATTATACTACTCAATAATTAATTTATTATTTAAAATATTATTTACAGAACAAGTGTTAAAACTAAAAAAAACAAAAACATTAAGAGATGCATTTTTATCCTTCATGTGTTATGTTTCTACTTTCTATCTCATCAAAGTGTATATTTAAATTATTGGGAGTAGTGCTACACTTTTACAGTACGTGTGGTCAATACTTCAAATTCAAATTGTGGTGATTATTTTATAAAAAAATATCATAACTTTATTAAATGATGAATAGACATGTGGTGGAGTGAGGTGAACCACTAGATCGAATGAATACTTGAATAGATACACCACTGGACCAAAGCTTTATACAAAAATACCATAACTTCAAATTGCTTTCTCGGTCGGTCGTCGCTTTTTTTAATAAACATAAAGTGATAAAAATTTATTAAAAAGAGAGTGCTAAACAAATATTAGCGGAAACTGGAAAGCCATAAAAGTCATAAAACACAAGGAAAGTGGGCAGTGACCGAGAAGCTTTGGCGCTGGAGAAGCTTACCTGTGTGAGAACAACGAACAAAGCTTTGGTGGTAGTTAGAACTTAGAAGCTTTCGCCTTCTCTTCACTTTGGACCAGTGGAAAGGAGCGCTGGTGGAATGGACACGGCGACACGGTTCATAACGGCGAAGCCTCTTTGTTGAAGCGCTGGCGCGACCGCGACAACAGTGCAGCCGCTAGTGAACCAAACACAGAGGTAAGCGAAAATGCTTGTTTAATTTTAGGGTTTAAGTTTTATTAATTTTTTTTGTTTTTTACAAAAATGTCCTTTGATCGTGTTCGACGGGGTCAAAGTCGCATGTCGAAACTGGTCAACGAGTCGGAGTTGTTGACCGCGCGTCAGACACGGTGTCGGAGAGTGTCCGTCGGTGTCGCCGTGTCGGAGCGTTTCCGATGCGATTCGCCTTGCTTTTTCACGTGTCTGTGCTTCATAGGTCATACCAATACTAATAATAATTTGTATTTAAATAATTATATAAAATTATTTTACACTCATTAAATTATTTAAAAATGAAAATCTTATGAAGCATTAAATTGTATGTATTTTTTTTAAAAAAAAAACAAAATTAGTATAAGCGATTACACCACGTAAAGAACACGCTCACATTCATTCCCATAATGTCATGATAAGTGGTGGATAACATTTTTTCTCCCTAACACATCAACAACGTTTCCGCTTAATCCCTCGCTTTTGTGCCTATAAAATACCATTCAATCATATAGATGTTGGGTTTATGTTTTTTAGTTGAATCCAATTGGGCTTAGAATATTAGAAGAGTTCAAAGACTAATATAAATACTCCTACTTAGGTCATTAACAGAAAGACAAAAATCTAGAAAACAGATAGGTGGCCACACACCCTACTCATTCCCTCTCAAGAGATAGTTTAGAAGATTTGCTAGAGACAAGAAGCCACTCAACCAAGTTGAAATTTACAAGAGGTAAACACATAAAATTATGATGATCAGTTACATCCTAAACCACAAACGATTTATATCCTTCAATGTGCCCACAATTGGCATCAGAGCCAACTTGTGCGTTTGGATGTGAATCTAGTTTTCGATTTACATTATTTCATGTAATTAGTTTTGCTTCATGAAATATGACACCTAGGGTTCTATGATTATTGGTATGATGCTCACATGTATATCCTTGTATTTTTTCTTCCATTAAAAATGATTGCTTTATTGGTTTTTTGGCTTTAATCCATGGTAGAGATTTGATTGTATTTTTCTTTGGTTGTAACAAGGAGGCTAATCCCATATGATTAGGTTTCCTCCTTGGTTTATTAATTCCACCATTATAGCATTATTTTCGGTTGTATCACAAAATTGTATTGAAAGAAGGACAAAATGCATGCACAAAGATGGATTTTTGTCACTGTTTTGGACTGTTTGTGATCATCTGATGGTCGAAATACAAAAACAACCACACGGGAGGAAAGAAGACACAAAACCATGCAGAACGACGGTTAGAGATGTTCCAGAAGCCGTTGGACGCGTCGCCACGTGCCACCCAAAGTGGCTACAAGTGGGATTCACAAGCCTGTAAAGATGGAGAGAGTGAGGGCGCGTGGGACATCCTTTTTTTTGGGTGCTTCCTTTGGCCTTGGCTTCATCTCTTCATGGCGGTCCTAGCCCTAAAATTTCGTACTGATCCGAGTTCGGGTGATGGCACAGTGGACGAAACAGTTAGGGTTCCTTGAAATTGTCTTACGTTTTCTTGCCAAAATTTGGTATTTTGGGCTTTTGGTCCCATGGTTACCATAAAAGGGGCTTGAGATAAATAACCTATGGACTAAAAGGAAGGACAAGAAGGGTTGGAATGTTTTTTATTATTATTTTTTTTCTTTTCTCTAGGAAACCATGGATTAAAGTCTAATTTATAATTGTTTTATTTTTATGAGTGGATGAATTATATGATATGATAACATGCTTATTGTGATAACATGTCATATAGAATAGGTGGTGTCATATTGTTGCATAACCTGATAATTACATGAGCATAATAGCTATTTTGTCATTCCACGACTAGTATGATAGTTATTATAGGATTATTTTGATTCAAAATTATTTTCAAATATTAATTAAAATTATAATGATTTTTGTTAAAAATATAGATTAAAAATTGAATTAATTAATTTTGAATAATTAAAATCAATACAAATAATCTAAATTATTTCCTAAGAGAATGTTTATATTGCGAGTAATTTGTGGGTCTTCTAAAATGGTCATGTGTTAACATGCTGCATACCACAATCATGTATCATGATTGTATGAAGCACACCCTGTCTATCATGACTGGATTTTAGGACCTTAATGATTTCAAAAATCCGGTGAGCTAAGCTTGCACGTTCATCGGCTTGCGACAACATACATAGTTTTTGAAATCAAAAAAAGAATACTCGAATTTAAACAATTCTTGGAAATTGGAAAATTCTAAATTTTAAAATATTAAATGGTGAAGGTTTTTAATTAAGTAATTAATTTAAAACCTACGGGCTCCAATTGTGGGTTTATTAGTGAAATGGTTATAGCTGAAGTTCCATCGGATAAGGATAATCGAATTTCGCTAGACTAAACCTTAATATTTTCAAAATTTTAGTAAAGTTTTGTACGACCCATCGTCGGCAACACTTGGACACTAAAGATAATTTTGAAAATAAACATTGGTTAAATACATTCAACTTTGGTAAAGTTGTTAACCCTCCCATCGAGGCTCTAGCAATGGAATTGAAGGCCCAAATAACAATATTAGTTTTACAAGTATCTTGCCCATCATAAGCCTTGTAAAGATAACTAATGGATTGTTGAACTATAAATGAGTTCTAGTTATTAGAATCTACTAACGTTATATCTGTTTGTTGTTATTTTTGTTTGTAATTAGTGTGCTTGTTTTTCAGAAAAATGTCTTCATTCAATCCTTTGCTACTATCTTGAGCCAAAAACCTATTGATGGTACAAACTACAAACAATGAAAAATTAATTTGGATATTGTTCTTCAATATGAAAAGCTCAACTTTGTTCTGACTACCCCTATGCCAGCACAACCCACTAAGGATGTGCCTGAGGCAACAAAGACACGTTTTCAGCAGGAGAAGGAAAGATGGGAGAAGGCAAATGTGGCAGTTCGCTGCTATATTTTAGCCAGTCTTGCCAGTCACCTTTAGGTGCAAGTAAGCATGATTGAGAGTGGAGCAATGATGCTCCAGACTCTTGATGGCATGTTTGTTACGTTTAGCAGCTCTGCTAGGTAGAATGCACTAAATGCAGTCATCAAGACAATTATGTCTGGAGGAAGTGTGCGGGATCATTGTCTGGCAATGATAACAAACTTTAAGAAGGTTGAAGACCATGGGGTCAGATTTGAACAAGAAGTAAAAGTTGACCTTCTCTTACAATCACTGCCTGAATACTTCAATCAGTTCAAGATGAATTATAATATGAATAAGATGAATCTTGACCTTACTCAACTGATGCACGAGCTTGAGAGTGTTGAACAGTCTCTAGTCAAGCAGAATAGTGCCTTTTTTGCTAGTGAGAGTTCTGTGAAACCTAAGGGGAAACTTAAGGGAAGGAACAAGAACAACAAAAAGAAGAAATAGGTATTCTAATTGCCAAACCAGTTGCAATGAAGCAGCCAAAGAGGCAAGTGCTTCAAGTGCGGAAAAAAGGGGCATTGGAAGAAAAATTGCCCACGTATGAATCAACTAGGTATGGGTAATTTACATGTGATTGAAGCTTGTTTAGTGGAGAATTGCAATGATAAATGGATCATTGATTCAGGAGCCACTAACCATGTTTGTTACTCATTGTAGTGGTTCAAACATAGCTTGCCTTTAAGTGAAGGAAAAAGAGTTTTGAAGCTTGAAAATGGGGAGCTTGTGTCTGTACTAGTAGTGGGACAAGTTATTTTATCTTTTGATAATTGCAGAAATTTGGTTTTACAAGACTGTTTATTTATTCCGGATTTTCACAGGAATTTAATTTCTCTTAGTTGTTTGATTAAACATGGTTTGATAGTTCAGTTTAATTCCTCAGTTTCAATAAGAAGTTCATCTTCTTTTATTTGTTCTGGTGAAATGATTAATGGTCTTTATTTCCTTAGTCATGTGCCCTGTGAAGTTAATCATGTTGAATTAGGAGATGTTGAGCATGTTCATTTATCAAAGAAAAGAAAAGTTTCCAATGAAACTTAACTTTGGCATTTGAGATTGGGTCATATTAATTCTAACAGGATACAAGGTTTGTCAATAGTGGGATTTTAAAATCCCTGAACTTTGAACCGATACCAGTTTGTGAATCTTGTTTAGAGGGTAAAATGACTAAGAGATCTTTCAAGGCCAAGGGAAATCGTGCCACACTTCAGCTGGAATTGATACATACTGATGTATGTGTACCAATAAATGTCCAGGCCAGAGGCGGCTATCAATATTTCGTCACATTTATTGATGATTACTCTAGATTTGGACATGTGTACCTGATGCGTCACAAGTCTAAAGCTTTTGAAAAATTCCAAGAGTTCAAGGCTGAGGCAGAAAAACATCTTGGTGTTTAAATTAAGACTCTTCGGTCTGACCGAGAGGGTGAATACCTATCTGGAGAATTCATGTCTTACCTGATCAAAGAGGGGATAGTTTCACAATTATCTTCCACAGGGACACACCAGCAGAATGGAGTTGCTGAAAGGAGAAATAGAACCCTTTTGGAAATGGCAAGATCTATGCTCGGTTATTCATCTCTTTTTGATTCATTCTGGGGATATGCCTTAGAAACTGCTATGTACCTTTTGAACTTAGCTCCGTCCAAGTCAGTTTCAAAGACACCAATAGAATTATGGAAAGGGTGTAAGCCCACCATGAATCATATTCGGATTTGGGGTGCTCTGGCACATGTCTTACAATAGAAGCCAAATAAAATGGACACGCGTATAGAAGTATGCATGTTTATAGGCTATCCTAAAGGAACCAGAGGTTGGTTGTTTTATAGTCTGAAAGAAAAGAAGTCATAGTGAGCACTCACGCGACTTTCTTAGAGGAGGACTATATGGCAAATTATAAGCCAAGGAGTAAGGTTATTCTTGATGAGCTAGTCTCAGATCAAGTTTCACCTCAACCTTAGGCAGTTCAAGCTTTTGTTCCTATGGTTGTTCAAAGAGGGGAAAATATACCTGAAGTTGAACACACACAGGAACCAGATTCAGAACCAGAAGTTCAGCATGATGTTCAACAAGTGGAACCTGTAGAAATGCAAGTACCACTTGTGGAAGAACAAAATCAAGAATTGGTTAACCCACGTAATGAGGTTCATTCAGAAATTGTTAATCCACCTAACTTAGATCGTCCTGTAGATGCACAATAACAAGTGCGGCAAAGTCGTAGTGGGAGATTGATTCGTAAACCCGCAAGATTTCTCTTATTGGGCGAATCATATCGGGATGTCATCATTGAAGAAGATGATGATCCCACGAGTTATGATGAGGCACTAGGAGATGTTGATGCTCAAGAAGGGCTTGAGGCTATGAATCGTGAAATGGATTCTTGGTATTCCAACTCAGTTTGCTCTCTTGTAAATGCACCAAAAGGGGTAAGACCTATTGGGTGTAAGTGGATCTACAAGAGAAAGAGAGGATCGGACGGGAAGGTTGAAACCTTCAAATCTAGATTGGTGGCGAAAGGGTAGACCCAAATAGAAGGTGTGGATTATGAAGAAACCTTTTCGCCGGTTGCCATGCTCAAGTCCATCCGGATTCTCTTAGCTGTTGCAGTAAATCTTGATTATGAGACTTGGCAAATGGATGTCAAAACTGCTTTTCTAAATGGAAATTTGGAAGAGGATATCTATATGCAGCAACCAAAAGGGTTCATAGCCAAAGGGCAAGAAAACATGGTATGCAAGTTGCAAAGGTCCATTTATGGACTTAAACAAGTGTCTAGATCATGGAACATCAGGTTTGATCAAGGCATTAAGTCTTATGGTTTTGAGAAAAGTCCTGATGAGTTGTGTGTGTACAAAATGATCCAATGGGAAGCAATATCTTTTCTAGTGCTTTATGTAGATGATATACTCCTTATTGGAAATGACACAGAGGTATTATTGGTCATAAAGACCTGGCTGAGCAAACATTTTGATATGAAGGACCTAGGAGAAGCCAATTATATTCTTGGTATTAAACTCTTACAAGACCGGAAGAATAGGGTATTGGCATTATCCCAGGCTAATTACATCGACAAAATACTTGTCAGATTCGGCATGGAGAATTCCAAGAGGGGAATTTTACCCTTCAGGCATGGGATTCATCTCTCTAAGGAGCATTCTCCTAAAACTCTTGAGCAGAGAGAACGCATGAGTAGGATACCTTATGCTTCAGCAGTAGGTAGCCTTATGTATGCTATGTTGTGCACCAGACTAGATATCTGCTATGCAGTGGGAGTAGTAAGCCGATACCAATCTAATCCTGGAGGGGAACACTGGATAACAGTTAAACATATACTTAAGTATCTTTGGAGAACGAGAGATTATATGTTGGTCTATTCAAGTGGGAGTCTTGAAACCATTGGTTACACAAACTCAGATTTCCAAGGAGACATTGACTCAAGAAAATCAACTTCAGGCTATGTGTTCACTCTTAATGGTGGGGCCATCTGTTGGAGAAGTATCAAATAGTCATGTGTGGCTGACTCTACAGCAGAAGCTGAGTATGTTGCAGCATTAGAAGCTACAAAGGAAGCTGCATGGTTGAAGAAGTTCCTTATGGATCTTCAGGTGATACCAGGTGCTAGCCGTCCCATCACACTTTACTGTGATAATAGTGGGGCAGTAGCACAATCCAAGGAACCATGGTGTCACAAAAGGCAAAAACACATAGAGAGGAAGTACCACTTGATCCGAGACATCATTGAAAGAGGAGACACAGTGGTAACTAAGATAGCATTAGAAGAAAACCTTGCTGACCCTTTTACAAAGAGTTTGCTTGAACTTGTGTTCAAGAGGCATGTTACATCTATGGGTCTTAGGAGGATTCCGGATTTGCTGTAGCTTTAGGAGCTTTATTTTTACTTTGTTATTTTTGTGCCTTTTGTGCAAGACATTATGACATTGTAATCTTTTTTGAAAGTTTTAAATGAGGAATTATTCATTTATTTTGCACACCATTTACAAACACAAAGGTTCGGATCAATTGTGAAGTATATGATCATATGGATACGTTCATGGAGGACATGATCATAGGTTCTCATAATTGATGAACAGATTCACAGCTGTTAAATAAAGTTGGGCACTTTATTTAGGCTGCAATACTTTATGAAATGGTTTTGTTCGAATCATTGTAAAATATTGGTACGAATTAATATTCACATTGAAAGGATCAAGGAGAGATTTGATTAAGGGTGTTTTTTCTGTCATAAGGTATCAAATCTCCCAATAACTATAGTTATAAGATTGTTCTTAATTCTGAGTTTATTATACATAGGTAATCAAATAGTTTTCATTCTTTGATTTACCAACGGGTGAGAGGTGCGATCTATTGACAGCCAATAACTCGGTATTTTGGGAGTGAGATTATTTAATTACCGTATTTATGAGATAAACAATATGAAATTTGTAGGAAATGGTCCCTTGATATGTTTCGGTACTTGGATATTGAAGACACTGGCTAGTGCATGTAATCCATTAGAGAAATTATCATAGTCAAGGGAATAAATAATTGATTGGGTAACAGAAAACTTGTCAATCAATTATAGACATTCTACAAAGGGGTGATGCATATACATGTTATATATGTTATTAATCTTGGAGTTCAAGTTCGGGCTTTTAGTGTAGTAGCACCAAATTAGATAATAATTTGTTGATTATTATGAGCCTTGATTAATAATAGCTGGTGGATCCCCAAGCTAGCTTGAGACAAGGGATGAGGTGTTTCAGTTAATGATGACTTATGAGTTACATGGTCTTGGGTTCTATAGACTTAAGTTTGTACTCAAAAGAGCAAGTGGAAGATTGTTGGGCTTATGCTCTTTAGTTGAGCCCAATTGGGTTGATATTATTAGAAGAGTCCAAAGACTAATATAAATACTCCTACTTAGATCATTAACAGGAAGACAGAAAACCTAGAAAACAGAGAGGTGGCCACACACCCTACTCATCACCCTCAAGAGATAGTTTAAAAGATTTGCTACAGACAAGGAGCCAATCAACCAAGTTGAAAACTACAAGAGGTACACATAAAATTATGATGATCAGTTACATCCCAAACCACAAACGGTTTATATGCTTCTGCAGTATTCAATGTGCCCACAATAGACCATATTAAAAACAAAAACAAGAGAGAATTAGCTAAGTGAAAGAGAGAGAGAAAAAAATAGAGACAATGTCAGGAATCATGCATAAGATTGAGGAGACCCTCTATATGGGAGGGCACAAGAAAGAGGAAGAGCACCGTGGTGAACACAAAGGAGAGCATCATGGCGAGAGCACAGAGAGGGCTTTGCAAACAAGATCAAGGACAAAATTCCGGCAAGGGCGAGAAGAAGAAGCACAAAGATGGCCACAAGCATGGCCATGAGAGTAGTAGCGGAAGTGATATGATTAAATGATCTCCCATTGCCGAATATCTTCTATGTTTCATGTTTATAAGGTAAGGTGAACTTTTGTGTTGCCTTGTTCTGTTATGCTCTATCAAATATAAGCCATTTCATTTTTCAAATTGAATTAATGTTTATTCTACAGTTAGATATTTACATTTTCAAATTTCATACACTTTCTTTAAAACGTGTAAATTATCTGATAGCAATATGTATTAACTGGCAATTGAAATTTATATTTGACAAAATATTTCAATAAATTAAGGAACTTTGACTTGCAATATTGATCTAAATATCCAAAAGCAAATATAAAGTTAATAAATCAATTGAATTAATAATCAACACGTATCATTAAGTCCGTTCCCTATTTTACCAATAAATGCTAACATTGAATAAGAAAATGAAATGGCTTACATTTTGAGTTTAACTTGCAACTTGCAACTTGCAAGTTGGAAATTTCGCTAATACACAAATTATGGCTAAACATGAATCAATATAATTTATTTTTCTCCCTTTCTTAAGTCTTATCTTGGTATCTTGGCCTCCCCCTCCCCTCATCCTTTACTTTACTGATTCGTAGCCTCACTTCAAACTTTTATACAAGTTTTATTATCTACTAAAACTCAATACATAAAATAATAAATTATATTTATTAAAAATGTTTAGCATATGTTATATAATTTGAATTGCTTATCTACTTTTTTTAGAGATATATGTTATAGATATATCTTTTTAATTTGAATTTCTTATTTGCTTTTAAATTCATTTTTTTCCAATATATACTTTAGGCAATGATTTTGTTTCAAATTGCTTTTAGTTTGTTTTACCGATAATTCTATTTATTGTTAACTAAGGTTTTATAATATTTGGAATTTGGTAGATAATTAATTTTTATAATGTAGTTGAAATATAGTATCTTAAAGAATTCTTTTTTTCATTTTTTCAGAAGAAAAAAAAGGAAATAATTTTAATCTCTTTTAGCTTACTCCTGAATAAAAAATCTCCCCGTAAACTTACAAACTTAATAAACTCGACCTTTTAAAAAGAAAGAATCAGTAATTCTGATTTATTATTATATTTAATTTCATATGATATATAATATTTTGTTTTTGTATTAAACTAATTTTAGATAATTATTAATAATAAAAATTAATTATTGTTGATTTTGATTATCATGTGTTTAATTTTCGTCCCCTAATAACTTTTTCTGGTGTTGCCCTGCATAAGCTTTGATTTATTCTCCTCCTTGTCTGTTGCAGCTGTGTGGGAGCATAGTAGTGTCGGTTATGTTTGTAATCTATATTTATGAGTGAAAAAAGAAAATATTGAGAAAAATTGTGAGTGTATCTGGTTGCTATTCGAGTGCTAATAGTCTGCGGTTTGGTTGGTTTGTAACCCCACTGCTTTGGTTATGTTTGATTGTATATATATTCGTAAATAAGTAAAAATTTAAATTATCAGTATTAGTATTTTACATGATAGTGAGCTATTGTGATTACATTGCTTATTCCAACACATTGCTTCTTCTTTTTTACACTAAAAAAACATTGCTTATTATTCCTTCTTCTTTTTTTGGGTGAATAAAACATTGCTTATTCCAACACAATAAATTATGGCTTAAAACAAAATGTTTATATTCGGCCTTGATCGACTATAGCAGAACGAATCAAGCATGTTGATAAGTTTTTCACATTGGATTTGACCCTATAATAATGTTAAGATTTAATTTTCATGCATCCCAATTGTGATTAAACATTCTTTACTCGGTCTCTTATATAGGCAAATCATTAAGATAATTAAATTATTTTTAGGTGTATAATTCAATTAAATAATGTATTATTTATTTTATATAAGTAAGATAATTAGATATAATTTTATAATTTATTTTAATTTTTAACATATTGTGAAAAATATTTTTTATTGCTTTCAATGTTGTTACTCCCTCCGTCTCATAATAATCATCACATAATTAAAAAAAATTATCAATTTTATTTTTTAATATAACATTAATTAATTTTTGCTATTTATATAGCTTATAATATTAATGATATGAACTAAAAAAATTAATTAATGATGATAAAATTTTTCTAAAGTTATTATTTTTTTATCTATTTATTAATTTTTCTTAGTCTATGTAAAATAATTTTGGATGACAATTATAATTGGATGGAGGAAATATTAGTTTTCAATTCACTAATTTTTCTAACATTGTATTTTTTTTAATATATATATATATATATATATATAATTTATGTAGACGCTTATAATGAAAACATCGTTGTGTATTTTGAGATGTACAATGGAAATTAGATTTTCATTATGTAAAAGAAAATTTGTTCCTATTGGACATACCTACACAACAAAAACGAGTGTTCGTTACATTAGCAAAACAAAAAGGCAACTCACTCGAAGGAAACCTGAATATAGGTATGTCTTTAGCAAGACAATGCAATTTCTATTGCGAGACAAAGCGATTTCTTCAGCTAGATGCGATTGGTGACGTGACTTGCGAGGGAGTGTTGAGAGGGGGTGTGGGGAAGGCAAATAAGGAGAGGGATAAGAGTTGAGAAGAGTTTAAAATGTGTTTAAACAAAATAAAAAATAATAATAAATTCAACTTTTTTTATAAATTAAAATTAGTTTATGTATAAATTAATTTTTAGATGTTCTCTCCTATAATTTTTTAAAAGATGAAAAAAATTATAAATTATTTTGTACATAAATTAATTTAAATTTATGAAAAAATTCATTTTAAATTTTATTTTATTTTATTTTCTTCTTTGTAGAACTCCTTCACGATAAACTTATCGAAACAAGTCTTAAGGATAAAAAGATGTATTCATAATTTAGAAAAAAACAAATAGAGGGTGATAATAGAAAGAGTGAGGGTGAGAATAACGTCTCTCGTGTTTAACCTCCAAAAACTGAAAAACATCTTTAGAGCTATTGGAACTTTGCCTGGCCGTTTAAGTAGCCTCATGGGTCATTCTTGAAACATGCCTGATCAAGCTTTACAAAGTTTTTTTTTTTTTTTTTTTTAAACAAATGGTGTCCTTGAGTTTCATTTTTTTTTTACTTAAAAAATAATATTTGTCTTATAAACGGTGTTGTTAGGGGGAAAATTATAATTTTATGAACATTTTTAAAGATTCAACTTTACATTTTGATTGGATTCGTATATTGCTTAAATAATATTATATAGTCCATCCAAGTAAAATGAATTACCACATTAACTAATCCTTTGCCACTTCACTCAATATTGAATTTACAAATAAATGATAATTTATAAACAATTTTTTAATAATTTTAAGCTTCAAATTAACATTATTAAACTATGAAAGATCCAATAAAAGTATTAGACGGAGGGTGTGGAGAAGAAATGGTATTACAAAAAAATGTGGAGAAGAAATAAAAGATCCAATAATAGCGTAGACGGAGGGTGTGGAGAAGAAATGGTATTACAAAAAAAATGTTAATATAAGTGACTTGACATTTGAATTTTTTAATAATGTTTAGAGTTCGATTTTTTATTTAGATATGGAGTCGCAAATAAAAGTATTATTTTATTCAAAATATAAACTGATCCAATAAAAAATAATTAATTAGATATCAAATAAAAAGTTTCATATAACTTCGGTTTAAATTTATTTTGAAGAGTATTCAAAACCAAGAAACCACTAGGTGACCAGCACCCATAAGCAAATATCTTACTGTTGGGATAAGCTTTAATTTGTTTTACTAGCATTGACTTTTTGCCCACAAGAACCGTTGGTTCGTTGGTTTGTTGTATTTATAGGCCAGTTGTTTAGTGTAATTACCGACTATTAGACTTCTTTTGCCATAACGTTTAAATATCCTCACACCACATAGATCATTCTAAGATTCCAACAAGGATTGTTTGAGACTTTTAGCAATCAAAAATCACGGTCCCAATAATTTTTTTTTCTTAATAATTTTTGTAACATGCTCTATAAAAACATCTTTTTTTAGAGTTTTATAATCAAGTAATAAAGATGTAAAATTATTTTATACAAGTCATTATTAGAATGTGTTTGGTTTAAAGAATAAAAATAGAGAGAATAAAAATAGAAGATTTTTTTAAAATAAAGTAGAATATAAAAAGTGTAAGTCCTATAAAAAATATAATTTTTTTCTCAAATATTATTTCTCTTTTAAAAAAACTTTTAAAGTAATTATTATAAAAGTTAATAAATTTAATATGTAAAATATAATTTTTCTCATTTTTTTATGATTTCATATTGCATATATTTTTTTATACTTTTTTTTTAATGTTACAACTTCTATAAAGATATAGGATATAATGTTTTTTAAAATAATTAATAAAAATCAGTGTAATGTATTAGGTGTATTAATGTTTTTAAAAAAATTAAGAGGTTGATGTAAGAATAGAAAAATAAAAAATGTCCTGTATAATGAGAAAATAATAGAAATGTCAGTATAATTTATTCAGTAAATTAATAAATGTTAAGATTTTCTTAATAAAAACAACAACAAAACCACGACTTCTACAACGTTATTTTCATCGAATAAAAAAAAATGTAATTGTAATTGTTGCGTACTCGGCAAGTGCACCGGTCGCTCAAATAATAAAGTGATAAGAGAGTTATCGTCCCACGAGGATTGTTTGACCAATTAAACTATAAATTATATCAATAAGTTGGATAACAAATAAATAATGAATAAGGTTGTTGTTGTGTGTGTGTAGAATGAACGAAATTGAAAACTAAATATAAACATGGATATATATATATATATGGACAAACTATGGAGGGAGAGAATGATATATGTGGTTGAGTAGCTAGGGCAATCCACACCAAATGCTCCCTACTCTTATTCATGCATTGTCTACTACTTTCATCAAGCCTAAGTTACTCAAACATGCATCTTCATACAATGATAGCTAAGCCCTACTCCCGTAGTGTTCTTAACCCTTTAACCCACTTTAATACCCTAATCCCTTAGTGATATTGGTTAGGTCAAGCATTAAATGATGCATTAAATGGTTGCAAGCATACACTCCTATCCCTAGTTAATGTAAAGCTTGTCACTTCACCTAAGTCCAAGCATAAGGTCCCAACATTCCTATTGTGAACCCTAGCTCTTAATACCTAACTAGAGTGATCAGTTCCAGAGAGATAGAAACATGCATTCAACAAGATAAAGTGAAATAACTTGGCATTAATGAAAGATAGCATCCAATACAATCCCAAAAGAGGTACATTCAGTGCTTAGCCCTAACTACAAAGAAGAACTAGCCAAACCTCATAATGGGTGGCTGTGTTACAAAATAAAATGGCATACCTAGCTGAAGCAAGGAAGAAGAAGATGGAGAAAACCCCACTTGAACCTTCACTCTCCCTAAACCCTAGCTAAGGCACCCAAGCTTCTAAAACCCTATTTAGTGTTGTTTCTCCCTCCAAAATCGTACATTCAATGCTGAGGTTTAAGGTATTTATAGCCCAGCCTATGAAGTCTCTGTTTTGCCCTTAAAAATGCTGCTTCTATCGACCTGTGGCGCTCATGGCTCGGGTATGGCGCTAATGGCACCAACTTCCAGAACATGCGGCGCTGATGGCGCCACCCTGGCGCCCTTGGCGCCAGCTGACAGAGGATGTGGCGCTCCAGGCGTGGGATTGGCGCTCCTGGCGCCAGGTACCAGAGATGGTGGCGCCCTTGGCGCAGACTTGGCGCTCCTGGTGCCAGCTTCCAGAGGTCCTGGCGCCCTTGGCGCCACTCCGACGCTCTTGGCGCGGGACTCCAGAACTTCCGGCACTCTTGGCGCCACAACTGGCGCTGATGGCGCCAGAGCTTCCTTTAGACTTGGCTCTTTTTCTTCTGATTTCTGTTCAGTCTTGGCACCTTTGATCGATTTCCTGGTAATTCATCACATTAGCTTTAAATCATATATGAGGAGGCAATTATCCATGCTTTATGCTCAATTCTTGGTCTAAAAAGCTTGGAAAAACCTTATATGCTAGGCGCATATCAGTAATATACGTCTTTTTCTCACCTCTTGCACCGTTACCAACAGAAGATTATTTATACATTGCAAAAATAATTTTTGAAACTTCATTTAATACCTTTTAAAAAACATAAATGTAATAATTTAACTTTTAAGTTTTATAAATTTTTTATTATATATTTAGTATTTTAAATAAATCAAATGTTCTCAAGTATATAGTTATATTACAAAGTTATATTATACATTAAAATAAAATTAATCAATAAATTTAAGTTGAAAAAAATTTACAAAGATGGCAGATTAAGGGAAAAATTTTCATTTTTAATTGTATTCTTCTTTTATACATGCACTACAAGAAAAAGCGGAAATTCCGACAGAATATTTCATACGGAATATATTTCATCGAGAATGTGTGTATTTCCCACCAAAATTTTCAAGTATAGAAACTTTATCTAATTAAAATTGAAATAAAAATTTGACAACCCTTCTTCTTCTCAGCCCACAGCCCGTACTGTCCATGTGGCACCGCATTTTCTCTCTGTGTGTAGTCTTTCTTCAATTTCTCTTACTTCTTCAAAATCATTCCTTTGTTTCTACTCGCTCTCGTCCTCGCCAGAGACCCACCATGGTCGACGACCCTGCCACCACTTCCTCATCCGCATTATCTCCCGAGAAATTCAATTTCAATTTCTCCCCCAATAATCCCACCCGAATCACCCTCACTTCGGATCAATTCAACCATTGCATCCAAGCCCTCAACCTTTTGAAGGAGACGCTCCACGCTCCTAACGTAATCACTCAGGAGTTCACACACTTGCAGGTAGGGGTGGCAAAAAAAATCTAATATCCAAATGTAATCCAATAGCTGATCTAGTCCAGTCCATTCTATTTATTTTTAATGGATCAGATTTTTTACCATATCCTTATTTTATATCCATTTATAAATCTAAAACTCATTTTCTTTTTATACAGATTTAAGTGAAAAATCCAAATCCATTTTTTTGGACAACTTCAACCTCTGTGCGTCTTCTCTCACGAAACCAAAGTGTGTCTCAGCCTCTGTGCCTTCCTCTCCCAAATCCAAAAAATCAGGTACCTCTCTGGCTCTCTCACTCTCGTGATTCCTCATTTCCTCTCTCAGCCTCGTAATTCCTCTCTCACTCGCATGATTTCTCTCTGCCCTTGCCTTTGGTTTCCTCTCTCGTGATTTTCTTTGTCCTATGCAAAATTGCAGTAAAAAAAGGGTGAAATGGGTGGATAAGAAGCATTTTTTGTCTTTGGATTATGCTTGGACACTAATTTTCTTCTCTAATTATAGGCCTACAACTATGTAACTGAACATGTGTCTTTGACCATGTCCTTCATGGAATTTGTCCACAGGCATAAATTTCTGGATTGAAAGATGATACTTCTGCACCTGTAAAGTTGTAAATACTTATACTAATGTGTATCTTTCTGCTTTATTCACTTCCTGAATAGTTTATGTGCCCTAATTGATTTCCATGCCCAGTTGAAATTTCATTTGATGGACCTTTATTTTGCCGAGTTTTTTTCTAGGTACTTTATTATGATTATTTTGCAAAGATGAGGAGAGAAGCATTCTCTAAGCTAATGTAATGGAAAATGTTTTTTTTTTGTTATAAGGGAGAAATATTCTTATTAATATTTCTGTGCTAGAATAGGTTTTTACTCTCTATTGCATTTTCTTTTTCGTAAACCTGTTTGTGAGAGCTATAGTTACATCTTAAATTAAACTATTACAAGCTCTTCAGACAGTAGTGACAAAAGAGATAAGGGGGTTATGTCTTTAGTATTTCTGCTATATAAGCATATAACTTTGATGGGGATGTTATTGAGGATCCATGACATTTACCTATGATTATTAAACAAATATTTAAGTATCCTTTGAATGAGACACAACTCATTGGATTTTGGTTTGTATCTGAAAATTCATTAACATAAACCATTGAATTGATTGAATTTGTTTTGTGTACTTGTGTTGTGGTTGCAGATTTGGTTGTGGACTTGTGCAAGCACTTCTGTGAGTTGTGACAAGCTCTGGTCTTCTTACTAAAGTTTGGAGTGTTATCTCTGGTTTTGATCTTCAATCTGATTTGCTTTCTTCTTCTGATCTCAATGAGAATAATTTCAACTGCTTTGAGTTTCTTTGTACCCAAAAAAATTCAGATTTCTTTGTTAACAACTTTGCAGTTGTTCTCTTCAATGAAAATCTTGAGAAGGTTGATGAGTTGAAGTCCAAGGTACTTCTCTTCCACCCCCTTTTATTGTTCTAAGATTTTGATTTGAGAAATTGCAATAGGAATCATAATGCACTGATTAAGTTCATCATTAATTGGTTGAGTTTGAATATATTGTACATATTTTCTATCTCATCAATGATGTGTATCTTGAGCTAGGACCAAGTTAAACACACTTTTGAATTTCAGTTTCACGTCTTTCTTAATATTATTTGTGGGAGTAGATTCAAGTAAACCATAAATGTTGCAGTACCTACTATGGCCTCTCTTTTATCTTAATCCACGAGTTGGAATATATGTCACTACACGCAGGAGAATATGTTCTAGTTTATCTTATACGTGATTTTGTTTTTGTGGTTGGGTTGTTTCTCGCAATTAGGATACTGAATGAAAAGTTTTGAGTTCTGACTTTCCCATTATCACTTTTGATACATGTCATTCGGTGGTCTAGGATAAGTTCACAAAAGGCCAGTTTTTGTGTTTTTTTCATGATGAAAGTTATTGATTGCTGAGCTCGATGTCTTTGTTTAAAGTTTCAAAGCTGCTATGATTTTCTGCAACTTTATGTTACTTATTTGTGGTGGGATTGGGCTTCTTCAAATTCTTAGTGGCTTTGAGTGAAACAGAAAAGGAAATAGCCAAATTGGATTTGTGAGTTCGTGTAGGTTACATCAATTAGATTCTGTGAATCCTTATTGCCATTGTTGTACTGAAGAAATCAGTCCATGTTTTATTATCATTATGATTAATCATGATAAATCGACTCTGTGCAGCACAACAATTAACATCTAATTTAGTTTCAACCCAATTCCGTGGGTGATTTCTCTTTATTCCTTATCATGAATCCTAATCCCTTAGGTAAAAAAATCACATAGAAGAATTCAAATTATCCCTTATCCTAGGCTTAAGAATTGTGTCGTTATGGAATTGAAATAGTGTAAACCCCAATTTTCCAATTGTAATATTTAGATTATTGATCAATTTCTTAATAAGTGTTAATCATGGAAAAACATTAAGCATGAACTCAATAACTTAATCCACATAAAAAGCAATAGGACTCAAAAGGATAATCAATTACAAAAGGTTCACACCAAGGTTCATCCTAACCTAAGCCAAAGTAATTAAAAACTCATAAAAAGGAAAAAGAAACAAATCTATGAGAGAGATGAGGATGTAGTCTTAAATCTTCAAGGATTGTTGCCACTTTCTTCCATCTTTATTGACATAGAAATATTCTCAAGAGCCTATTTCCTCCCTTTCGATCCTTAGAGGAGTCAAACAATGCCATCAATGATATAATTCCTCCACATATATAGCAAGTTTTGGCTTTCCAAACTATTAAAACACACCTAGCCTATTAGATGACTAAAGTGCAACAAAAGGTTGCCCAATGGGATTAAAAAGGTGCAAAATGTACCTTTTCTTAGATGACTAAATTATGATAATTCATGAAGGAAAAAACTATATAATATAATATTCAAAATCTTATACCATAAGTTTAGAAATATCTCAATCCTATAAAATTAGTTGTAAAATGTTGTACAAATATCTGGTTCATGAATTTTGAGACACCCAAAATAGTTCACTTTTTAATTTTATTTTTTTATGTCAAATGTTGTTGTATTACTTAAAAACAGAGTTGCAATTAGCTGGTATGATGTAATGCCTAATGGAAAATAGTTGCAGTGCTAAGCCTGCGTGGAGGGATTTTTACTTCATGTTGTAAATTGTTTTTTTTTTCTTTTTCTATTTCTTTTCACCCTTAAGAAACAAAAAAAGTGATGCATGTAGTTTTTTGTTTGTTTGCAGAATTCCCATTATGAATTTCTTACTTGTGCATAATTTGAATGCAGCCATACAAATGTCATCCAACTTTTTAGTCTCGAACACCGAAGTTTCTACTTCATCAACTGTCACTAACTCGACAATTGCAAGACCCCCATGCCATAATGGAAGAAGAAATAGATCAGAAGCTTGGAATCATTTCAATCAACTAGAGCCAAAGTCAGATAAGAGGGCTCAATGCAAGTATTGTGATGTCATGATTAATTATGAGAAAGGAACAAGTTCAATGTTTTGTCATGTCTCTAGCTGTACGAATAACCCTAATAAAGAAGTAATCAAGAGGCAAAAAACAACTTCATCCTCGACTAATGATGGGATTATTAGCTCTCCTTCACATGGCAAGTTTGATCAAGATTTGTGTGAAATGGAAATGGTAAAATTGTTTGTTGAAGCTGAACTTCCTTTCAATTGGTAGAGCATCCAGATTTTAGGAGGTATTCATATACTTTACAGCCAAAATTTAATATTTGATCATGTTATACCTTATCCCGTAAAATTGTAATACTATGGAATACAATGAAGGAAAAGTTGAAGTATTTTCTTTCACAACATTGTCGAAGAGTTTGTCTTACTACTGATGCCTGATGCCTGGACATCACCTCAAAATGTAAGCTACATGTGTTTGATAGTTCACTTCATAGATAATGATTGGAAGTTGCACGAAAAGATTTTGAATTTTCGCCAAGTAAGAAGTCATACGGGAGAGGCCATGGCAAAATTTGTTGAGTCGTGCTTGAATGAATGGGGGTTGAATCACATTTTGAACTTGACAATTGATAATGCTTCATCAAATGACACAGGAATTCAACTCTTAAAGAAAAGGCTATTGTGTTGGAATAACTTAGTTTTGAAAGGAGAGCATATTCATATGCGTTGTTGTCCGCATATTTTGAACTTGATTATGAACAGTGGGCTAAAAGAGATTGACAACTCGGTTTTGAGAATCTGTACTGTAGTGAAATATATAAGATTATCTCCTTCTAGACTTATGAGCTTCAAAGAATGCGTTGAATGAAAAAACATTGAATATAAGGGTCACATTTGCTTGGATGTTGAAACAAGGTGGAATTCCACCTATTTGATGTTAGATGCTGCTTTGAAGCATAAGAAGGTATTTTAGGAGTTTGAGTTTCATGATAGAAAATATGCTAATGAGTTAGGCAAAGGGATAGGTCTTCCTTCCTGTGAAGATTGAGAATATGTTAAGGCTATTCTACCCTTCTTGAGCATTTTCTATGAAGTCACTTTGCGCATCTCATGTACCTCTTATGTTACTAGTAATATGTACATGTTAGAGGTGGTAGGTATTTGGCATGGGATTAACGATTTGCTTAACTGTAGCATTAAAGATTAGGGGTGTTCATCAACCGATTCAAACCGAATCAAACCGCGGTGACCGAATCGAATAACCGAAATAACCGAAAAACCGAAAACCGCAAAAAACCGAAATTTTTAATTGGAGTGGATCGGTTTTCGGTTTGGTTGGTGAAAACCGATCCAATCCAAACCGATCCAATTAGTTATTTGGGCCTATTCCATCGCATCCCAAAAAGGCAAAAACCCACTACACAGTACACATACACACTAAACTAAACCTAACTCAGTAACTCTCTCTTTGTGCCGCATTGCCGCTACAGCCTACACCCACGGAAGCTTCATCTTCCCTTGTCACAACCCTTCACCCACACCGCACAGCACAGCACAACAGCACCTTAGTGCCTCACAGACCTCCACCCCCAGCACAATCGCACACCGCGCAGCCGCACTCGCACGGCCGCACCCACACTGCAGTGCCGCACCTCACACTCACAGCTGCACGTACATTATCGAAGGCCAGAACCAGAGGTATAACCATGTTGTGTCAGCAGTAGTACTCTAGTACTGTGCCTATATAGTCTTGCCCAAATTTCTGTATTTATTGAGTTGGGGCCAATCTTACCTAAGTTTTTGACATTGTGAGATTAAGGTTTCTTTTGGGTTGTACAGAGCACATGGCTTGAGTTCCAATTGTTACATTAAATTGCAAACACATGCTGGTAGCTAAAGGTTATTTCATGGTCTTTGATAATTTAATTTTGGTAATATGTATGCCTGCAGCCACATTCTAGATTAGGAGATGAAATTTCCATGTTCTATGTCATGTAATTATTCACCAGATTTGTTTTTTGTAGGCTGATATCTGATGTCTCTAGCTATCTTACCATCGAAGTAGGAGCATCAACCTTCGCACTTCACAAGGTAAAGGAAACTAGCTACCATTCTGATAAGAGCTTAAACATTCAGCATCATTACTTTTACTTTTATTTTGCTGTCAAACATGTATAGTCAATAATTATAACCTTATATTAGTAGTTTGATTAATTAATCTATGCATCATTAGCTCCTTTGAAGAGAATTTCATGCCCAACCTTAGTCTACTAGCATTAATGGCTGATAAGTGGTAACAAAATCAAGAACATAACCATGCTATGATTTTTTAATGGCTTCTACTTCTTAACAATCTAAAATATAATTCATATATGTAAAAAATAAGTTTACAATAAAATAAACATTTGACCTGAATTAAAGCACAACTATATTTAAAATTGTGCATGTTTACATTTTGGGCCTATACATAAAAAATAAATAAATAAAGTTTGCAGCAGTATGTACCAGAAAAAAGTTTGCAGTACTAAAGTGTAAGGGCTATCTCCATTAGGGTAGTTTGTTTCAAAATATTTTTGTAGGATGAGGATACGTAACATGCAATCAATTAAATTAACTATATTAATATATATATATATATATATCAACATCAGGGGTATGGTTTAATTTTCTACAAAATCATAAATACTAATAAATTGTACCAATCAAAAAATAAAGGCCTATAAACCTTGCATTGCTAGCAATATATATTTCATATTCATAGTAATCATCATATGTCCAATAGACATGCATTTTTGTAAATTAGTTACTAGTTAGCCTCTGTTGCTCTTTTATTTGCCAATCATGTATTGGAGTATGTAAAAAGCTAAAAGTTTGACTTTTGGAAACATAACGGAATTAATTTTTGTTAGTAAAATAAATTTGAGATATTGGATGTTATTTGTGAAAGAAATAAGACTTAAAAAAGTTCAAATACTTTTAAGAATGAGATATTTAATTTGGTTCAAATTATAGATTTTATTAAGATAAGGTATCTGGTTATTGAGGAAGTGTGCGCGCATATATATATATATATATATATATATATATATATATATATCCTTTAATTTTAATTTGTAGTGATTAAAGTTTCTACATGAGATAAACTTTTTTTGCAACAAACCTTATATGCATTGCTCGGAGAAGAGAAGACCCTACTGGTGAGCCATTCAGCAACTTAACAATAATGTCTGAAGTAAGTGTTAAGAGTCATCTTATCTTTGAATTTTATCTTCGAATTTTAGTGTAACTCTGTTTATTAATTATCTCATTTAATATACGTGCAGGCACAAAACTATGAAAACAGTGAAAGGGTGATTAGAGAAAATGCTAAGTCTGAGTCCACAAATTGGACAGCATCTGGAACTAATGAGCCTCAAAGTCAAACCACAGTTCCAGTTCCAGAGAAGCCAAAAATGGACAAGAATGGCAAAAAAAGAAAGAGCAGAGAAGTTGGACAAGCTTTAGCTGAAGAAGATGATTCGGGTAAGAGAAAACCTGCCAAACCTAGGTCTTGGACTTGGGATCATTTTGATAAAGAAATTAATCCAAAAACATTAATGCCGAGAGCTAAATGTAAATGGTGTGGGGTTACTTATGCATGTGATACACATAAAAATGGCACAAGTAATTTGAAACATCATTTGTTGGCTCAATGCAAAAAGTTTCCAAGAGATTCAAATGATTCTAGTCAATCAAT
>PYAF01003444.1:148531-166017 GCA_007407185.1 Glycine tomentella
TCTAATTGTTAAGTTGATTTGATGTAATATACTTGATTATTTTGTATGGCATTGCTTGATTCTTGTCTCACTAGTTTGAAATGATGAATGGTATGGTATAATTTAAACTATTCCTTCCTATACATTATTGCCATGTTAATAGCTGCAGGAAGGTACTTTGATCAGTTGCACAAATATGGTTTTATAAAACCTGTATTTTATCATGCAGGGCATGTTAAATATAGGCTTAGTCTGAATTTTCAATCGAAATTAGTTGCAAATTGTAACTGGGCCAGTGCATTGCTTCAGTGTAGAGATGCAAATTGTTCCTATTCCACTACCTGTTGAAGAATTTGGTTTGGGTTGTGTTACTAACAATATTTTATTATAATCATTTTAGATATTTCTCCAAATACAGAAGTTGATGATGATTCTGGTTAGGATTCTGATTAAAAGTTAATGATGTAAGTTGTTATTTTTTAATTCTGATTACTAGTGACTGGTTGATATATTGAATTGGCTACAAGTGAAGTGCTTATAACCATTTTTTTTTTGTTATGTTAATGCAACAGGAGATGGCAGATGACAGAAGATGTGTTTGAGTTCAGTTTGAGTTGTGTTTGAGTTCAGTTTAAGTTATGAGTTCAGTTTGAATGTTTGTTTAATTAACATGTTTATAGAATTACATTAAGGTTTCATTGCTCCTTATTTTGTCCAATGAACACATTTGTCTAATGAAAATTAGAACATGATGTCTCTTTTTGTTCCATGAATGTGTTTTTTATGCTAGATACTCCTTATTTTGATAAAAAAAAATCTCATAAGTTTTATTTTTAGACTTTTTAAAAAACCGAAAACCGATCCAATCCAAACCAAAAAAGATTGGATTGGATTGGATCGGATTTGAAAAAAATTTCAAACCGAATGGATGATCAAGTGAGCAAACCGAAGGGATTGGATGGATGATTTTTTGGTTCAAAACCGATCCAATCCAGACCGCGAACACCCCTATTAAAGATAGTGCTACACATAAGATGGCTAAAAATATGAATGAAAAATATCATAAATATTGGGGTGATCCTAACAAGTTGAACATGTTGTTGCTGATTGTTGTTGTGTTAGATCCGAGGTCTAAAGTAAAATATATGAATTGGACAATTGATCAACTTTTTGATGTGGACAAGGCAAATGGGTCTAAGTCAAGGCTAAAGTATTCTTTGAAATCATTGTTTAATGAATATAATGGTCATAAAGGGAGGACTCAAGATGACACACAACAAGCACAAGTAAATGTACCTAGTTACAAGAAAGATCCATATGGTTGGAATCTATCTTTTGCAAACATTAGGGCTAACCTCATCAAACAAATATGAGCTTCAAAAGTATTTAGATGAAGGGATTGATACAAGTGAAAATCCGAATATTCTTGATTGGTGGAAAGTTAATTCAGGTCGATTTCCAATCCTTTCAAACATAGCACGAGAGCTATTAGTTATGCCTGTTTCTACAGTAGCATCTGAGTCTGCATTTAGCACATGTGGAAGGGTGTTTGATCCATTTCGTAGTTCTCTATCACATGAAAAGGTGAAGGCCCTCATCTGTACACAAGATTGGCTCAAAGATACACCTTCAGCACCATTGTTAGACTTTGATTTGGAAGAGCTTCAAAATTTTGACAAAGGTATATTGTTTTCCAATTTTGTAGTAATATTATAATTAAAATATTTATTAAGTAACAAAAAGTTTTTTGTTTTTTATAGAGTTGGTTTCTCAACAAGATGTTGTTGGTTCAACTACTATTTCTCTTGAAGAGTAGTGTTTGATTTTAATATTAATGCTTACATTATGCAATTTGCAAGGTACTTTAATGTTATAAATTGTTGATTTTGGTTTTGGGCATAGGTAGCGTTGAGGTTGGTAAAAGTCAGACATCCTGTGGTTAGCTGCGTAGGATACATCTGAGTGAAATTGATAGGTCATTGGATGGATGGATGAGCTCTTGGATTTCGATATTTCAGAAATATAGTTTTAGTATTTTTTTTATAGAATATTACTTTGAACAATGGGAATTAGATGGATGAATTATGTTTTAAGGATATGTAGTTGCTATTGTACTTCACCCTTCATATTCCAAATTATTTGTTGTTTTGAGAGTTTATATTATATTTTATTTTAGTAACTTGAGTGTGATTATGATAGAAATTGGTCAAGTTCAAGTGTATGATTAATTCCGTTTAGTGATTCTATAACTAACACATTTAGTATTTGAAGTAATTTTTATCAAGTTCAAGTGGATAGGTGCTAAATTTTTATTTTTTAGTGTTTAATTACCAAAATTTATATAAAAAATACTATAACATTTAAGTGGATATAAATTGGATATATCCATATCCATATTCACTTAAATGGATTGGATCTTGAATTCAAATTGTTTTTAGAAAAATATGAATATAGATTTAAGATCCAATCCATTTAAGTAAATATGGATTGGATATGGATTGAATTCTTAAAAATCCAATCCATGCTCACCCCTACTTGCAGGTTTGCACCCTAATTCATTATTCTGACATTAAAACACTAACATTGAGCTCACTGTGTTTGCGTTGCGTTGTGTATGTGTTTTTTTTGTGGTTTCAGGCGAACATGATAACGTCAAGTGAGATGAGTCGTCGTATATGATGTCGTCAATTTGAGCAAAAATCGATACACCGACATTTTGCCATGTAAATTTGTTAGTTTAGTATTATTGTGTTGTTTTCGGGGTTTAGTTGGGGAAAATAAAATGAAATTCGTTATTTATTGTTTCAGTTGACAAGAACAAGTTGTTCTCAAATCGACTACTGATTATAGACCTAAAGCACAGGGGTATATCAATGCAAGCCTTGTCTCGGAACTATTTTACTTCTTCTGTTTGTTTATTTGATATGCTCTAAATGAAATTACTGTTTTGGAATAAGCTTTGGGGGGATTAAGATAAATTGTTACTTTGTCTTGCATGTGCTTCTTCAATGTATGTAGACCTCCTCAGCTAGAAATGTGTCCCAGTCACTTTTGGGAAATGATTGTCCAGTATCACTTTCCTACAATTATCACAGTTTTTGTTTGTTAAACTCGTTGTAGGAGGAAATGTAAGCAAAGGATACATGTAAATGCTGAAAAGTGATGAGCAATCAGAAAGTTGGTCCATGATGCAGAATATTCTGCAGCAAAATGAAAGTTCAGCCATGTACAGGTAAGTGGTAACATTTTTGTTTGTTGAATACTGGTTTTGCAAGTTGCAACTAATACAAGGGGTCTGATAGTTCTATTGCCCTGGTTGACAATTATAAACTAACATTAATTTAGTGTCTGTTAATTTATGAAGCGTTGACATGAAACGTTATGAAAGCTCAAGATTGAGCATATACTATAGATGCCAAAAGTTTATTCTTTTGACTTTGCATGCATTAATTCTTGGGATGGTTGAGATTATGTTATATATATGTGTGTAGTTGCACACAATGCCATACTATATTCCTTCAATGTGGTTTGATAAGCAGGTTTGTGCTCTCTCTCTCAGCTTGGTTATTTGGAAAATTCTGTTGTGCTTTTTGGTTATGTATGAACCTAAAAGAGAGTTCCAATCTCAGTGGGAGACTGGGAGGCACCATTGTTTTAGATATATTAGAGAGCATCGCATAGTACTATCTGGTTATAATAATGGTAACAAACTTAAAGTCATTCCACCATTGAATTCTGGGACTATTTTCAGCAATATGAGGATGCCATTTTCATGAATTTTCTTTCCTTGCATTTGTAAAAATATTGGAACACTTCACACTTAACCAAGAGGGGGGTGAATTGGTTAGTCTTGGTAATTTAAAACTTTTTGAGTAAAATCAGAGTTTTTGGCCCTTTTAGATGTTTAACACAAATACAACCAAGAACCTTTATCCAAGAACTACCCAAGAGTTGCAATGCTTCAAGAATCAAATTGTAATTCAGAGTTCACAAAGAAAATAATCAAATATGTAGAATATGAATGAACACACAAGATTTATACTGGTTCACTTCAAACACTATGAAGCTACATCCAGTTTTCTTCTACTCAACACTAGAGTAGAGTTCCACTATTGCAAATAATATTCTTACAAGAAAATACAAGCTTCTTTTTATCAATTCTAGATAAAGTTCAGAAGTCTAAAACTCTATTAGACCCTTAGAAGCCACACCCACACTGAGAACACTACTCAGCTGTCCTTAGAGAAACACTATCTCTAATCTTGCAAGAAAGCCACTTACAATAGAAATTTAAATCAAAGATACAACAGAAAATTTACAACCACAGAGTGTAAGGAAAGAAATCACCTGATGATCCAAATATGATATGCATAAGGATGAGATAACAAGTTGAATGTAAACACAATATGCAGAACAAGCCTTTCCTTAAACTTTGAGAAGAATTGCCTTGCTTCACTAAATCCTAATGACCCATATGAGAATCACTGGAAGCAAGAGCCTAAGAACCTAGAAGAAAGCCTTTGTGAATGCTTAGAAAGCTTTTAGAATGCTCAGTGTTCGAAAATTTAAGTTCTACTTCGTTCTTACAATCAAAAAAGGCATGGGTTCTATTTATACTAAATTCTGTAACTGAAATAATCGATTAAAAGCGCTCCAGTAATCGATTGTTTAGCATATGTAATCGATTACACACGCTCCTGTAATCGATTAAAACGTTCATAGCAAGATCTGGATTACAACAACGAGTCATTTAATCGATTATTCCGACGTGTAATCGATTACTCCAGAAGTCCTCTAGAATCAATTTGTATTGAGTAATCGATTACAATAATCGGTAATCGGTTAAAGCAGACTAAGTAAAAATTTGTTTGAGTAATGTAATCGATTACAACAAATAGTAATCGATTAAGAAAGACTAAGTGCAAAACTAAGTAATCGATTACAATGAATGGTAATCGATTAAGGCAGTGTGATCACTTTTTATAAGTATGAAGTGTAATTGATTACGGATTGGTGGTAATCGATTAAACCAGTCACTAAGGCAGATTATCAGTATGCTAAGTTGAAATAATCGATTAACCCGATGGTGTTAATCGATTAAATTGTTCTTGATATTTTTCCAGAAAGCTTGATGAACAAAATAATCGATTCTTTGGGTATATTAATCGACTAAACCAGGTTAAGGCTATTTTTTAAAAACACTTAGCTTCTTTTAAGATTCAAAACAATTACTTAATGCCTTTGTGATGTAATGCTTAAATGCATATGTATGATATGAATGCAGTGACTTGGATCATCAGAAAGCTTTCTATCCTTTTACAATTAATCACAAGCTTCTCTTCAAGCCTTCAAGCATGTTGAAAGTCAAAACACTTCCAAGTCTTCAAATTACTTCAATCTTCAAGTAGCTCCCCCTCAAATCAATAGCATTCACCACAACACATTGTTTTGTCTTTAGACTTTGCATCAGTGATCATGTTACAGAATTTTGCCCGCTACTAGTATATATAGTTCTCCTAGAAGTGAAATAAATGTATACAAACAATCAAACAAAATAAATTGTCTCTAGTTACTTTATCTTTTTCTCTATAATTTCAAAGCTAGACTTGTCGTTGCTGGAAATCATCAAGTAGATGGTGAAGACTTCACGGAGACATTTGCACCTGTCACTAAAATGGTGAGGGTTCGAACATTTCTATCTGTTGTTGCCAAGAATTGGGAAATACATCAATTGGATGTTCATAATGCATTTCTACATGGAGATCTTCACGATGAGGTACACATACGCCTTCCTCAAGGTTTTCATGTTGATTCTCCGTCCCAAGTATGTCACTTGCATAAATCACTTTATGGTTTACGTCAATCTCCAAGAAATTGGTTCGCCAAATTGTCTTCATCCCTTATCAACTATGGTTTTGTTCAATCTAAGGCTGATTATACACTCTTCACCCTTGATCGTGGTAATATTTTCTTGGCATTGTTGATTTATGTTGACGATATTCTACTAGCAAGCAACAATAATACAGCTTGTGTTGAACTCAAGTCCTACCTTAATTCATGCTTTCAAATCAAGGATCTTGGCTCTTTAACGTATTTTCTTGGCATTGAATTTACCCGTAACAATACTGGGTTATTTATGTCACAACGTAAATACGCCACTAACATTCTTAAGGAGGCGGGTTTACTAGCATGCAAGCCTGTTGGCTTCCCGATTGAACCGAATCATAATTTAGCCACTGCTGCTGGGCTTGACTACAACGATCCACCAAGGTATCGTCGATTTATAGGAAAACTCATCTACTTGACAATCACACGACCATAATTATGTTATGTCGTACATGTTCTTTCTCAATTTATGCAGCAACCAAAATTGGAACATTACAATGTTGTCCTTCGTTTGCTCCATTATGTCAAAGCCAACCATGGTTAAGGACTACTTTCTTCCTCCTCTTCAGATCTCCAACTACATGGATATTGTGACTCAGATTGGGAAAGTTGTTAGAAGATCGGTTACTGGTTATTTTATTCAACTTGGATCTTCTCCAATCTCATGGAAAACTAAGAAACAGCCAACCGTATCATGATCATCAACTGAAGCTGAATATCGTGCCATGGCCTTTGCAACTTCGGAATTGATTTGGTTAAAAGCATTTCTCAAGTCTTTGGGTGTCTCTCATTCCTCTCCGATGCAATTATTTTGCGACAGCCAAGCTGTTTTACACATTGCAGCAAATCCAGTATTCCACGAGTGCACAAAACATATCGAGTTGGATTGTCATTTCATGCGTGATCATGTTCTTCAAAAGAATATTGCCACTACTCATATTAAATCAGTTGAACAACCTACTAATATCTTCACAAAAGCTCTTGGAAAACGACCATTTACTTATTTGTTGTCCAAGTTGGGTATTTGTCATCTACATACTCCAACTTGAGGGGGAGTGTAAAAGAAGATATCGAAGATATCTGAGTATTTGTTATCTTGCTATTTGTTAGCTAGGCTTACTGTTAGTTGTTAGATAGTTTGGCTTATATGGTGTAACCAATTGGTTGCCTATTTTCTGTATATATTCATGACAACAACGTTAATGAAAGCAAGCCAAGTTTTACATTAGACACACTTCCGCAGATTTAATAACTCTATTGATATTAAGGGACTGACTGTCACTGAGCTTGCAATCAAATCAATAGTATCCATGGGGGGAGAAGTTGAGAATTTCATTCTTCAATGTTGCTTTAAGTATTTTCCTCATGTTAGCAGCCAAGGTATTTTTCTAGTAGTTTTCAAATTCCATTTTCCCATTTCAAGCTAGAATTCTAAATTTTGAAGTGTGAATGCAGATATGAGAAATGGATTCTATGAAAAGTTGGAGTCAGAGCTTCAAGACTCAAGGAATACTTATTATGTTGGTGGACTTATGGCATTTGAGCTTAAATGTACTTTGAATTTTAGATAATTTGTTTTAACATATGTTTGGGATTAATGAACTTGAATATTTCATTAATTGCATGTATGTGTTACTTTCAATTTTGTCATTAAATAATACAAATGAAAAAATATATATTCATAAATAATTGACTTTATTTATTAAAAAAATTAATAAGAAAACTCATAAAGAAATTAGTTACCGACAAAAGTTTCCAACGCATAAATCCATCACTAATATCCATACGTGTATTTTCGACAGAAAAATCCATCAGAAAATTCTGACGGATACATTCGTGAGAAATTTTCGACAGATATGTCTGTCGGTAATTACCGACGGACAAAATAATTCCGTCTGTTGAAATTTCTTACGATCATTTTACCGACGAATTTATGTCCGTCTTAATTCCGTCAAAAATTTTAATACCAACGAATTTTTAAAGTTAGCAATGGATTTCCTCCGTCTGAAAACGCTTTTTTATTGTAGTGATGAGTTTTAAGGAATTTAACACTACGTTCTTGCAAAAAAATAGCATTTTTTTGGTATTAAAAATTGAAACAAACTTTTGACATTTTTTCTTCTCACCCCACAACACAACCAATATTTTACATAACACAAAATCTAATCTAACTCCCTCTTAATTTATCTTGAAATTCAATGGCTTCGTTGGTGCTTCTCTTTTCAAAACTCATTTACAATCATTAGTGGGATGCTGAAGCTCTGTTAGCAGTATACCCTTCTTCTAGTTTTACCATAACCTCACCATCTTCTGCTGCTGCTGTGAGAAAACCATTGAAAGATGAGAGTCATGCAGAAGAAGAACAACCAGAGAACTGAAGATACAGTGGTGGAAAATCCATTGGAGTCGAGGGTGTGTGTGTGGATCTTTTTTGGTCTTGAATCTTGCTAGTTACTCTCGTGTGTTCTGTACATTGTGGTCTCTTTCGGTTTTCTTCTCCTCTCAACCATCAATCAACACTCTTTTGAGAGTTGTTTTCCTATATTATCTTCCTTTTACTATGTTTGATTGGATTAAGTGATTAGTTAAGAGCATCTTAATTAGATGATGAGGTTATGACTGCTTTGATGAAGAACAAAGAACGAGGCCACTTTCAAAACGAAGAAAAAGTAAAATTCATCGTGGCTTTTTAAAATAATTTATCAAAATGATGCAGATTGAAAATAAATTATCAGTTTGAAGTTGTTTTTGATACGTAAAATTCACATTTTATTGTACAATTTCAGATAACGCCACATATGAATAACTACTGGATGCGACACCTAAAACTGACACCTGAGGCGACTGTGCGTTGTGCACAATGAACATTATTCTCAAAAATGAATTGTAATGTGCACACAATTATGCTCAAAAAATAATTTGAGAAATTGTCACGTAATATTCTAATGTACTACACTAGTATGTGTTGTGCACAATAAATATGCTCAAGATAACAAAAGATACCACGTGTTACAGTCTTGTGTGGAGTATATACACAATTTTATCTCTGAAAATGTAGGATTTTGGTTCCTAATTTTTGAAGTTACCAAATGTAATTTGGTTTCTCTGTCATCCTTTACCCGGTGACGCCGTTAATGGAATTTATATGCTTGAAATTAAGTTGACATCAATTTGAACTTCTCATTATTCTCTTCCCCATACTTTTGTGTTTGTGAGGAAGGGTTGGTTCTTTCATAGATTGTAAAAGAAGGGGATGAAGAGGGTTGGTTCTTTAAAGGACGGTAAAAGAAAGAAAAGTTTATTGTTCACAATTTGGAGTCTGTCGTTGCAATTTCAATGAAAGGCAAATTTTTTTAAATAACATTGTATGGGCTGGTTTCACGGTAGAACCTGATGAGGAACCGATAACAATTGTTGCACAAAAACACACCTTTTTATTTACCCCCAAATTTTGTTGATGCAAGAAACCGTTAGAATTTGCTTACTGAATTTATCTTACAATAAAAGTAAAAAAATTATGTTTTGTTTGGGGTGGTTTTCAGTTTTGAATTTTTGAATTTTTTAAAAGTGATAATCAGTTTTTAGTTTTAGTTTAAAAAAAAAAAAACCAATTTTAAAATATGATTAATTTTGAATAAACTCATTTTGAATATCATATTAAAATTAGTTTAAGAGTCTTTTTTTATAGTGGTGACAACAATGGTGATGGTGGTGATATTAGTAGCAATGACAACAGTAGATACTAGTGACAATGACGATAATGGCACTAGAGGTGACATTGGTGGCAGTGAGGATGTCAATGGTTGTGACAGTGGCGACGTGTTGGTGGTGGCAGTAAGTGATGACAACAACATTGGTGCAGTAACAACAACATTGGTGGTGACGGTGACGAAAGTGATATTAGTGGTGGTGGTAGTGACGGTAACGACGATATTGTGGTAGCAATGTCAGTGGTGATGATGATGTTGTGACAATTATGATGACAATGATGCTGGTAGTGGTGGCAGTGTGGTGGTGGTAGTGATGATAATGACAGTGATAGTGACATTAATAGTAGTGGTGGTAACGATGGTAGTAATAGTGGTGGTAGCAGTCACTTATGATAATGATAACGATGCTGTTGATAGTGTGGTAGAGGTGGTGGTAGTTGTTATAGTAGTAATAGTGATAATAACAATGACAACAAAAAATATTATTGTCAAATATGGAAAATAAATATTTTTTAAACTAAAAATCAAATTCATAAAATATTTTTCTTAATTTTAATATTAAGTGTAAAAGTGTTTTTAAAATTATTTAAAAATCATTTCAACTTTATTTTTATCAAACATATATTATTTTAAAAATTACATTTAAAAACTAGAAACTAATTTACCACCCCAAAATAGACCGTTAATTTATTTTTAAGTACCAAAAGGTGTTCAAGTCCATCAATAAAGAAAAGGCACCTAATCGCTGCATTAATTACATCACTGAAACTTCATTTATGTTGTTTTCATTGAAGTTTCTCTATTAGGAAAAAACAAAAGCACATGTAATGTGCCTTTATAGCCAAACATTGAAGTTGAAGCACTTATATCGTGATTTTACCACATTTACATTGTAAAATATCCCAAAATGTAAATTAGTCTTTATTTAAAAGCTGTATGTGAGAAAGTAAATGAGTATAATTATTCATGAATTATTTGAGTTTGACTTGTTAAATATTTGATCAAATTTATTTATTTAATTAAATAAATAAATTTAAGTTTGAGATTGAAGTTAATTATTTAAATGAGTCAAGCTCAAATTTTAGAAGTTCGACATTAAAAATTCATGAATAACTCATTTATATAATTAAAATTACATAGACTCCAAAATATTATACTACATGTTTAACACATTTTTTATTTGTAGATTATTATATAGTACTAAAATATTTTATTAATTAATATATTGATAAAGTTTAAAAATAATTTTAGAAATTTTTTTATAAATTAAAAAATAACTAAATTTTAAATGGACTAAACAAATCAAGTTCAAACTTCTAATTAGACTCAATTAAATAAATGATCTAAACTTGAATTATCCATTTTTTTTCATAATTTTAAGCTATTTTTAGTGTTGAACTTAGTTCTACTAGTTTATACTCTAGTTGCATATATATTATTGTTTAAGGTTGGTTTGGATGATTAGGTGGTAGTCCTAGTCTCCTAGAGTTGGGATAAACGACATGACCTTTTGTTTTTCATTTCCTATAGAACCTAGCGGTGGAGGAATCAAACTTTGATGGTTGTGGATGTAGTTGAATTAGAATTATGGTAGGTTCTATAACTTCTCCTCTTACTAAATCCTTTGATAGGTGTTGACCTAAAACTAAATCCAATTTTAGTACTAACCACATGATCATGTCCGAAACCACCTAGTTATGGTATAATAGGTCCTTTTATACCATATCTCCTTCCCTGCATGTCCACATAATCATAGTTTACATATCAGTCATCACATAAATTTGTACGCCAGATTACCCAACGCATGTGTATAATGTTAGCCTTTTGACTTTTCACACGAATTGAAATATCAGTTTAGTCCCCAATTTTATTTAACTTAGTATCAATTTAGACCCTTATTTTACTCACTGGTGGATATCAAGTAAGTCCTTGAAATTGCATTCATAAAACCAGATTAGTCCTCAGTCCTCACTATGTACCGTTTCCCCTTAGTCATATTTACGCCAATTTCAGCCACCAAAAGCCAGGTTTGAGCCTAAATAAGGGGAAATTTTCATTGCATATCTCTACCCTTACTTCATTACTTGAGTGTAAACTGATCATTACTATAGCCTCTCTAGAACTTACTTTGGAATCTTATTGAGGCTAGATATCTCTGACTGCATGAACAAGTATGATCAAGGCACTTAAGAAATTTTCTTTCAAAGCCCTGAGTTAGTGTTCTATATTGACCATTAGTTGCCCCATTGAGCCTTAAATTGTTCTATGGTACCTTCATTAATTTAATTTACTAGTGCTTCTTTGTACCTTATGGAAAACGCTTTGGAAACTTTGAAACAAGTTTTAGGTACTTTGTGAGTTTTGAAATTGTAAATTTTGGCAACATTGAAAGTTGAAACAAGTTGGGGTGATATGATAGGATGGGCCAAATGACGCCCAAAAGAAACAAAATTAAATTGTTTAAGGATTTTATTGATTAGATGGTTAGAGTTAAATATGTAATTTATAAATTATAATTTTATTTTATTGTGTTAAAATAATATGATATTGACACTTTGGTAGTTATTATCTATTGATTGACATTTCTTAGTACTGTATAAATGTACTCATCTTCATCTACTATAATCAATGAATGAAATATTTGAGTTTTATCTTATTTTCCTTAGTTTTGTTAGCTTTAGTAGTAGTCCTTTAGGTTAATTTCAGAAGATAGAAAATTATTTTCTATCCATTACTACAGACGGGGGAAACGACGACGGTTCTAGAGCCCAAACGACGACGGTTCTCGAACCGTCTTTGTTTCAGGTGTCGTTGTAAGTGGGCACTTTCGACGACGGTTCTCAAAACCGTCTTTGAAAATTTTTTTATTTTTTTATTTTATTTTTTTTAAAATAGATACAAAGACAGTTCTCGCAAAAATCGTCTTTGTTTGTGCACTTTCAAAGACGGTTCTTCAGTAACCGTCTTTGTTTCCCTTCATTTTAAATTTTTTTTATTTTAAAATAAATGAAAAAAAGACGGTTTTCGAAAAACCGTCTTTGTATGCCACCATTCAAAGACGGTTTCTATAAAACCGTCTTTGTTTCCCTTCAGATTAATTTTTTTTTTAAATAAATGAAAAGAAGACGGTTTTGGGAAAACCGTCTTCGTAGGCCACCATTCAAAGACGGTTTTTACGAAAACCGTCTTTGTTTCCCTCCATTTTGAATTTTTTTTTTATTTTAAAAGAAAGGATAAGAAGACGGTCTTCCCAAAACCGTCTTCGTAGGCCACCATTCAAAGACGGTTTTTACGAAAACCGTCTTTGTTTCCCTCCATTTTGAATTTTTTTTTAAAAGAAAGGATACAAAGACGGTTTTCGTAAAACCGTCTTTGTAGGCCACCATTCAAAGACGGTTTTCATGAAAACCGTCTTTGTTTCCCTAGTTTTTTTTTTTTTGGAATTTTTATGGAAATTGAAATTTATTTGTATTATTTCTACCAATTAAATTTAAAAAATACACCACATGTTCATAATTTCATTCTCCCATACAGTTCAAGTTAAAAAATAACATCCAAAAAATAGAAAATTTAAGATAATTAAAATCAAATTACACAAACCAATATAAAAAAGATACCATGCTTCTTTAGCAAATATGACAATAAAAATATACATATTAAACAAAAGGCCTATGTTTGTGCCTAAACCACAATGAGAGCTTAATATAACTCTTTTCCTGCCTGAAGCACTCTAGATCACATAAAGAATATAAAACTTCACTTAGAGAATCACACCTTCTCAAGCTTCTCTGTTTCTTGCTTTAGCACCAATATGGATTGTCACATGTCCCCCCTCTATAAAGAGCTTGGCACATCACGGATTGCTCTAACCATGGCTCTTGCCAATCAAATTCAGCTCATAAGATGTAATGGAAACATACGGATGGCATGGAAGGCAAGCAACCAATTAATGCACATCCTCCGTAAGGGTCCATACCAGGCTGAAACACATCCAAATGAGGGATTAACACATCCAGTTGACTGCAAATAGAGAATTTAACATAAAATATAAGGATTGAAACATCAAATCTTGAGGGATTTTAATCCCACAATATTAAAGAAATCTCGAGCTATTTGATAACTAACCTTTGCAGATAACTAACCCTCAAGAAGTCATGGCATTGAACACGACCACTGTAAGCAAGATACAGACTCCATCATAAAAGTGGTAAGGTTCACCAAATACAATCACATGCATAGGTCACAGTTGCTAGTAAAGAAAAGCAAAAAAAAAAAAAAGACTTGCACAAAAACATGGATTCAAAAACCATTATGATACTCCAATGTTTTGGCCCCAATGTGTATGAATGCAAGGATTTATAGATTTTTCAATGAGAATTGCCAGCAATCCTCATAGAACGGAGACTGATTAGCTTGTAATAAGGCTTTTTCTATAACTCGGAGGAGGCATTTGGTGCACATGTACCATTGATTATGGTTTTAAGGATTCCTATCGTTAGTATGACAATTGTTAATCATCTTACATTCTTAGGCATGTGTGATGCCCTTGTTTGACTGCAATTGGTAATCTTAAATATCTAACTTTAAGGATTACATGCACAAACATCTAAGATTCCCATGCTTGAAAGAGCATCACATAAGGCATTAGAGGTAAATAGGGGGAGTTGAGATGCATGCAGTAATCTCTTAAGTCACACCCATGTACCAAACATATACATCTTGTTCAGGCCTCCAATTTGAGTGAAAATGTCTCAGAATCAAGTGCCCCAAAATGCCCAACCAAAGAAATAAATTCATGTTATATAAATGGTAACTCCAAATTTTAAAGCTGATATCCTAAATCATGTTGTCCTTCCCCCCAAAGAGACAAGAATATCGTTTATAGAAAATAAATAAATGTAAGAACTGGGGAAGTTGCAAAACTTAATCAAACCTATTATTGGGTTAACATTTATTTCAACGCTAACAGTTCATTTACTGTGAAGAATTTAAGAGAGGTCTTAGCATGGAATTATGTGAAGTTAGCAACAATAAGTATTTAACACAATAATTTCCCACAAACAAGGTGATTTCATTATGACTAACACAGTAACACCATCAACTGAAGTAAAAACTCAACATTGATTGTCATCAATATTATCAATTTACAATCAACTGTTTACCACCAAATATAAAAATCAATTAACTAATGTTTCCCACTGTACTTTAGCAAAACTGGTTTGTCTAGTTATACAACATACAAGAATGTGATATCAGTACCTGGGATCAGGATTCATGGCCAAGAATTTATCCAGAAAGTCCAAAGCTTCCATGCTGCTGATATGAAATAACTGAAAGCACAAAATCTCTTTTATCATTCAGTATACCATATGGGGAGATCAGATCAGTTAGTCAGGCTGTGTCATACACTAATAGTCATACTATCACCATAATATACCACAAATCACAATATAAAATATTTCCCCCCTTTCACTGATTCCACCTTGGTCATTTCAACCATAAAGCTTGAAGGGTTCTCCTGAAAAAGTCAACAAGTTAAAACGTCAGCAACAACAAAACTTAAATGCTAAGCACGACTTGAAGTTTCAAAGACTGTTGGCCATGTCTCCATAGTCATGAATGATTTTCTAAGATTTAGCAAACAAATATTTTTGGTATGAAACATGAAATTTTTAGTTTAACCCTGATTGTCATTCAATAGCAAGAGAGCAGGACTCATGTATATCATGACAACTGATATATGTTTAATTACCTTAGCAGGTTTGTGAACAGTGAGGTTGGGATGTTCATACGAAAGTACCTCTGGTACTAATTATAATATTATATAATATATACATAGTTTTGTTGATCAAAAGAAAAATAGCAAGAGAGCAGAGTGCTTCACCCTGATCACAACGCATTGAAATCATCAATCTCCAAGAAGAAAGTAGTAAAAAAAAGAAACACAACTCTAAATTTGTTTACTTGTCTCTGTTTTTCTAACAGATGAATCTTCTTCTACTAAAGTTCCATTTGTGGCTTAATTATTGGTTTTCTTCCATTTTTGGTTGGCTTTCTTTAATATAGTTATACAGGTAGACACGCATATAAGTGATTAGAGGCATACTTTTTGGTTTGATAAAAGCAAAAAAAAAAAAAAATCAAAATAAATAAATAAAAATCTTGTTATGATGTCTAGTTCCCCCTACAAGACAATGGTTTATCACATTATTTTTACATTACATCTTATATGCCATGTTTTCACTTCAGTAGAGATTACATACATAAGAAAACAGTAACTGAAATATCAGAAAAGTGTTTAAATACGAGAAACTCCATGAATATTCAACATCACAATTAATGTTAGTTCTACATGAAAATAATCTATAAATGCAAACCATCCTGATATTTGATTTGCAAGTTTGAATTTGATCATTTTATATAATAAAAAGAAAAAAAATTTAAAAATGCAAAAGAGCAATCACGTAACTAGGATGATGATATAACTGAAACCAATAATAAAAGAAAAAAAAAGCACACCTGTTTTGCTTCTTGTGCTTTCATATGAAGCATCATGTCTCCATAAGAATGTCCTGTCTGGACAACATTTAGTGCAGTTGCGATAGCACGGCTAGTCTGCATTTATCCATTCCATCCACCTAAGCCTGAATCCTATGTGCAACATCCCCATTAATCTAGCCATCACTTTACAAGATGTATCCTATAGACCTAGACTCTGCAATTTGTGCTTTACAAAGTGATTCCTGGTTTGGTGTTCTATTATTTGTTGCTAATTGGCACATTACTGAAATTTCATTTTCGCACAAGATGAGGCTTTAAGTCAGATTAGTGCCTCCTTGAAATTTAGGGTGAAAAAAAAATCAAAAATAATTTTATATATAATTATTCACAATTTCACATCAAGTTCATCCCTGAATTTTCACCCCTTTGTAAGGGAACACCAAACTGACCCATAGAGGTAAAAGAAGATTTCAGATTCCTAGAGAGGAAACTTCAACTCAATTCATAGCAAAATTTTATATACCTACAGAGGTTTCAAGGATCAAATTATTACAATTGTTTTCTGCATTTAGCAAATTACAAGCATAAATATTAAAATCCTTTGACAATATATGAAAGCTAACAAAACTAGAAAACTCACCCTCTCCCGAAAATGTACAGCTGTTTCCTTATCATCCAGGGGATAAATGACAGGAAGATATTCTACTTGTTCAATTTAAGAAAAAAGATCTAAATTAATTCAAGAATAATAAGTCTCCAGAGGTGGTGGATTAGCCACTATAAAGAAAAACCCAATCCATAAGAGAATATACCTCAAAAAAGTTGTGAAATTGAGTGAACATTCTGAACATAAGCTTTCCCAAAGAAACATTACCCCTAACAGATTTGCATGTAAAAATAATTAGAGTGATAATTTATGCTTATAAACAGTAATGAAATGCCATGATCTTCACAAACAAAATTCCTACCAGGATTGGTCAAAATGCACATGAGGATAGCGTATAATTACAGGCTGGATTGGGTACCCAGGGATAAATGCACCGAGTTGGAAGGAGATAAGGTTCCTGCCATTAGTTGTTGTTCCCTCAGGAAATAATAGTACTTGAGGAAATCTATCGCAAGAGGCCCTTCTCAGCTGCCACAATGGTAGGAAATAATTCATAGAAATAGAAGATAGGCTCAATATAAGAAACATGGTTAGATACAATTATTGGAGCAATTTCCCTTGGTGCAGGTTTTCCTTTCCGTTTTATCCACTGATAGCTGCAATGGACAGAAGCAGACAACAATACAGAAACATTCACAATTCAGAACCAAAATAAGTTAAGGGCCTGCATATAAATATATAAAATGAAAATGAAATCAACCTTCAAGTAAAAACAACCTAACCATCATAAGCTCCCTTCCAAT
>PYAF01003444.1:177566-270193 GCA_007407185.1 Glycine tomentella
ACGGCGCCTCCGGCGCCGTTCACGGCGCCTCGAGCGCCAGCTTCCAGGGACTGTGGCGCCTTGGGCGCCAACCCCGGCGCCAACAGCGCCACACCTATAGCCTCCGCGCGTTCCGCGCCGCACCTGGCGCCGGCCGCGCCAAATTATGCAGCAACACTTCTGCAGAGTGTTTTTCTGCATAATTCAGTCCCAAGGCCTCGGAATCGCGCCATACGCGCCCAAACTCACGCCACACGCGTTGGGACTTAGGAATATTACACCATGCCTACCTTTTACTCCGAATTTAGGTGGATTCTAGCAAAAACATTTTCCAAACATTACCCTCCACCCCACCTATCATCCCAAAATTTAATTGATGACCCATCACCAATAGACCACTCAACTAAGTTATCAAACCATGTTTCTTGCTCATCACCACAAATAATCTTTAAATCTCTCCACCAAATAAAATTACTCATTTTTTCCACTCCTTCCACAATCCCCTTGAACCCATTGTATTTTGCTTCTAAAATCCTCACCCAAAAAGCCCCACTTTGATGGAACATGTTTCATCTCCATTTGGCCAAAAGTGCAACATTGAAAAAGGCTAAGTCTTTTGGATTACAAATATTATCCAACTCACCCAAGAAATCTTCTCTCTCTCATCCTCAGGTCCCCATAAGAATCTCCTTTGAATGTTAGTTAATTTCAAAATCACTCCTTTCGGAATTTTAAAAGAATGAGAGGAAAAAGATAGGAAGAGATGTATGTATCAAATTGATCAAGCTTATCTTACCGACAAAAGATGCATGCTTGTGCTTCCAAGAGTTCAATTTTTGGAAAGTTTTGCAATGATGGGATCCCATGTCTCCTTTCTTCTAGGATTGGCATCAATTGGCATGCCTAAGTAAGTGAATGGGAAGGATATAATTCTACAATTCAATACCCTTACAAATCTCTCAGTGCTTCCTTCTTTCACAACCCCCAAACCTCCAAATCTACTTTTGAAGAAATTAACCTTGAAGCCAGATGCCAATTCAAAGCATCTCAATATGCTTTTGACCACCATCACATTATTTAGGTTCATATCTCCAAACCGCATATGGCAAGAGATTCACTTCAACATCATATCAATTCACAATTATTTATTTATCCAAACTATAACTCAAATTTCATATAACTATTATTTTCAATGCTTAAAGGATTTTTACTAGGAAAATAAAATAAAAAGAATGGTGTATGTAGCATTAACCATGTAAGAAAAAGAAATAATAAATAATAATGCATGCTTAGTTTAACAATGATCACATATTAATTTTTCTAGCATTATGGTAGAGTTTTAAAAATAAATAGTTATTCAACATTTAAGTTGAAATAAACATGCTGTAAAATGCCTACAGTATTACTAAATGCATAAAGATCAAGTGAGTGGTTTATATAGTATGCGATGACTTATGAAAAAATGTTTTTTAATGTGCATTATAAATTATAATTTTTAATTTATAATAAAACTGGTTGAAATAGTACTTAATTTGTAATTTGACCCCAAAAAAGTTTTACACCCTTGGGAGGCCTATGAATACCGGCCGCAACAGATGCACTTGACTTCAATGGAATGAACAGATGCATTTGTTGGGCTTTATTACATTCCAAAAACTAATGGCCCGCAACTTAATTTCTAGGTTACGTACACGTTATAATAAAATAATACTCCACTTGTTTAAATAATTTATTTGTTTTTAATTAACTCAAATAAATTAGAGACTAAGACTGATACTAAAATCTATAAATTTTTACACGTGTAATTTGGCTTTTTGTGGGGGGGGGAACCACTAAATGTTCTCCATTTTTTTTTTCTCGGTGTCGCTATAACTGTTATATCAACTTGACTTCCTTACCAAAAACATTAGCACCTTACCAAAAAATACATGACTTGCAAAGCATAGTCAAACGACTCAAATCTCATTTGTGCAATATAGGGGAAAGAGACAAAAAAAGGCATCAAGAATTTAGATGGCTGACAAGTAACACAACAACAACAGTCTTGGATTTTTTTTATTTATTTTTATATAGGATCGAGATGTGTAACATAAGTTAAAGGACTTTTTCATGTTGGTGTAGTAGTAAAACGTAACACTCAGTGTTAGGTATCAACTTTGAAGAGCAAGCCAACATGACATGTAGACGATCACCAACCACGCTAGGAGTGAGAAATTATTGTTCAAAGGTTGGGTTGGTGTGGTTACTCTAGACACCCCAGATTATGTGGAATGTAAACCAACCCTTAGAAATTTGAGCTTGAACTTTTGCGTATACCTACTTGCCAGTCAATATTGAACCTTTTTTTTTTTTTTGGCCTACCAGTCACAATTGAAACTGAAATTCCAAATAAACCTAAGTCTCGTTCAAGGAGATCATGGTGGGTTGCGTGACATTATCCTCAACTCAAGCGTATTATTTTGGTCACTTTCCTTTTGACTCAAACGTTATCAACATATACATGGATGTCGTTTTGACATTCCACTCAAGTACTTCAAGATCTCATAAAGCAAAAGATGAGAATGATATTTTATCTTTTATGATAATAAAAGGAAAAGTAATAATAGTAAAGGGTTTGTTTTTTTTAAAGGGTTGGTCAAATTTTCATTTTAATTAGAATATAAATAATATTGCATGTACTTTTTTTCTTCTTTTTCTACAATTTAAATTTGCATCAACTTTGGAGTTTCATTGTGAGTATCCCACTCAAACGTCTCAATTCTCAACCAGGTAAACCACGTGCTGAACCACCCAATCGAGGAGGCGATTAATCAATAAAGCCCTTGTAGGATATACCAATTTTTTCCAATCTATCGCTTCAGGCAAATGCAAGTGTGTTTCAACAACATTTAGATCTAAGAGTACGAATTCTCTCCTCTATAAACTAGTAAGTTGTAGATGATTTTCTTCATCCACAATTCAACTTTTTTTATTTTTGGTTAATATCCACCATTGAAACTCTTGCTTAAGAAAATGCACACTTTTTACTATAACGTGTATCAACGGTTTCCATGTAGGAGCACCTAACTACAACCATATGAGTAAGAGGGTTTGTTGAACATCCATTTTCAAGGCTTGATTTTCAGCTTCCAATGAAAAAAAAAAATGGATTTGGCAAAATTCACTTCAACATTCAGTCCAACTAATTACTTATTGGTAGCTTGGTAAAAATTCAGGTTATCAACCCATCAGATTCAGTCCAAAGTTTTCTAAGTGGCTCCTGATTTTGCAAGTCGATCTGCACATGTTAATTAGCTGATAAATCAGCTGCTGTTTTTTAATCACATGTAGTTTCCCTGTATCCATAAAGATGAAGAAAGAAAGAAAATTTATTAATTTCCTATACATAAATGACAAATATCTGAATATTATTAAATAATACTCCTAGTCTCCTTCTAAAAAACTAATACTCTTAGTCTCCTACTATACTATTTATATAATTCTTCATATTTGATAACCGACTGTTTCTTACTTGGGATGGGGCCACGTCACGTGAGCGTTGAGCACCTCAGACTTGCCGTGGTACCACAGACAGTTATCTTGGTGCCGACACTACAGAATATTAACCGCAACTTCTTTTTTATATTAACTATCTAGATAATTCAGAGAATTTAATCCAAAATAAGTAAAGTCTTGATTAACTTTTTTTTTTTTAAAGATGAATATTATTCAAACGAATCAACTTAACTTCGATACATTAAACATTTATTTTCAATCAATCACAAATGAATCTAACCACTTTTGCATCACTTATTCAGTTTAATCTACAAGGTTAATTGAGTTTTAAATCCTTTCAAGTTTTTTGGCTTTCAATTTTTAGTTCTTTTTTGATAATTTTGAATCCTTTATTAATTTTTTTCCCTCTAATTTATTTTATCTATTTTTAGTCCTTTATTTATTTTTATTATTTAAAATTAGACAAAGACTAAAAAGGACAAAATAAAGACTAATTTTAAATAAAAAAAAATAAACAAGGGATTAAAAATAAACAAAGAATTTTAAAGAGACTAAAAATATTGACGGAAAATTAATGAAAGATTAAAAATTATCAAATTTTTTAAAGAAATAAAAATTGAAATTTAAAAATTTTGAGTTACTAAAAACTTAATTAATTCTAATCTATAAAATATATATTGAAAAATATTTTCTCATGTGACCTTTCGTTAGCTGTATCATTTCGTAGGGCTTAACCTAAATAACGTTTTGGCCGATAAAAAAAAAAAAACTTAAATAACGTTTTGGTTCTTATGACAAATAGGATATCAATTTTAATATTTAAATTTTTTTTCCTTTGATTTTAATTCCTATTATTTTTATATTTTTTGTTGTCTAATAACATCAACTAATGATATAAAAATAATATTGATAGTCAATTGATTTATTATGTCGTTAATGAGTTTGATAATGCATTTATGTGTAACTCTTTTACTATATTTTTAAACTTTTATATATTCAAATCAGATGATAATATCATACTAGGTAATGAGAAATTTAAAAATACAACTTATAAAAAAAATTACACATGACACGTTATACTGAGTCCTTGATTTGAGGATGTAACAAGTCAATAGAATATTAACATCATAGTTAATTGCAAGGACGAAAATATTTTTATTTTATATATATAAGTAAAAAAACAAAAATATTTAAGAAATAAAATTAAAAATAATTTATTTTATAAGAATGAAAAGATAATTTAAGTCTCAATTTCATTATATTATAAATATTTTAAAATTTTAAACTTAACATTTATCATAACTTTTTTACTTTCGAAATATTTTAAAAGTTTATCTGGTTTTATTTTAACCATATTACTCATTATATTTATTAGCTTTACCTCTTTCTACTTTGTTTCAAAAATAAACACACTTTAAAAAAGAAGAATTTTTTTTCTTTCAAAAATTTGATTAGGATGGAAAACAATGAATTAAATAATAAAAAGAACATACGTAAACATTTTTTTAAAAAAATATCATAAGCTTCATTGAATAATTAATATAATTTTTATTACAGCATAATATTTATAATTTTTATTATCCTTAATGAATTTTAATAAATTATATTAAAAGCCTTTAATATTATTTTTTTAATTTAAATTTAATAAATAATATATTGATTTTCTATTTAATTTTTTATAAATATATTGAACATAAATTTATAATATATATGCATATAATGAGATACTTTTTAAAAATTTAAAAATTGAATTGAGAAGGTATTATTTTACTAGATGAAAATACTTTTCAAATTGATTAATAGAATATTAAAATTTGATTAAAATAATTAATTAAACTATATGTTTTCTAATATTGTATTTAATTATCATAGCTTAAAAATAATTATTCATATAATATTACTTAAAAGTATAAACATTTCAAAATAGATTGCAAAATAGAATCACACTTAACATTATTCAAAATTGTGTATTACATTATAAAACTAATAAAGCACAACCAACATGTCATTTAAGGATATTTCTTGTTAATATATAAAAGAAAAATATATAGTGACATGATATCATAGAACTAGTAAGTTTCACTTAAGATTATCACTTGACCATTTATTAAATATATAAAAAGGTTAAATATATTTTTAGTTACTAATATGTAATATTTTGTTTTTATTCCCTACTTTTCAAAGGTGGATTTTCAATCCTTCATTTCTAAAAATGTGTTAGAATCAACCTTTGACACTAATTCTAATTCTGTTAGCTCCATTTAAGGATGATACAAAGTGTGGTGGCTCTAGAGTGCCAACCACCCCCCCCCCCCCCCCCCCCCCCCCCCCAACTCTATTTTATAAACAAAAATACTCCCAAATCCAACCCATGATCGTCAACCGTACCAACCAGTTGTAAGCAAGGCATTTTGTTCCCCGCCACACTAGGTTTTTCTTTATAAAAAAATCAGATCCCCTCTTCTTTCCCGTCGAAGGGAGATGCATTCATTGACGCCATGATGTTGCAGTGGTTTTGGTTTCACCGATCTAGTTTGGTGAATAGAGTGTACAGACGAGAATAACAAGAAAAATAAATAGAAGAAAATTTGTATTTACGCCATCGACAAGATGAAGAAGCATTTCATTCTCGTTTTCCTTTTTTATTTTGATCTATCTTTTCGTTTTTATTTTAGATTTGAGGTTCTTAATGACAACAAGAGCGCTGGTGGGCCTTGTTGACGAGGTCGAAGCTGTCATCATTGAGCCGATTTAGATAAAGGTTAGAAGTGTTTATGAGAGTTTCTCTATTGAAAAAATTCTATATTTTCAATAGAAAAACTGTTAAAAACATTTATGACTTATATCTAAACAGGTTCATTCACGATTAGGTTTAGATTTAGTTTGCACAACGACGATGCAATCAAGTTGAAAACCGCTCCATCTAGTGGATGATGTCCTTGACGATGAAGAAGTACTTTGCAAGACTGTTAGAGGAGTGACTTAAAGGACTTCAATTTACTTTTTTTTATTATATTTCAGTGCAATGTTCTTATGGTAGACCCTCACTTATTTATCCATTGATTGTTTCCTCACTTATTTTGATGACCGTATTTCTTTTCCATGGTGGGAGTCGTGAGAAGGTGTCCCACCATAGACAAATTCTAGTTCAACAATTTTCATGATTTCATTATTAATTCAAAGTTCTAATTTTATTTTCATTTTACGCAAATAATAAAGTTGTGTTTTAATAATTTATTGGTCATGGATTCAAATTCAAAAGTCTTTTTACATATGCAAAAATAAAATTGTTTATAATATTCTTTTTTCACATAATGAGGAGATTCTAGACAATAAGGCTGCTTTTATAGGCAAGCACTACATACTACAATTAAAAAATAAAATAAACAAAAACATACTACAGTTCCAAAAATGAACGATCTAACGACCAAATCCTTCACCAGCTACGTTGACCTAAGAAAGCCGCAATGAAAGACGTGGATTTAGAAGTCAGTGTTGTTGTTCCCCCCCTAATGTGGAACTAACCTTTCCATGACCTGGACACCGACATGGCAGCATGGGTCTCTTCTTGGAAGAAATAGAGAAGTTGAAGACCGAGATGGGGTACCTCAACGACATCCTCAGCAACCTTCAACAGGCCACTGAGGAGAGCAAATTCCTCCACAGGCCTACCACCCACAATGAACTGCAGGGCTAAATCAATGTAGCAAGGGTTTGGAAGTATTTTTGTTCAAAAAGTAGAGAGGTAAAAAATCGTCACAGATTACATTACATTACATGGAGCTAATAGAGTTAGTGACAAAGGTTGATTGTAACACATTTTTAAAATGGAAGACTGAAAACCACTCTTTTAAAACGAGGGACTAAAAAATAACTTTTACATCTTTATAGAAACTAAAAATATGATTAACTCTGTATACGTGTGAAATGAGTGACATAATAGTAGAAACCAAAAAACTATGATCTTAGAGTTTTTAAAAGTAAACATTAAGACAAAAATACAACAACTAGAACTAAAATTCACTCATTTTATAAGGAAAAAATACATTTAATCCTACAACCTTTAATTATTTTTATCTATAATATTAGTGAGCATCAATTTAATTTTATTTATAACATACATTAAAATACCAAGCTATAAATTTTTAGACTAAATTATAATATAAAATATTCATTTCAATTTAATTAAGTTATAATTTTTTAATTAATTGTGTTATGATCATTAATACTCTTACACTTTACTTTAACATTTTATGTTTTTATATAAATAATTTTTTTTCTTATTATAAGTACTTGTTTTTACCAAACAACTTAAAAGAGGTCTTGGTACATGTCCCCAGTTAATCAGTAAGTGTCTGTGCAATATCAATGTCATGTATCATTCTATTGGAGGGTACACGTTTGAAAATGTATAAGATGACTTTTTGGAGGTCAAAACAAGGCTGGCCCCAAAATTATATGGGCACTTTAAAATATTTAATTATGAAGTGGCTAGTTAAAGAATAAGAGTTTGGTTGCATATTACTTGTAAATTAAAGTGACACGACATTGACGAATTTGAAGTGTTCGGTATATTAACGATATACTGCTTACCAACACAACTTAATATATTGAATTTGAGATGTGCTATGAAAGTTGCTAGTTAACTAATAAGAGTTCGGTTGCTTATTACTTGTAAAAGTGACATGAAATTGACGAATTTGAAGGAAATACTGTCAGCACGCAATTTAGCTAGTTTAACTTTTACTGCGAAAGAGAGAATCTGGATGGAAGAGTAATGGAAAAAGACGATGTTGAAATTGAATAAGGCCTTTTTATTTTTATGAGAGGTTTAATAGGAAAAAGCTTTTTTCTTTCTCACAAATCATGTTAGAAAATTTAGTTGTTCTGTTTGGTATGCATTTTTAAAAAAAATAAAATTTATGAGAAAGAATATTTTTTGAGAATATTTAATCAATTTCTCATAAAAACTTTTTCATGGAGCAAGTTAAAATCTTATTTGTTTGAGTTTAATTTTTTTTACTATAATAAAAACATCTTTTTATTTTTTATTAAATTATATAATTGTTAAATAATTAAAATAATCAATAAAAATATGTGCAACTTTTTAATTCTTAAGAAATTTATCTAAAAATTCCCAATAATTAATAAAATAAATTTTATTCATTCCCAAAAATATAATTATCAAGGAATCATGATTCTTCAGCATGAAAAAATTTCTCTATTAAAAGCGCCAATAGGTTTAGCTTATAAGCATATTGGGATGGGATGTGATAGGTTAAGTTTTGATGTTGAAATTGGTCTTATATTCCAAATGTATCTTTAAAGTTGTTTTGTAAAAAAGTATTTTGATTCTGTTTTAGCCTTTTTAAACCATTAGATATTTAAGTTTCAGCTTTAAAACCCAAGTGCTTAGTGGTCTCACTCAATTTCAATAATTGTACAATTTATAGTGATTTTCCCTTTGGGACATGTTCAGAGTGGCTTTGTGTTGAATTCTTCATGAATAAACAAATGTTTAGCATTTTGTGATCTGTTTAACTTTGGATATGCACAACCCGTGAACCTATTTCTCCTATTCTAGCAAGACCATAGTGTCACTAAGTTTAGCGTACGTAAACCGAGTCCTAAGCCTTAGAGTTGCCTCAAAAACTATATATAAAGAGAACCATTCTAGTGGAGCTTTTGACAAGGTGTTTTTGTAGCGTTTGCGTGCAGCTAAAAAATATCTATCTGGCTGGTGTGTTTTTTTTTTGTAGTCTAGGGCATTTGGCATTGTAGAAACCAGCTCCGGTTCCTCAATTTAGTCGTCTCTCTGCATCAAATTATTCCCCAAATCATGGCTTTCATTTCTATGGCGGGCAACCTTTCCAAAGGTAGTGCGGGCCAAATCAATTGAAGAATTTTGTATTCTGAAATCCTTTAATTAGCGTTTCGAATCACCTCTCTGATGCAACTTGATGGCTCAGCCCATGGCAATCCCCTTGGCTGTTTTGCGTTCCATTTGGTCATGTCTTCGGCCTCTGAAGCTGAGATATTTGGCGTGATTATTGCAATCCAAACATTGTCCCCTGGTACTTGAAGAACAAATGACTAAACTGTATCTACAAACCTAACTCCATAACTTTTAGAGCTTCATAATGAAACTTTACGTGCAGATTCTTTGACTAATTTCGCGGTTGCTAACCGTCAATCTTTTTGGTGGGATCTAGTCCCTTTTTTTTTTTGCTTCAGTTACTTTGCCCGTGATATCCAAGGGCTTCCTTAGTACATATTTAGACATCTTTGACATGGGTATTGGCTTTAGTCCCCATGGTGTTTTGTTCTTCTTCTTCTTCTTTTTTTTTTTTTTTTTGTTTATTAATAAATTCAGGTAAGGCTTTGGCAGTGAATGTCTGTGCACAGAGTGCCAACCTAGTTGAGATATCTCCCCATAATCAGATGCCTATCTTGCCCTTTTTCAAAAAAAAAAAAAAAGAGGTGTTTCCTTTTAATTGATTATTGAAATGAAAGTTTGAGTCGTAAGAAAAGAATGTTGAATTATGACTCTTGAACAATTTCCAACGTGAAACGTTTGAACCTTTTCTATGTTGATTCTCAAGCTAAGAATAAAACTTATAGTGTTTAGATGTTTTGCAAAATAAATTGTTAGTATGCTCAAAATATTGAAGCTTCTAAGTGGAATCAAGTAGAAATACACTTAATAATGTTAAAACAAATATACTTTTAGTCTTCTACGATAAGCAACATTAATAATATATGTAAGTTTTATATGTATCAATTCAAGTAGTGCAAATTGAGTACAATTGATTAAAGGTTTATAAGTAAATCTTTTAAGAGATTCTAATTAATCAGATTATGCAGTTTAGAAAATTATAAGTATTCTAAATCAACTTTCTGATTGACTTTGTATCAAACAATTTCAACAATTTAGGTGAAACAAATATAGAGTATAAGTCAATTCAAATTCAAATACTTGGTATAGTAATCACTTGAATAATAGGATCCTTAGTTTTCTAAAATGATTTGATATGTATTATATATGCAGGATGATTTTAGAGAGGGAATGAGTTAAGAAAACAAGGTTCATGTGTACTTTACAAAAGTTTTATCTAGTTCATCCAAATAATTCTCTAGCCATGTCCAACCCCTCTACATACAGACACACAGATAGCATTTTTCTCTAAACCAACCAACGATACAAATGTTCGTGTTGCCTTTTCAAACTACACCATTATTATTCTACCTGTTTATGACTAAAATATGTTGAAAGAAATTGGAATGTTGAACGTGAAATATATAACTTTGCGTCATCTTTATTGTATCTCATCTCAATAACAAATTTCGAGAAATGCAAATAATGCATTTTTTAACAATCTCTTTTCTTTTATTAATTGAAATTTATTAAAAATTGAAAATTTTGATGAGTCTCATTTAATATTTATATTTAATGAGTCTCTTGTATGTAATTTTCAATAAATTTTAACTAATATAATAACTTACATGTTAAAAAACTGTGTTAAAAATAATATATATATATATATATAACCCTCCTCAACAATTTTTTTAACAGTTCGTTTCGTTAAGAATATTTGACTGCGCCAATTGAATATCAAACTAAATGATTTTTTGTATTTTCATGATTAAACTATTTGATCGAATAAACCTTAATAAATTATTTGACATTACTTTGCTTACAATTTGACTTTCAAACATTTGACATAACACCTATCTGAGGGAGCTTTTGGACGGGCCAAGCTTTTTATGACTTCTTTGAACGAGATTGAAAGTCTAGTTTGACAGTCTTCTACAGATCTTTTTTTTTTTTTTTTCAGGGTCTTCCCTACCCCCTATAAGGTAAGTTAAAACATACAATAGTTCTTGCAGATCGATTTGCCTACACAGTGACGCACAATCCTAAATAATTAAAAAATAATATAAAGTTATATGATTAAACTATTGGTAAAATTTACATAATATTAGTTTTATCTCTAAAAAAAATTTATACATGCTTAGTTATGAATTTGATCCTTAAATTATTTTAAAAGGTTTAATTTGATTCTCAATTTTTTTTTAAAAAAATTGATTCTCAATTTTTTTGTCCTTTTTATTCAATTAAGTTGATGTTCTAAGGAATGTGTATAGTGACAATTTCTAACTGTTACTATATTTATTATGATTATTTAAAAAAAAACATCACTTTCATTGTCTCCTCTTTGCACGACATCCAAACCATACCCACCACACACCAACTTCGACACCACCATCCTCAACTTGATCTAACACCTCACCACCACTAAACCAAATCAGATCAACGTCGCTTCTGACACAGATGCACTACACGCCACCGCTACTATCTACCAGGTTTGGACACACGAACCCGTTCCCTAGACCATGTGTGTAATGACCCATATGCATCCGGTTCATTAACATTATCTTATGGTGGTTAAGCGCAGCAATTATCATGGATAATGAAAATGGAAGTAGTAAACAAAAATAACGTCATCAAACGTCATTAACAACATCAACTGTACATCATATATGGTGACTGTTCATATATACAAAGTATATGTCTCAAAACTGTACATATCCCTCAAGCAAACAAAACATAGGCATAAAGCAAAAATAGAGCCAACATGCTCTTCAATCTATGCCTAAGATTCTCCTAGAATCTATCCCTGCTCGGGCCTCTTGCCTTGGGATCTATCAGCCGCTTCCTGAGCATCACTTGTAAAAACATAATCCCCAACAGGGATGATATAACAATTTTAGTAAATGCAAGGTCCTTGGAGGTCTTTCCTCCCCCTGGTTCACTTCCATGCACATAATATCAAAATTGGCATTACAAACTAGCCATTACAGCTATCAGTCACATTACCACATGTACATAGCATATACATATATAAATCACGGCCTGAGGAGACTTCATCCATTTACATGGGCACATCTCACATCAGAACCTACTAATCATGTCTGAGGAGGCTTCATCCATTCATATGGGCACATCCCACATCAGGACTTTCTTTCTTTGCTTGAGGAGGCTTCATCCAGCTAGGTGGGCACATCCCACATCATGACTTATATATATAAACTATTAAATTCAATTCTACTGGCCAGAGAATCTAATCAAACACATAACAACACTATCACAGTGTTCAGCTTATCATATACATGTTTCCATAAACAGTAACACACAATTTCAATATACATGCATCAAGATATACAATAACCATAACTCCCTCAGAGTATGGTGGAACACAACAGTGGGAAACACTCCCAAGAACAAAGAGTTTACCTGCTCTCAGCGCTACACCGGCTCTCTCGGCTTCGTGGTCACAACCACCAACAATGTCACTATCACGCCCTACACAAGGTATACAAACAATCAATCAATAACGGTCCACAATCGTTAGAATGAAAAGAAACGCTATTCTTTTCATTAAAACCCTCTCTGTTCTCTATCTTAGGGTTATCAAAGCTAACCGCCTTATAAGCGATTCATAGACCCTCAACAGAATCTATCTTGGTCCAACCAAGACCTTAGAGTCCCCCCTAGACTCTACATAAGTTCAATTCAATGTTCTATCCAAGCCATATTCTAACAACTATCCAACTTGACTAAAACAGTTATTTCAACACATTTTCACCGTTTATTTAGCCTCCTGTACAACTTTTGTAAAGGCACTTAGGCTCATCTATCATAACACCTTCCATTTCATCAACATTCTTCCTACTTATACATGTCTCAGAGTCAAACCCAAACTTCATCAAAAGTCATGTTTCAAAGCTTAGTATTCATCAGAACAATCTCCTGATCATACTTTTCTAAAGAATCCAAGCCTAATTCCAGTCCTAACACAAGTTGGTTACTATTCATCTTAAGAACCATTTCATAAAACAATCGGTGAAACTTGAGTTTCTTACCTCTAAACTGTCGAGGAAGGTTGGAGGATCGCTTCTCTAAGCTCTGGCGTTCGTGAATCGCCTTCTATTTCCTCCAAAAACTCAGTTTCCAGAGTTCCCTAGGGAACGGGATTTCTCCGTTTGATGGTTCTTTTGAAGAACTGAAGCTGGAATCTAGCTCATGGAGGGGTTCTAATCAACTTTCTAGTTGGGTAGGAAGTGTTTAGATGAAGTATGGAGAAGATATGAAGCTCCCCAAGCTTATCAATGGCGGAAGGAAGGAGAGAACGAGGTTTGGCCAGAAAATTCGTAAAAATGGCCTTTTATAGGCCCCCAGCCGCATTCCCACGGTAATAGCGTCAAACCACACGCTAATCGCGCCACCAATTCGAAAGAAAAGGCGTCTTGGAGCATTTTGGCGCTAATTGCGTCATATCTGGCGCTAATCACGTCAGATATTCGAATCAGAGGGTCTCCAGGACCATTCTGGCGCTAATTGCACCAATTATTCGAAAGAAAAACCTTCTGGTGCATTCTCATACTAACGGCACCACTTCCCACGCTACTAGCGCCGCTCCCACGCTAACAACGCCGCTCCCACACTGTTAGCATGTTTTTTTTTTTTTTTGGAAAACCTGGTTATTATAATGTGCCACCACCCAGGCCTTCAAATAAATGCCAATACTTATTATGGGTATAAGGATAGAAATTGAAATAAATAATTCTCGTGGCCTCGAATCATAGCAATCCAACCCCACCCTTCACCTACCACGCCAACTCCATCACCACCACCATAACCCACCCAAACAACAACCATAAGTCCAAATCTGAGCCAAACACCAACATTGAAGCAACAGAGATCACGTGTGCAGTTGTTGGTCGAAAGCAACATCAATTTGATCTAATTTGGTGGTGGTGGTGGTGGTGGAGGAGGATCAGTTATGGTTGAGGATTGTAGTATTATGGCCGATGGGCAGTGGGTTTGATTTAGAGGTCACGCATACAGGGAGACGATGAAGTCGACATTTGTTTATTATTTTATAAAATATAATAATAATACATATAGTGACAGTTAAAAATTGTCTCTATTCATAAACAAAAATCGTCACTATTCACATTTCTAACGACGTCAACTTAATTGAACGAAAAAGACCAAATTGATTCATTTTAAAAACACTTGGCGACCTAAAAACTTTAGAACCAAATTGAACCTTTTAAAATAATGTGGAGACCAGATTGATAATTGAGCCAACATATGATTTAAGCTGGTAAAAAATAACCTTACAAACACAACTATTATCCAAAAAACAACAAAATTCAACCAATATTGGTTGACACAACTAGTAATTACTTGTGTCTCCTAATCAAGTGATTCAAGATTTGAATTTTGACCTTGGGTATAAAATAACCATGTTGAAGAGAAGTGTGCCCTGACCATCTCAACAAAAATTAGTTATTATTTTCGACATTGAATATTTCGTATCAATATCATTATAAAAAAAATTCAAATAAAAAACTAAATTAATCAAAACTTACAACTATTATAATGGTGATATCCACTTTCCACCTTTATATTTTTTTTAACTATATTGTCCCTTAACTAATATTATAATATGAGAAGTGTTACACATATAAGTTTTCATTTTAAGTTACTTCTTAGTTTCTTATTTTTAATAATTGATAATCTTATTTGATCATCTATATATAACTTACAACTATTATAATGGTGATATCCACTTTCCATCTTTATATTGTTTTTTAACTATATTGTCCCTTAACTAATATTATATTATAATATGAGAAGAGATCAAATTACTTGAAAAATAATTTTAAAAGTGTTACTTCTTTTCTTCACTTCTTTTCTTCTTAATTTAAAGATTCTAATTGTTAGATTAAGAACATACTGAAAAGTGAGGATAAAATTAACAATTGTTGGGAAATCGAGAGGGGTAAATATCGGGGAGATTTACAACTGGGTAACCATATAAGTGAATTAGACACCACACCTTAACCCAAAACCTTAAGGCTCAGGTTTATGGGTATTTTCCTCACTTATATGGTGTTAAACTTTTCTATTTCTATCCGATGTGGGACTTTAACTCACACTTGTACTCAACAATCTCCCCCTCAAGCGTGAGTCTCTTCCACATGGTAAACAAACTCCCCCTCGAGCGGAAACCAAATCTTGTACCGTTGCAACAACACTTGCAAGACTCGCTGCCTGGCCTACACAGGCATGGACTCACTCGCCAGGAAGACTTTCGATACAAAGGATCTTATGTCCATGGATCCACAAACGTTGCCTAAACAAACGAGCCGGTCACCAAGTCGAACCATCGGCTCTGATACCATAAAGGAAGTTGCAAAGGAATAAGCAGCATTATTTTATTCACGTACGTATGGTCATTAAATAGACCTATGAAGTAACAATAACAAATACAATATATTGGGTAGTTGTACTATGAAACCTAAGATAAAGGAAAGATGTTGATCAGCCTAAGATAAGATAAAGGAAAGATAATGTTTATCTCATGCAACTGAAATACAAAATAATAACAAAATAACAAACTGTTAATCTTATTTTTTAATCTTATCTTAATACTCCCCCTCAAGTTGGAGCATGGAGGGAGGAGATGCCCAACTTGGACAATAAAAATTCAAACTATTTTCTGCCAAGAGCTTTAGTCAAGATGTCTGCAGGTTGAGAAGAAGTTGGAATGTACTCAGTGGATATGGTCTTGGCCATCATATGTTCTCGAACAAAATGACAATCGAGTTCAATGTGTTTTGTACGCTCATGAAAAACTGGATTAGAGGCAATATGGATGGTTGACTTGCTGTCACAGAAGAGTTGTATGGGTACTTTGTGGAAGAGACCAAGAGAGCTAAGGAGCTATGCACGTTGATCAAAGCCAACAAATACAAATTTAACCATTAAACAAAAGTCCTAACACAAGACTTAACATCTTAAAGAGGCAAACATGCTTAACTACCATAAGACAGAAGCAAAAAGGCTTAACCACCTGAAAGGAAGAAGCAAAATGGCTTTACCACCTAAAAGAGGCAGAAGCAAAAAAAATGCAAATCAAAGCTTAACCACCAAGCAAAGGCAACAACAAAGCCACTTGGCAGAAGCTTAAATAATCAAAGTTTAACCATCAATAGTAGAAGCTAAACAATGCTTAACCACTCAAGATAGAAGCAATCAAGGCTTAACCATCCATGGCAGAAGCGAAAAACAATACTTAACCACCATGGACAGAAACAAACAAAGGAATAATGCTTAACCACACATGGCAGAAGCTACAATTATCAAACAAAGGAATAATCTTATTTGAAGGTCATTGAAGAATACATCGCAACGAAAAAAAAATTGGCTTAGGAATTTGAAGAAGAAAGAGACTTTTGTGATAGCGGAAGAAAATTTTGTTTATGGAGGATGCCATGGCTCTGATACCAACTTGAAAAAATAAGAATTTATAAATATGAATTGTGTATCACAGTAATACAAGAAGTCTCTATTTAAAGAGATCAACTAAAGATAAAGATAACTAAAGATAATAGTTAGAGATAATAATTATCAACTAAAGATAACAATTAAAGATAATTAAAGATAATAACTAAAGATAATAGCTAAAGATAAAATCTAAAATATATCTATCTAAAATATATCTATTTACAACAAATTAACTATTTTAAAGATATTCTTGAACTAACTTGATACTTTCTCTTATAACTTATACTATACTCACTCTCTCATAATAGGCATCTTTCGGAAAAATCTCAAACTAAATGTCATTTTTAGCTTTTCAATTTAATATTAATCATTTTTTTCCACTACTACCCCTCATAATTAAGTATCATTTTGTTTTTCAACAAGTTAATGTGTCTTTTACCCTATTACATTTTAATATTTTTCATTTTGATACATTAAATTTTAAATTTTTCATTTTTATTTTTTGTTTTCAAATTTTTTTTATATATTAAATTTTTAAAGTTTCATTTTTTGAAAATATAAATGAAACATCAAAATTATATTTTACCCTAAAAATTGATGACTCCCTCCCAACTTTTTTACTCTGGTAAATACACACAAATACAATACTGAGATTACGAGGTTTTGTAATTCCATCAACCCCTGCATGTACAGACAAAACAAAGACACGTTACACACCTACCGAAGGTCAAAGCCGTTATTTCAACACTAGCGTAGGGCAATATAGGTATTCCATTATAGTTGGCCAATTTAATAATAATTAGTAACATTTAAATAAAAACAATCTTAAAAAACATCGTGCAAACTAGTTTGAACCGTGGGGCTCACCACCAACTCCCCACCAACTTCCATTACCAACCCCCCTCTACCCCACCCCCTGATTTCCCAAATACTCCTACTTTCACATTAAATTTATTAATCACAGTTTCCGCCATAATATTTTTCTCCCCGATATTTCAAAACTGAAAAAAACCAGTAACTAATATATATTTATACACCATGTTTAAATATATTTTTATTAAAAATTACATATAAATCTCCTTTCATAGAAGATAAATTAATTTGTATACTTCACGCATAACTTATTCAGTAGTAGAGGAATATTAGACGACTAACAACACACTCTTTTTTAACATACTTTAAAATTATTAAAAATTATAAAATTGTGATAGAGAGTTATTTAATAAGATGTGACACTCTTGATTTCGATAATTTTTAATCTTTTTTAACTAATAAAAAAAGTCTATATACGAAAAGTGTGTTTGAGAAAATATTATTAGCATTTCTCTTAATAATTAAAAGTATGTTAAAATTGGTAAACAAAAACAGATAAAATTTGAACAATACTTTCTATTATACACTCTACAATTAATTGAAATTCATAAAAATCATAATTTTAGTGGATTTCCTTTTTCGTTGAATCAGTCTTTCTTTTCTTTTAATTTTATAATTTTTATATTAAATTTAACTAAAAACAAAATATATGTTAAAAAGAATATGTTAGATACTATATTATTAGAATTCGACAAACAAATGTTGCATTATTCTTCATAATTTTGTTACTGAGATTCGTTCGTTTTATGTGGCGCGACGGGTGGATGAACATGTTGTTGGATGCAGATCTTCTACAGTTAAAATATAAAGGACACCGTGTGCTTTTGTATGTATCTAACGGTCCACAAGTTCTAAATTTGTGTTTGCAAAAAACTTTTAAGCTTAGTTACAATTTTCTCCCTTATGTATAATAATTTGATCTTTTAAGTCTTGTAAATTTATAATTTTACTTCCTCAAATTTCACTTACATCAATCATGATCATACAATTTTAGTCCTCAAATATCAAAATTGTGTAATTTAATCCTAAAAACTTAGTTTCAATTACATAATTATAAAATTTAAGAAACTAAAATTACATTATTATAATACTTGATATTCAATGTATCATAATAAAAATTTGAAGATTAAAACTTTCAATATTAAAAAGATTTAATTGATACGATTAAAATTTTGGACACTAAATCACACAATTACAATGTTTAAGAAACTAAGGAGGCATATGATGGGTAAAAGTTTTTTATATGTATGAGACTCATGAATCATGAAAATCATACTTTCTTATAATGAATAAATTTGTTTGATTGATTATTTAGAATTTTTAGATAAGCTTCCTAAGAATATAAAAATAACACATATTTTTATCAATTACTTTAATTATTTATCATATTATATAATTTAATCAAGAATAATGTAATAGTTTTCATGTAATAAAAGAAAAATTAAATTCAAAAAAGTAAAATTTTTATCTTTCATGAAAAAAATAGTGAGAAAATTAATTAAAAATTGAAAAGAGGAGTACTAGCAATATACTTTTTTACCCACTCTTTTATATTAGTTAAAATATATTGAAATTTATAAAATCATAAAAGAATCATTAAATTAAATAGCACGAGGAACCAACAAAATTTTGTTAATTTCAATATTTTTTAACTACTAAGATGGAGTGTGTTAAAAAGAATGTTTTAGAAAATATTTTTTAGCATCTTTCTTGAAAAAATATCATTTATCAAGAATATTACTTTTTTTTAAAATGCATATAAACATGAGAAATTAAATTTGTTAACTTATTATTCTTGACAAATAAAAACTTCTCTCGTATTAAACACTCTAAAAGTACAATTAAATCAGTATTTTCTATAAAACAATTAATGGTGGAATTGTGAACACCCTGCAGTTTTGAGATGAACTGCAGGGGATCGCATTCGGTTGTTGTTAGAATTTTGTTTTCTCGCGGACCACTGAAAAGTGCTTTGGAGGAAAATGAAGTGTGAAGTGTGGTTGAGTGTGGCTCACACTTGTCATGCTGGTAGCAGAAGAAGCTAAGTAAGAAAGTAAGTTGATAAGGTGCGTGTTTCTGGTTGAGACGTGTGTAACAAATGACAAAATTGTTACAGTTTTGGTGATGAATACACAGTCTTTTGACCTATGCACCACCAAACCAAAATAATTTGTTGTAAACAAATATCTTGTTTTTGTTTTAAATGTCAACCACGAAAGTTATTGTGTGTCTAAGCTAATGAACAAACTATTAAAATGGCAGTGTTAATAAGAGCCAAGAACAATCTCTACCTTCTGTTGTTGTCAGAGAGTAAATGACCTTTTTTTATGGCATGTCCGGGTCTACATTAACACATTTCAGGAGTCTTTTTTTAAAATAAAATAAATTACACCATTATTCAGTAAATCATATTTAAATTTGTTAGATTTTTATAATAATTATATTAAAAATCATATTTATAATTGGATAATAATATAATGTATATTATCATTAAACTCTTAAAAATATGTATAGTATTTAGAATTTAATTAACATATACCGGTATAAAAAGTTTATATGCATAATGAGTTAAAAATTAATTTTAATATAATTTAAAAATAATTATTATAAAATTTAATATACTATTTTATTATAACACGTAACTCTTTATTGGCTAACAATAGTCCATCTGTAATTTATTTTAATTTATATGTTAAGTTTTTGGTGGTATATACAGTCAAAATATTGTTATATTCTAGTTAGTTTTAGACTTAACTATTTTATTAATATAATAATAGAATTAAAAACAGATAATAGTGTTTTCAGTCCTTACATGATACAAAGATAAAATTTAAAATAAAACGAATATAGGGTGTTATAAGTATTTCTTATGGGAAATATTAGTTTAACTATTTCTTTGTTTTCCTTAAATTAGTTATTGATTATTATTACACAAAAAGTAAACATCACAGAACTAATCGTGATGGTTATTGACTAATTGGTGAAGAAGAAAGTATAAAGAAAAAAGGTAAACGATGGAAATGGACTTTTTTAAGCTCATATATGTCAGAGTAATGTGACTTTTTCTTTTTATAAAGTACTGAAAATATTCTCTGAGTATTTAAACAATTTTGTGAATCTTGTACTAAAAAAAATTAAATGCTTATATATGAATTTAATATTTTCAAGTTGGTATTATATGCTTATATATATATATACATTTTTAGTTTATGTGAGTTTGTATTTTTTAATTTGAATTATATATATATATATATTGATAATGTAGTATGATTTTATGGTATTATCTAATTTTAAAATTATTATTAGAATTATTTAGGATAATTATTTTAAAAGTTAATAAATATATATATATATATATGATAGATTGTGATTGGATGATTATGTAAAAAATTTATATGATCATGTATAATTTTTTTTCAGTTTTTATAAGTTTTTGTTTTATTTTCATTCTTTGTAAATTTACCATTTTATAATTTTAATCCCCATTTATAGTCTTTGTAATTTTGCACATTATGGAATTAAAATTGACAAAACTATAAGTTTACCGAGACTAAAAATTATAAGGAGTAAAGTATAAAAAAAACATAAATTTCTAGAAATTAAATTCATATTTAAGTAAAAATAAATAAAATTATTTTTAAATCAACGTCTACTTATTGTTAGCATATGCAATCAATCTTTCTCGTATAAAGTTGGAATTTTGACTTTGATTTCGAGACAATTTGTTGATAAAAATATATAATTTTATAATATAACGCTGGTTGAAATTGATGGTTTTTCCTTGCTTGAAGTTGAATGTATTTAACTAATAATGAGTTTAATTTCGTCTAAACCAAATTTTGAATTGTGAATAAAAACAGCCATAAAAAAAATTGCTCTCTTAACTTAAGTTCACTAAACTTGATTATTCAAAATAATTGAGGCTTAAAATAGTTTATGATATCAAAGACTTTAAAGAAAAAGTATTTGTAATATCAAAATATTGATTTTCTTGAAAACTAGTTATTTTAAGGCCATGAAAACTAGTTATGACCAAGTTAATTTCATATATCTTTATATTAATTAAATTTGATTTTAAAACAATATACTTTGTTTGAATTATATATAAAAAAATATATAATAAGTCATCAGAACAAAAACTCGAAATTATAATTTTTACAAGAATAAAAAAATAATATTACTGAACAAAACAAATATTTTTTATTTTTAATATAAAAATATTACTATCAAGTAAAAGAAGTTTTTAATTTCCTACGGTTTTTAATCCACTAATCTAACCTTAAAAAAAATAAAAAGTAAAGGAAACTTATATATATATATATATATATATATATATATATATATATCTGCTCATTTGGCAATGTGACATAATAGTCGAGTCCACGTGTCCTTCACTCGGTGACTGAAACTCATATTACAGCTCCAGGTAATATCAGAGCATATATTTCCACAAATATTATCAATATTTCTTATTACCAAAAAGTTATTAAAAATTATAAAATATTACTTTATCCTCCCAATATAATAGTTATAAGTTATTTTATGCATATTAAAAAAATAACAATATATAAATGAAAAAATAATAATTATAAAAATTAATATTACATTACTATTAATTTATTTTTATATTTTATCATTTATTATTAATATTATAAGAAATATAAATAAAACAAAATAATTGATATTACATTAAAAATTTAAATCATAATTATTTTTGTTATGCTAGTGATGAACATAAATGTCCAACAAGGATTGTTGGTAATTAATGTAGGATCAACTCTTTCTGAAAATGTTTATGATGATACAAACACATCACGAAAGATAATTACAATGCTCACGAAATTACAATTGGACGTGGGCTGTGTGCATTGTGTGTAAAGAAAAGAGAGAGTCAGAACGTGTGTATCTTTCTAAATGGAGAACGTCCCTAGCCTTGAGAATATTGACCTGAGTTAGTTGAGTAGTGAGCCTCATTTATTATTTGTATCCGGAAATTAACTGGATAGTGGATTTAGTGGCTATAATATTATTATCTCTACTACCTTATGCCGGGATCTTTGGTTATATGAAGAATTGAGAAGTGACGGTTATAATATTTGTTATATCTTTGTTATGATATTTGTTATATCTTCTATTCTTTGATGATTCAGATATTGGGTTGTTGAAAAATTTGAATATTTGAATTAATAAGATAAATGAACCTTTTATCTTGACTGAAGGAAAATTATCGTAACAATTTTAAAATAATTTTTTATATAATAATTATAATGAGACAAAAAGTACTAAAATATTGATAAAATATAAAATACAAAGAGTTTCATAAGATTCTGCAGTGCATTTCTCATATTTTCACTGACTATCAGCCGTTACGGGCCACACTAGCGCGTAGATGTAAAATCCCTGCAAAGAAAGCATCACTCACCCACAAATTCTTGGAAGAAAAAAAAAAACTACGAATTTTTCTTTTAATTAATTAAATAATTAATAATAAAATATCATTAATAGCAAGGAAGATAAAAATGTGAAGAGAACGGAGTAACTTAGATCTGGGGCTGAAAACGGCTATAAATAACCCGTAAACCACTCCTTATACCTCGCACTCTCTTCCCTGCTTCAACTTGCTCCCTCAGAAGCGAAGAAGAAGCCACAGAGAACCAGTCTCTTACTCTCACCCACAAGGTACGAGACTATCTCACCGCCTTTCTCTCCCTTTCCCTCGTTCCTATGTTCTCTTAAGTTTCACGATCCCTGCCACAATTCTCATTTTCCGTTTCTCTGCTTTCTTCTTTCTTCTTTCTACACTTCAATTTCACTCCGTAATTCTCCTCAGATCCACACTTAAACGTAATGCTCAACATCTTTGAATGATTATGACGGTGCTAGATCTGTTGCTATTTGTCGTCGTAATGCGTAGATCTACTCTGGATCTGAATTGATTTTGCTCTTATTTCGCTCTTTTTTCCTGTAACTCTATTCAAATCTAGTATTTCTTGAAATGAAAATCATTCTTCTACTAAATCGTGTGAACTTCTCTTGAGTTGCTAACACTGCTATGTACTAGTTAGTTTATGCTCTGTGTGTGTGTTTCATAACGTGCTTCTGCTGAATGGATTAGAAATGACTTGTGTGACCTTTCATGCAACATAGGGAATGAGAATCTCGCTTTGTGGTCTTCCATGACACCGGTGTTATTGTCAATTTGTCATTATCTCTTAACATTGTTGCATGTGTTATTATTGGTTGAAATTTATTGAAATCTTATTTAATAACTTAGTTTCACTTATGATTTTGTTTTTTTTTTTTAATGAATTTTAAACTAATGGTGGAGTGTGTTAGTAGGAGTTAGACAGAGAGTCAGTTGGTAGCATTCCTGGATATGAGTGATTATTGCTATGATCTTTGAATATTGTCACATGTGTTATTATGGAGATTATTGCCATGATCTATGGATTTTGTTGCATGTGCTATTCGTTTTATGTATGGAGTGTGGACAAGTGAGAGCTGATTTGGGATTTTGATCTGTTGCGACAGAAAAATGGCATCTCACATCGTTGGATACCCCCGCATGGGTCCCAAGAGAGAGCTCAAGTTCGCTCTCGAGTCTTTCTGGGATGGCAAGAGCAGCGCCGAGGATTTGCAAAAGGTGGCTGCTGATCTCAGGGCATCCATCTGGAAGCAGATGGCTGATGCTGGGATCAAGTACATCCCCAGCAACACTTTCTCTTACTATGACCAGGTGCTCGACGCCACCGCCACCCTCGGCGCTGTCCCACCCAGGTACGGCTGGACCCGCGGCGAGATCGGATTCGACACCTACTTCTCCATGGCCAGAGGTAATGCTACCGTGCCTGCTATGGAGATGACCAAGTGGTTCGACACCAACTAGTAAGTGATGCTGCCTCCTAAGCCCTAATGCTGTATGATATTCGGACTGTTCTTTTATTAATTTTGTTGTAATGATCTATTACTGAACTGTTGTGTATATGTTGATCCAGTCACTTTATTGTCCCTGAATTGGGCCCTGATGTGAACTTCACCTATGCTTCTCACAAGGCTGTTGATGAATACAAGGAGGCCAAGGCGGTATGTATTTCTATATGTGTTAAAACTTAAAAGCCATTTGCATTAGCTTAGCGGAATATCATTGAGAAGCATTGCTGTGTGTGACACTTTATTTAGATCAGGGTGAAGTATGAGAATGTTTGTGCTAATTACCACTTGTTGTGCATTCCTCATTCATTGTGGCCAAGCAAGTGCTTGTCAGGGAATTGTTCTATTGGTATTTGCTGTGTGCACATGTTTCCTGTGTGGGTCATTGTGATAAAAGTTTTTTTTCTTAGCCCTTTATATATGTTTGTCTGTATCAACATTGCCATTGAATATAATTGGTAGTTGCTGTGTCACATGTTTCCTGTGTGGGTCATTGTGATAAAAGTTTTTTTTCTTAGCCCTTTATGTATGCTTGTCTGTATCAACATTGCCATTGAATATATATTTATATGTCTTGCAGCTTGGAGTGGATACTGTTCCCGTACTTGTTGGCCCTGTTACATACTTGTTGCTCTCCAAGCCTGCCAAGGGAGTCGAGAAATCCTTTTCTCTCCTCTCTCTCCTTCCCAAGGTTCTTGCTGTCTACAAGTAAGAATTTTAACTTGGGCGTTGTTATTTTCTATGTATATTCATGTTAGTTGTCTAATTTGTCTATAACTATAAACACAGGGAAGTTATTGCTGACCTTAAGGCAGCTGGTGCTTCATGGATTCAATTTGATGAGCCTACCCTTGTCTTGGACCTTGAATCTCACAAGTTGCAAGCATTCACTGACGCATATGCAGAACTTGCACCTGCTTTGTCTGGTCTAAATGTTCTTGTTGAGACCTACTTTGCTGACATCCCTGCTGAGGCGTACAAGACCCTCACATCTCTGAATGGCGTCACTGCATATGGGTTTGATTTGGTCCGTGGAACTAATACTGTTGATTTGATCAAGCGTGGATTTCCCAGCGGAAAATACCTCTTTGCTGGAGTGGTTGATGGAAGGAACATCTGGGCCAATGACCTTGCTGCTTCTCTCACTACATTGCAGGGTCTTGAGGGCATTGTGGGCAAAGGTATTTTGTTAAACATGCATTTCAGAGTAAATTTTGGGAGACTATTACCTATAAATCTATAATATAGTTAGCTGATGTTTCTATTGTGTAAATGCAGATAAGCTTGTTGTGTCCACCTCCTCCTCCCTTCTTCACACTGCTGTTGATCTTGTTAACGAGACCAAGTTGGATGACGAGATCAAGTCATGGCTAGCATTTGCTGCCCAAAAAATTGTTGAAGTTAACGCATTGGCTAAGGCATTGTCTGGCAACAAGGATGAGGTAATATAATTTGATTATATCTGTTTCCTGAAAACAATGCAGCATGCTATGAAGTTAAAATAAGATCATATTTTAATATAAATAAGTTATATTATATAATTCACGAAGAATTGAAAGAGTGGGATGGAAAGAGAAACAAAGTAAATGAATAAAGAGATAAAAAGTATATAACAAGTATTAGAATTAAGAAAATTCATGATTAATTTTGGAACCATGAGAATAAAATATGCAAATTCCTGTTTGTTTCATCACACGATTCACTAATGAAAAATATCTGATGGTTTCATTTTCAGGCCTTCTTCTCTGCTAATGCTGCAGCTCAGGCTTCAAGGAAGTCCTCTCCAAGAGTGAACAACGAGGCTGTTCAGAAGGCTGTGAGTGCTTATTTCAACTTTCCTTTTTGTTAACTTGGATATGTTGTAAAATTTATTCTGCTGTTACTCATGGCTTCTATTCTTTCCTCTCAGGCTGCTGCATTGAAGGGTTCAGATCATCGCCGTGCAACAAATGTCAGTGCCAGACTGGATGCTCAACAAAAGAAGCTCAACCTTCCAATCCTTCCAACCACCACTATTGGATCCTTCCCTCAGACTGTAGAACTGAGGAGGGTACGCCGTGAGTTCAAGGCTAACAAGTAAGAATGCTGAGACTGCTGATCTCTGCCTTGTTTTCATTGACCACGTGCCTTTCTTTTACTGATCATCAATGCTGTTTTCTTCAGGATCTCCGAGGAAGAGTATGTTAAGTCAATTAAGGAGGAAATTCGCAAAGTTGTTGAACTTCAAGAAGAGCTTGATATTGATGTTCTTGTTCATGGAGAACCAGAGGTCAGCTCTCTTCTCATAATTAGACTAAATATTAGTCTGCTGAAGTGAAGATAGCTTCTCATTACACTTAATATTATTTTTATGTATTCTTTACCTCTTTCTTTCTGAAGAGCAACTACTCTTGCCAGATTTTCTTCCCTTTTTGATAGATTGCCGATTCTAAAATTGCACCTCTAACTAATTGTGTATGCATTTCACTGCAGAGAAATGATATGGTTGAGTACTTCGGTGAGCAATTGTCAGGCTTTGCCTTCACTGTTAATGGGTGGGTGCAATCCTATGGTTCCCGTTGTGTGAAGCCACCAATCATCTATGGTGATGTGAGCCGCCCAAAGCCAATGACTGTATTCTGGTCATCTCTGGCTCAGAGCTTTACCAAGCGCCCAATGAAGGGAATGCTTACCGGCCCTGTTACCATTCTCAACTGGTCCTTTGTTAGAAATGACCAACCTAGGTATAAACACCACACCCTGATAATGTGGCAAAAATGAACATCAAGGAGTAACAAGAGACAATAACGATATTCACCACATTGCTGTTTTTAACTTTAGTGTATGAATCCATCTGCAGATCTGAGACCACCTACCAGATTGCTTTGGCTATCAAGGACGAAGTGGAGGACCTTGAAAAGGCTGGCATCACTGTTATCCAAATTGATGAAGCTGCTTTGAGAGAGGGTCTGCCACTGAGGAAATCAGAACAAGCTTACTACTTGGACTGGGCTGTCCATGCCTTCAGAATCACCAATGTTGGTGTGCAGGATACCACTCAGGTATTTTCGGATCATCACAAATCACTGAATCATAATTTCATTTTTCATCCTCATTTTCACATATGTAATAATCAACTTTTCATATTGACAGATCCACACCCACATGTGCTACTCTAACTTCAACGACATCATCCACTCCATCATCGACATGGACGCTGATGTTATCACCATCGAGAACTCTCGCTCCGATGAGAAGCTCCTGTCAGTCTTCCGCGAAGGTGTGAAGTATGGTGCTGGAATTGGCCCTGGTGTCTATGACATCCACTCCCCAAGAATACCACCAACTGAAGAAATCGCTGACAGAATCAATAAGATGCTTGCAGTGCTCGAGAAGAACATCTTGTGGGTCAACCCTGACTGTGGTCTCAAGACCCGCAAGTACACTGAGGTGAAGCCAGCCCTCACAAACATGGTTGCCGCAGCAAAACTCATCCGCAATGAACTTGCCAAGTGAATGGAATAAAAAAGTAGAATCTACAAGTTCATTGGTTCTGCTTTTATAATACACCAAAGAAATATTTTCTATATTGGGTTGTTTCAATAACTGTGTGTGGAATATTTAGATGTTTTAGCATGCTCTGTGAGCAATTGATTCTTCCTCAACCCCTCTTCCCTTACTTTTCTCAACTCCTGTTTTCCCTAATGAATATTGTATCTTTGCGGCTTTGCCGCACTCCTTATTGATATGGAATTTTACCAGTTTTGTGCAAATAACTATGATGAGCAATTAAATCGAGTATTTCATTATACGTGTTTCTATAACTGGCTGACTAAAACATGCTTAAGAAAAGGTTTCAGAGTATTTCTTTTTTCTTAAAAGAAAAAACTAAATACAAGGGGCTTTTTTAGAAAATAAATCTTATTAAGAGTGTATTTGGTAAGTCACTCTTATAAATTAATTACTTGACTAACTTATAAGCTATCGTTATTCGGATTACATCCTCATAAACATTTTTATATAACCTAACGTGTAAATTAATTACTTGACTAACTTATAAGCTATCGTTATTCGGATTACATCCTCATAAACATTCTTATAAAACCTAACTTATAAGCTATATTTACTTGACTAATTAAGAAAAGAAGAAAAAAGTAATGGATTTGATCTTTTCTATTGTCAAAAATTAATAAATTAATAATTTATTATTTATCGATAAAAAAATCTCAAAATGCTCAAAATGGGAAAACAAATATTTGGCTAAGCTCGTAAGTAGCACTTTTTTCCACAGTATAGTTATTTTTAGATAAAATAATATTCCAAAATGGGAACAATGACGTGCTACACTGCTGTATATTTCAATGAGGTGTGGTAACAGTGTTCTCTGGGAGTAATACTAATCTTTGTGCACTTGGGATTCTGCAACTGAGGGCATTTTACCCTTGGGAAAGTCGCTAAATGAAAGGGAAAAGCCAGCAACTGTGGCATGAAGAAGCAGATGTTGAGAGGATTGAGTATTTCAGACCCTCAAACTGAATCAAATTGTGGAAGCAGAAATAAAATCAAAAGGAAAAGAGAGACAATAAGAATTTGTTTTACGTGAGAAAACCTTCCTCAATGTGAGAAAAGGAAAAAACTCACGGGACCTAGTCTAGTATCAAAATCCACTATAACAATAATCGGTTACAATGAATCAAAAACACACCAATGTGGTGGTACACTCAACCTCTCCAACAATGGTGGTCACTCAAACGCACACAGTGTTTCACTCTAAGCTCTCAAATATGCAGACACGGTGGCTTGCTCAAATATGACACTCAAGACTGTCACTTGAGTCTCTCAAATTTCTGTGTCTTTCCTCCCCCCTTACTCATCTATTTATAGGATGAATTAGGTTTACAATAGGCCAGGCCTAAGCCATCAAATATTATTTGATTTGGTCAATCAAATAAAAACAGAAAATATCAATCAACTAAAAACGGAAAGTATCAATCAACTAAAAACGGAAATTATCCAACAAATCTCCTCCTTCCGTTTTTCAATGAGACCGAGGTCTTCAACTTCAACAACTCGGCCTTCTTTCTCGGCTCCATCATGTCGAGTTCCTCAGTCCGGCTCCTTCACAGCAATCTTCAAACTTTATTGCTGGTAATGGTTTCGTCATCATGTCAGACCAATTCTGACTGGTGTGCACCTTTCCAAGTGTGAGCTTTCCATCCTTCACCGCATCCCGAATCCAGTGATACCTGACATCAATGTGCTTGGTGCAGGAGTGATACGTCGAGTTCCTCGCAAGATGAATTGTGCTCTGGTTGTCACACATCAGCTCGTATTTTTCTTGTTCATGGCCGAGTTCCATGAGGAACTTCTTCATCCACAGCATCTCCTTGCTTGCCTCAGTCACAGCAATGTACTCGGCCTCGGTAGTTGAAAGTGCCACACACTTCTACAATTTTGATTGCCAAGAGACTGCTCCTCCAGCAAACCTCATCAAATATCCAGTCGTCGACTTCCTTGAGTCGGAATCTCCCCCCAAATCGGCATCCGAGTAGCCTTGCAACTCGGCTTCACCTTCTCCAAATCGGAGGCATAGATTGGTTGTACCTCGGAGGTACCTAAAGATCCACTTCACTGCTTCCTAGTGATCCTTGCCTGGATTCGAAAGAAACTGGCTCACCGTTCCAACTGCATACGCCAGATCGGGTCTAGTGCAGACCATTGCATACATCAAACTTCCGACGACAGATTTGTATGGGATCTTCAGCATCTGATCTTTGTCTTTATCAGACTTCGGACACTGCTTCTTACTCAGCTTCATGTGCCCGGCTAGGGGGTTGCTAACTGTTTTGACTTTGTCCATGCTGAATCTCTTCAAAATCTTCTCAACATACTTCTCTTGACTTAGCCACGGTAGCTTCTTCGTTCTGTCCCGGATGATCTTCATTTCTAGAATCTGTTTTGCAGAGCCGAGATCCTTCATGGCGAAGGATAAGCTCAATGCCTTCTTCAAGGTAGCAATCTTTTCTTTGCTTTGCCCTACAATCAGCATGTCGTTAACATTAGAAAGTCTCCGTTCTCATACCTCTTCACAAATACACAGTGGTCAGCTTCTGTTTTCATTAACTTGTGATCAGTCATGAAGGCTTCAAACTTCTTGTACCACTGCCAAGGTGCTTGCTTCAAGCTATAGAGACTCTTCTTCAACCAGCATGTCGTCGCATCCTGGAGCTCGGAACCCTTCAGGTTGCTCCATATATATCTCTTCCTCCAGCTCACCGTGAAGGAATGCGGTCTTCACATCCATCTGTTCTACCTCAAGATCCATTGTAGCTGTCATGGCTAACACAATTCAGATCGAGGTCATCTTCACAACAGGAGAGAAGATTTCTTCAAAATCAACTCCTTTCTTTTGATTGCAGCCTTTCACTACAATCCGGGCTTTGTATCTTGGCTTTTGCCTGTTCTCCTCCTGTTTGATCTTGTACACTCACTTGTTCTTCAGAGCTCGTCTTTCTTTGGGTAGTTCAGTAAGCTCATAGGTCTGATTCTCATGCAAGGATTTCATCTCTTCCTGCATTGCTTTCTCCCATTCTCCTTTCTCTGAGCTCATCACGGCCTCATCATAACTCTGAGGCTCACCATCTTCGACAATGATGGTGTATTCATCATCAGGGTACCTTGTAGAAGGTCTCCTTTCTCTAGTGGGGTATCTAGGCTGTTGTTCCTCGGCTTCTTCAGAACCCGGTTCTTCATTCTCAACTTGGATCTCGACATCATCAGTTTCTTGCTGGTCATCATCTTCAACATCACCTTCAGCGATTTCTTCACTTATTTCTCCCTCTGCTTCAGCACTTTAAAGAGGGACAGGTTCTTCTCTTCGGACAGTAACCCGGACTTGGGACTTTGAGATGTCATGGATGGTCTCATCCTCATGGAAGACTACATCTCGACTTCTCACAATCTTCTTACTGATTGGATCCCACAGTCTGAAACCAAACTCGGTTTTCGATGAACCGAGGTATATGCACTCCTTCGTCTTCGCATCCAGCTTCGTCCTTTTATCTTTAGGGACATGCACGAATGCTCGGCATCCAAATACTCTCAAGTGTTCATAAGTTCCTCTTCGACCGGTCCAGACTTCCTCTGGAACTTCTCCTTCAAGTGATCGAGATGGTGAGAGGTTGATCAAGTCAACAGCAATTCTGACGGCCTCTCCCCAGAATGTTTTCGGCAACATGGCATTGGACAACATACTTCAGACCTTCTCTTCAATAGTCCGGTTCATCCTCTAGGCCAGTCCATTCATTTGAGGCGTTTTCGGGGGCATCTTCCCAAGTCGGATGCTGACTTCTCTGCAGTAAGCATCAAAGGGACCACAATACTCACCACCATTGTCGGAACGAACAACTTTCAACTTCATGCCAGTCTCCCTTTCCACCATAGCATGGAATTCTTTGAAAGATTGGAGTACCTGGTCTTTTGTCTTCAAAAGATAAACCCACACTTTGCAGGAGTGATCATCAACGAAAGAAATGAAGTACTTTGCTCCACCGAGTGATTTCTCGGACATGGAGCAAACATCAGTATGGACGAGGTCAAGTATGCACCTCCATCTCCTTGGTTGATCCGATCTCACAAACGAAACCTTGTGCTGCTTTCCAGCTAGGCAGTGTAAGCAGCTCTCCAGCACTTGACCCTTCAACCTGGTCAGTAGTTCTTTCTTCTCCAATATCTGGAGTCCTTTCTTGCTCATGTGGCCGAGGCGCTTGTGCCACAACTCCAAGCTTGGTCCATCGCGGACAGAATTGGCTCCTTCGCCATTGGTCTTTCCTTGCATGACATACAAGGAGCCTTCTTTCTTTCCTCGGGCCACGACTAAGCTTCCCTTGGTCAGCTTCCATCTACTTTCTCCAAAGTAATTTATTGACCCGGCATCATCTAGTTTTCTAACCAAGATCAAATTCAACCGCATGTCAGGTACATGCCTCACATCCTTCAGCGTAACCTGGCACCCTGTGTCTGTGGTCAGAGTTACATCACCAACACCAACAATCTTGTTGGTCACCTGATTTTCCATCTTCACAACACCATAATCTCCCTTCCTGTAAACAGAGAAGAATTTCTCATGTGGGGTGATGTGGAACGAGGCACCAGAGTCAACAATCCAAGTGCAGTCATCATGGGCTATGTTCAACATTTCCTCACTGAGGAGGAATATCTTGGCATTCGGATTAACAGCCACAACCGTGGTGCTCTGTTCACTTCTTCTTCTGGGAACAATTTGATCCAGTTTCACGTAGCCGTTCTGTTCATCATTCTGTAGAGTCCTGTAGTCCGGCTTCTTGTGTCCTACCTTCTCACAGTAGAAGCACTTCAAGTCATGTTTGGACTTAGACTGGCCTCTGGACTTATCTCGTCCACCTCGATCCCAGCTCTTGCCATGACACCAGGATTCGGTCTTTCCTCTATTCTCAACAACGTTAGCCTCAAACGTGCTAGATACATCTCGTTCTCTTCTCCTGGCTTCTTCATTCAAGAGGCTGTCTGTCACGGCATCCGTCGTCATTTTTCCTTCTGGAACTGAGTTGCTCAAAGTCACCACCAAAGTATCCCCAACTTTCCAGTAGCGAACTCAGAAAAAACAAAGCATGCATCTCGTCATCAATTTTCATATTGTCTTTGGACAGTTGATTCAAAATATCTTTGTAGGTGTTGAGGTGCTCAATCATACTCATGTCGTCCTTGTATTCTAGCTTCACAAGCCGACGGACCAGGTGTGCTTTGTTCCTAGGAGTCTTCTTCTGAATCATGGACTCTAACTTGTTCCACAACTCGTACGCGTTCGTGAACTCGGACACGTACTCAAAAAGGCTTTTGTCAATGTATTTCCTGATCGTGGCCACCTCCTTACAACTCAAGATCTCCCAGTCCCTGTTCGACTTGCCAGTCGGCTTCTCCTCCAGGACTATGGGTTCATACAGATCTTTGCAGATAAGATGATCTTCCATCATCGACCTCCAGTAGTGGAAATTATCTGCAGTCAGTTTGAACATATCTCCATCATGAGTTATGTCGCTGGTCTCCATCTCGTCTCCTTCAGAACCCTCATACTCAGGCTCTGATACCACTGTTGGGTATCTCGGACCCTCAAAACGAATCAAATTGCGGAAGCGAAAATAAAATCAAAAGGGAGAGAGAGAGACAATAAGAATTTGTTTTACGTGAGAAAACCTTCCTCAATGTGAGAAAAGGAAAAACTCACGGGACCTAGTCCAGTATCAAAATCCACTATAACAATAATCGGTTACAATGAATAAAAAACACACCAATGTGGTGGTACACTCAACCTCTCCAACAATGGTGGTCACTCAAACGCTCACAGTGTTTCACTCTAAGCTCTCAAATATGCAGGCACAGTGGCTTGCTCAAATATGGCACTCGAGACTGTCACTTGAGGCTCTCAAATTTCTGTGTCTTGCCTCCCCCCTTACTCATCTATTTATAGGATGAATTAGGTTTACAATAGGCTAGGCCTAAGACATCAAATATTATTTGATTTGGTCAATCAAATAAAAACAAAAAATATCAATCAAATAAAAATGGAAAATATCAATCAACTAAAAATGAAAATTATCCAACAGAGAGAGCAAAGATCAAGTGGCAAAAGAAGTATCAAATTTGTTTGAGGTATATAATAGCCAACTTAATTCCTAAAAGTGTAATTGTAATTTCTTGACATATGAACCCTGAAAGATATAATCTATTTTTTTGTTTTCAAATGTATAAAAATGTCAACATTTTAGTCCTAGTCTTGTCATTATTTTTGTCCCTCAAGGGTAACATTTTTTCTTGTCTCATGTGAATATTAAAATGTCATAAAGAAAAGATTGTTAAATGGAATGCTGACTTAATATAATTAATTTATTATGAAAATTTTGATGAATTATTTTGTCAATTTTGATTTTTTTTGCCCAGCCCAACCCTTCATACCGATAACTATTTCTTCTTCCCCCTTACATATTTTTCTCCATAAACGAAGATGTACTATGACTAAAAGTAGTTTTTGGTTATTTTTGTTTGTTTGTTTCGTTAATACAAATTCATAATATTTTTTAATTTTACTAAATAGTCATGTTCTTTGGTATGTCCGAATGAATTCAAAATCAAGCCTTATAATTCAAAACCCTATTCAAAACCACCAAATTCGGAACATGCAGCAATTGAATTAAAACCAAAATGGCACCAAATTTGCTACATATTAAGTGCGGTAGAAAAATTCATTGCAAGTAAAAAGAGAAGAGGGCAATGAAGAAAGAAAGAAAAAAAAACAAGTTAATCTCCCTTTGTCTCTGTAATGAGTGTCGTTGCGTCGCCGAATGCAAGTTATCATCATTAAAGCTGGTATGCTTTCAAAGCTTCAACCTCAACACCATCCTTTCTCACACCACTCTTTTCAACTCTTTGTGGAGGATGACAATTGTGTGTCGTCACCATGCTAAACTTCGTCTTCTCTGACCCTTTAGCTCATCGGTGAGCGCGAGTTCAAGAATGAGCGAACACAATCGCGTCTAGGACAACACCACCAACATCAATGCCAATGACATGGATCGAGACACAATAATAAAAACAAACTCAACTACCCTAATGATAATCACATATTCAACAAAAAGAGTATTATGTTTATTATCATGTTTGTTCTAACTTATGTTTGTTTTCCTATTTTTTTTAAGTACTTATTGTAATGTTATGATTGCAACAATTAAAAAAGGGAGAAAGATGAAAATTAAATTATATTTGGGTAAATAGTCATTTTCGTTCATGAATGTGTTAAACGCTGACAAATTCATCACTGAATGTGCCACGTAAACTCTTTCATTAGTAATAACGAAAGGAAGTTAACAAATGAATAAATGTCACATTTTTTTTTATTTTCGGGGATTAAAATTTGAATTTTCATCTTTTGAAGACAAATTTGTCAACGCTCTACACATTTAGAAATAGAAATGATTATTTACCCATTTGTTTTATTTTTAAGCATCAAAACTATAATAATAAAATCTTCTTTTCATTAAGTTTTGTCATTAAAATACAGGAAATATTTTTTTTCCGAATTAAACTAAGAGAGGCCTAGGTGCTTTCCGTAAATTAAAGCGTGAAAGCAGGCAACAGCACAAGTAGCTAAAGAGGCTAGTATGAAACACCACCTTTAGCTATTTAGATAATTTTATTATCATGATACCTAAACGCTTCTTTTGTGGTGCTTCTCTTATCCATATGATTTGTGTACAAATTTCAAGAGTACAAAATAATCATTTGAAGGAATTGATTCGGAGGGAATGGTTTTGTTTACCTGATTATAGTACAAATAAATCTGGTGAAACAACCAGTATGCTCCTTCACAATTCAAGTACACTAGTATGGTTACTTAGTGCGTGTTTTATCTACATTGGAAAAGTGAGAAACTTCTGTTCAACGTGGTTGGAACAGTTTTCCAAACACACCCTAAGTGATTTCAACACCAATGAATGACATGTTGAAGATGGTATGTACTTATCAGCTACTGTAGTAGTTGCTGAGATAGACACTCCTGCATTACTGGAGATACAATGACATTGAGAACAAACTCCATCGCCTATACTCATTCTGCATCTCTATGATGATTGTAAAAAGGATTTTCCTCAATCACTTCTTTCTAAATAAAGTAAATATTGAATGTTTTTACGTTTCCAAAATTGAAAACATTACTTTTTTTTTTCATTTCTTTCTTTGTAAAATATTAAAAAAAAAATAGAAGAATATGGTAAGAGATTACATTTACTCATTTTCTAACATCAGCTTCAAGCTTTGGCACTTTGCCTTGAAGTTTGTATACTTGACAAGCTTTAAAGTCCACTTTCATTCAAAAAATACTTTCAGCATTTAATCAAGGCAATGATAATCAAAATTTTCTAAATTATCCGCTAAAACTTAACAGTTCCTCTCTAGAGACATCATCAATGTGCCTACTTGTACGTGCCATAAAAATGGATACAAATTTTCAGCTACAAAATTGGGAAGAATCCAAAATTTACTTTCACATTAAAATTCCTTCCACATTGTTAAGGGCCCTTTTTGCTAACTTAAACTTTTGAGTTAAATCTTTATTGGTTTTAACAATATACTCCTTTATGAAAAACTCAAGGCCTTGCCTAAAACTTTCAAGTTCAGGGGTCACTGCTGCACGTGTGAAGATATTCCATACCAAGTTTTCAGGATACTCTAAAATGGCCTCAAACATAATGCGGAAATGCATGATCCTTTTTGGTGTCAATAGGGTGATATCATTCAGATCCAGAGTCTTCAAAACAGAAAGGGAGAGAGTGAAAGAGGCAACCATTTCAGCCACAAATTTTGCAAGGTGCATTGACCTCATTAGCGTCATTGACTCCAGATCCTTAAACTGGTCCCACAGACAAAACTGTAAATAAAATCATAGGAAAAAGAATATATGAAAAAGGTTCATACAGAAACAGAAGTATTAATGTATTATTATAATAACATCAAGTAAAATAACACGATTCAGATTACACTTCCAAAGCATGGTTTGTTGTAAAACCTTTTAGCCATGGTTCACAAAATTTAGAGAATTTGAAAGTCAATATGCCTATATGTATATATGAAAAAGAAAAAAACTAGAACATGTTAACTTGCTCTTGTTATTGAAAGCCAATATCATCAAATTTCTAGGGTACAAGAAAATCTTTGAGAAAGTCTAACTATTAGGTTTATTTTTTTTTTCTTTTTTTCAAAAAAGTAAATGTTTCAGATAGAGTAGAGACATGACTTGCCTTCTAAAAAGTAGTAAATAGATTTAGAAAATTTATTAACAAAACATCCTAATCCATGAAACCAAAAATGAACCATTACCACCGGAAGGCCTCATGAGTGCAAATAAATGCATGTTTATTTATCCAATTCATTTTGCTTAAGAAACTCATAACACAATCTCAATGCAAACAATTCAAGCTATCTGATAACATTCCCTAAAAAAACCCTGAAGTATTCAGTTTAATTGTTTCTTGGATATTGGGATATGCATCCTAATTTTTCAGATTGCACCTCAATACAATATGCCCAAAATAGATATAAAGGGAGATTTATGTGGTTGATGATTCAACCCGACATGTACCTTTGGAGTAAAGAGACAAAAGCTGTGCATATTTTATGAGACAGTTTGATCCACTTTGGATGATTTTCATCCAATTCATTTTAAAAGTTTTTCTGTTTTGGCAGGAGGGAGAAAAGTGCTTTTTCTTTTGGTATACTGGACATGCAAGCCCCTGCATAAGGTGCATCTATCGATTCACAATTCAACAATTATGATGCACTCATTTTTCATAATAAGTATTCCTCTAGTCATATTTTTTTTAAAGTATTCCTCTAGTCATATTTTCCCTCTATGTGACTAGTTAAAAAATGTAACTGTTTTGACTCATGAGGCAACTACTACACAATTCCACAATTTAGTTATCATCTAAATTCTACAACAGGGAAAGAAAATCAATACCTGTAGAGTAAACTTGTGATTTTTGTCATGCTCGCATAACTTGGAAGCCAACACTGTATAATACTTGTTAAAAACTTTCTCTTGCAAGCAACACTCCACAAGAACCCGCATGATATCTCTGTCCTGTATATCACAAGATCGAAGGCCACAGAATTGAAATAACACATTACTAAAGCGAAAAAGAAAAAAGAAAACATGAAGGAAATAAAAGGCTTACCTGCTTGCCTGGTAGTTCCAATCTTAGAAGTTTCTCAAATGCATCAAGATAGTCCTCCCCACTCATTATTATACAAAAGATTGCCCTTCTGGCATCTGTGTTCATCTTTTGAGCAGCGGCGAGCTGAAGCATTCTTTGGGTTTCAAGAACATCCTTGTCTATTCTGTTGGCAACTTCTTCAACATTACCTGTTGAAGAAGCCACATCTCCAGACAACCACCATTGGCCCTTCTTGTCAGGATCAAGTAACTTGCTCCATTTAAGCCCTCTAATCAAAATGTCATCAACTCTTAACTGAAAACAAAATTTAAATTAAGAATTTGAAGGACGTATGATGATATGCATGTCTTTTGAATAGCAAAAATGATGATCACAAGTATCTTTCTCACAATACATATGCTGAGCAAAAGACAAAACAATTAAAAGATACAGAAATCGATCAACTTGAGAGCTACCAGGCAGATGAAGCCTGAAAAGTTAGAAATCAAGAGTATGGATCTTCTCTTAACAAAGAGAACCAAAAAAATTGAGGCTGATCTTGTGAAGAAACGTAAACCTTTGCAAATTATACAAGATCATCTGTTCTGAAACTACTTGCATCGTAAGAATTGAACTCAACACTGTCTTTCAACAAGCCAAGAATTTCAACTGTCATAGACCTCCCTAAACCATAGTATTAATACCTAAGCTTGGATCTTCAATTATTATGTTTGAATAGTTTTAAAGAAAGTACATAGTTTGGTCTTATAAACTGTAGCATTTGCAGAAAGGATGCTCAGCCACAGGAACATCATTTCTGAGATTACCCAGTTAGCTATCCAGAAAAGAAAAAAAAAAAGGATTTTCTTGGCAAAGAACCAACATATAACTTAGCTTTCTTTTTAGCAAAGTACATAGTAAGGTTTTATTTTATTTGAGAAAAAACTATAATGGAACATAACAGTTAATGTCGTTATAAAAAGAAACTTCAACAATAGACAATGCCACAAAACACAAATTAGAGGCAGGGTACCTTCTGTAACCACTTCTTAATCCGAGTGTGATGTGCAGAGTCCTCATTTGGCTTCCTTTTGTTATTCTTGATGTCACATATGATTTCAAGCATGAACTCCATCTACAAGTTACCAAGTAATCAGTGCTGAACTGTGCGTAGAAAAAATAGTTTTTCCCCCCTTTTATAATAAAACAAAGCATTCTCACTCTTTTACTGTTTTTCTTTTCATTGTCATCTTCCGAGGAAGCCTTCAACTTATTTGATGTATTCTGAACACTAAGAATGAAATCTTTCATGGCAGCTGGATCATCAGCCCTTAATTTCATCCCACAACCTATTCAAACAAATAAAATAAAAATAAGTCAGAGATGGTTCACTAATTGATCAGGTTCCTTTGTAAATTATACAGAGAAGTAGCTACAGTATATTACATGGAATCATCAGTTCACATACTTAAGGGGGAAATAAAGGAGATAATTGTATTTTGAATAGAGGAAATGACCACCACCAAAGCCTTTTCCCACTAAGTTGTGTCAGCTACACAACTCAAATGATGCCATGCGTTCTATCATGAATCATTAGAAAATAAATTTATAGATTTAAGTTATTTTTAATGTTTTCACCTCGACTTTTTCTTGGTCTCCTAGTCCTATATCTAATTATATGGCTATCCTGCATCTGGTTCACTCCATACTGTGTTTCTATTAGCCTTCTTCTCACATGGCCAAACCACCTTAGGCAAGATTTAACCATCTTTTCCTCAATAGATGATACCCTACTTTCTCTCTAATGTATGCATTTATTATCCTGTCTTGTACACTCATCTACCACAGCATTCTTATCTCTGCAACACTAAGCTTAATAGCTTATGCTCCTATTGACTGTCTTTACGGCCCAACATTCTGCTCCACAGTCCATACAGCATCAAAATCTTATGGTTGATATTTGAGCAGTAGAAATGATTAAAATAAAACAAACAGAAGAGATCTGTCTTGCAGATATAATACATGAGGAATGTAAGAATACCCATAGTGCTTGATACACTTTCAGAGTTTTTCAGTGAAGATAACACAACCAAGCTTGGTTAGCTTTAAGAACAAACCAAAGGTTGCACTGTATGACTACAGCTATCTGACAATCTTAAGTTAGCCACATGCACCAGTGCTTTTAAGCAGATCAAAAGCTAAAATCTAGACTTGAAAATTAGACATTTATAATATATAGTTCTTCAACATCAAAGTCATCCCATGCAAACCCAAAAAACAAAATGGATATCAACAAAGCACAAAAAGCCTTTAAAGGAAAATAATCCATTTCACCAGTAATCACTTCAATGTGGTACTTCCTTTAAATGCTTAAGCATATGATGATCTAGCAGTCTGCTAGAGATAAGGATTACTAGGAAACTTTTGTATAAACCTCTACCATTTACATACATGGAAGCTCTAATTAGAACTGAACACAAACCAAAAATAAAAGGACAGAACACTTACATTGTAACAATGTCAAAATGATAGAGACATCTGCCTCAGTTAAACGCATGCTCAGCATGACCAGAAAGTCATATATTAAATCACTGAAAAGCATTACAAGATATATTTCAGAAAAATGTGGTTAAACAAAAGTTAATATAAAGCATTTGTTGCAGTACAGTTTACCCACCTAGAACAGACTCCGAATATGCATAAATAGGATAAGAGAAGTGTAAGATTCCGCAAGGAGAGATTGTCTTCTTTATTGTACTCATCCTGGCAGAAAATATATGAAGATTATAACTTTTGTAATCTCTAAAACACTGTAATGAGAGCAAAAGGTGATCCAGAGAAGAAACTAAAACTGAAAAGGCAAACAATAAAAAACACATTAGCAAATTGGTTTTTAATTTATTTGTTTGCATTCTATACCTCAAAGCATTTTGCAAAGGAAGCCATAAACTTTGCATTGAAGTCAACACCGACCAAACATGCCATCCCAGCAACAAATGCAGCAAAAACAGCAGCATACCTTCAAAAGAAAAAAAATGTCAGTTACAATGAATACAACAACATAAAATGACTAGCCACCAAGAAAAATTACAGGAGTTGGTATTGCCACAGGGACAAACAAAATATTTAACACAGGATCAAGGAGGAAGAATCTGACATATCCAAAGATCAAATAATACTTTCTGAATCCCTACACAATGTTTACAATGATAACAATGACCTCAATCTTGACATCCAAGATTAATTATTCTAAACTACACAGATTCCTGCACAAGAATATCTAGTGTGATTCAATCATAATTTAGATATCACTGTCAAAAAAGCTTTTTTAACCATGTTTTCCCTTCTCATCTGGACAAACAATATCCTCAACCTCTTCCTTTTTCTAAGCCATTAATCTTGTATGTTTTCACATTTCCTGGTTGGAGCATCTGAACATAAGGCTTAAGGCTAAAACTAAATCTGACCAAATCCTTATACAATCACAATCTTTAAAAGCTTAAACATACCTTATCCTATCGTTTAAGACTATAACTAAATTTGATTGAATATCTTCACTTATTTTCTGACCTTCCCCTAAAACCAAAATAGAGCTCAACAAATTGCCTCAAACACAGAAAACAAAAAATCAAGGATTTAGCAAGTTCACTGAGGAGGTAAGAGTAAAATAGTAAGGCAAAAATCCTTAACTGTTGATTGCCACGAGGACCACTAGAACATGATGCCAAGACTTCCTCGGTCAAGATCTGTGAAGCAACACTACGAGCAACAGACTGCAATGGATTACATCATAGATGTTAAGTAACTATTAAAAGTCCAGAGGAACAAAACTGCTTTTGTTTCAAAGAAGCAATCAAGCAACTAGTATGGAAAAATAAAACATCAGAAACATAGGCATATTAAAAATGAAAGTAGGCTATAATATGTATGTTGAGTCCACAAATCAAGTAGTTGGAATAGTAACTCCTTTGAAGAAACGTTGCACCAGCAGTTCCCAATATCCTATATGATTCAATTTAAAGCATACACAGTAGGGGGAGAGCAGCAGCACAAATGTTTTTACAATGATCACTCATTCTTTGCATGGAGAAGATAACCAAGATGATTCAATTCAACAACAACAAAAAAAATCCACCAATCTTGTTCTAATTCATGAAAGTTATCAATCTGTGCCCTAAAGTGACTTCAACATCCATGTGGAATTAGCAAAAGGTATTTGTACTGTACTTCAAAACTATTTCAAATTTGACAAGGCAAACTAAGACAAATTCCTTCTATAAGAGTAATCTTTACTCTTTAGAAATGAGCACGGCCTCACAGATAATTTAAAAAGAGAAGCTCTTTTCAATTATAAAAAGTTAAGTGCAATAGCAGGAATAAAAGGATAATTTTTAACCCTTCCTAGAATCATTTTCATCCTCTTTCTGACCTCTCCTTTTATCCATTTCAAAACAAAAGCATATAAATTTTGTTAAAAGATATAAAACAAACATTCATTTGCAAGACAAGAGTGACATACCTGAAAGATCAAGGACAATTCCCCAGTAATTGACTCAACATTAGATTCAGAAAGCCTGTTAAGAAGGCCTGAAGAAACAAGTTCAAGTAGAACGAAAAACAATCAATGACATACAGTTAGAAATGCAAAAGTTAAAACAAAGACCCTCCTCCCTACCTCGCACACGTCTTCGAATTTGAGTATGCTCTTCAGGTTCATTGCCAGCACGAGCTCTCAAGTGAGGCGCTATATATTTTTCTTTGGCTTTCTTTTCTGGAACTTCAGCAGGAGCATCCCCCAATTTCACCTCCTTTCCACAAGATTCCACAGGCTTGGACATGCCAACACCATCATCCTCCGCATTGTCTTTCTGCTGTTGGCCAGACACTTTCCTTTTCTTATGCTTCTTCCTTGAAGGCACACTATCAGGAACATCATCCGGTTCTACGTCTTCATCAGAAGTTTCTACATGCCCTGATACACCAACCGCAGCTTCCACTTTGATTCTTTTATTTGACAACTTGTCCTTCTTACTCGACAAGCTCTTCTTCAATCTCTTCGCAGACAATTCACCAGTACCAGGAACGTCACCTTCTCCCATAATAAAATCAAAAGCTGACGACATTCCATCTAGTATTATGTTCAGCCCATCATCCACTCCCCTCAATTTTCCTTCCTTCACCTTGAGCTTCTTGGAAAGCTTCCTTTCAAGTTCTAGATCCTTTTCGGCAGCTATAGAAACATTCTGCATGCCCATCTCCACCATGCTCTTCCCGGAACTTTTGCTAGAACCCTTCTTCGTTTTCTTCTTTTTCTTTGCAACAGAACCACCCTGTTCTTCCTCTGACAACATGTATTCTTCATCCGTCTCATGTTTCCTAGAGTAAGATTCTAACTTCTCAACTTGTGCTTCCTTGACACTAGGACTAACTCATGTGTCGGATTTGCTTTTAGTTTCTAACTCAGAATCTAAATCGTTGCCATGCTTTTTCATAGCTCGAGACTTCTATAAAACAGTAAATGAAAATTTAAAAATCTCATTGTTCTAGTAAGAAAACAATATATAAAACTAAAAGAGAGAGAGAGGCTATGATTTCGGGTTGGGGGACCCGAATTCTCAATTGGGTTTTGAATTTTTTTAAAAAAAATCACAGTATAAATTCGGTTCTCTCCATCCGAATTTATATTGTGAATAGTAAACATGTATGTTTTGGTAAATAAAATTATAAGATGTATGTTTTGGTAAAAAGAAAAAAATTTGTGTATGTTTGAGTGAAAAATTCTATGATTGAGTTACCTGGTGGAGTAGCCAGGACTGATGTTTTGATGCATTCTTTGCCAAGCGGGATTCTTTCCTCCGTTCCCGGCGTGATTTCTCCGAGGTTTGCTTCTCTAAAATGTAGTTTATTCAAAAACACACACACAATAAAATAAAATTGAAGTAGCTAAAAGAATTCAATGCAAAACTGAAAGAAAAAAAGAAGAAGAATTTTTTAGAAGTTTTAAGGAAAGAGGGCTACCCATGATTTGCTTCGGAAGTGAAGTTGAAAAAAGAGTGTGAAGGTTAGAGGAATAATGGGCGCAGTGGGGGTTTGGTGCCGGTGCGGACGGAGAAAGGCGAGACGAACCTGAGGAAGACGACTATTGTTGGGTTTCAAATTGGGCAATAGATCACTTGATTGGGCCTGAAAATCATAGGCCCCGTTTATTAAGCCAGTTAATATTAATTTAGAATAATAAAAGGGTAAAATATTTATTAAATAAATATTTTCAAATACATAAATTAAGGATAATTTAATTATAATAAAAAGTCATTTTTAATTATTTGATAATTTTTTAAAAATAATTCAAAATGAAGCTACAAATAATAGGTGAAAAGAGATAAGCAATTAAAAAATAATAATTTCTCAATATATTCAAATCATATATACATATATATATATATATACATATAAATTAGTGCATATTATGTTTTTAGTCTCCCAATTATTGATGATTTTGATTTTTAGTCCCCTAATTTTTATTTTACTGATTTTCATTCTTAGAGTATTTTTTTTTCATTATATTGTTTATCCTTGTAGTTTGATAGCTCTAACCATTGACATGTCTTTCCACTTGATAAATGAGTATGTGCCTCATGTCAAATTTTTTGACACGTGATTATAAATAATATTTTTCTATATTTTAATAATTTAGAATTATTTAAAAATATTTTATTTAATTAATTTTCTTTTATTAACTCTCTCTCCTCTTCACACCAAACCATTGTGACCATCACCTAACTCGAGCTTTGGAACAACAAATACAACACTAGATGGAACAGAACATCCCCATGATTCTTGAAGCCGCTAGATTTCATGTTCTTTTTTATCGTTCTTATTGCTTGTAAACATCAACTCGGGCAATAGAGAACGACCCAAAATGAGTTTTTCTTCAAAGATGCAAAATTGAAAGCATTTGAATCCAAAAGAATCAATCTTCAAAAGTATCGAAAGATGAAAAATTGCTAAAACATTGTCAAATAGGGTAAAGGGATGAATCTCCAAACCATGTTCTTAGACCATAGAAACCAGTTGGACCCATACTATAATACAAATTTATTTGAAATCGTGTTCCCTCGCAATAGAATTCTTGTGTAAAAATGTTATTATATTATTAAAAATATTTCCAAATCTAAATGTAACTTCAACGTTCATCCTTCTTAAAACAAAAAACATTGTCAAATGGGTGGATTCAAATATGGGTATGCGAAGTTGTGGGTTTGGTGTGCGCAAGGTTCATCGACATTAGTGGTGGTTTCACCGAGGATCTAATTTGTGTGAGGTGGTGATGGGTGGTGGTTCAACTTGGATCTCGAATGTAACACCCCGGACGTCTCCGGCATGTTATCATCAATGATATACCTAGAACGCTATAAGCGTTAACTAAGCGCGGTGCAGAAGCGATAGAATCGTTTATCTTGATTACATTAAGCATGGAATATAAATCAACTACACAAACCCCTGCTGATCCAGATAAAACATATCAACCATATAGGCAGATGGCAAAACATCACTCAGATAATCAGGAGGAAACACTAACATAAAACATAACCATCTGTACATAAACATACTCGAAAACAAGACCACAGCTGGGTCATACAATAATTATGTACAGGAAATGGGTATACACATACCCTACATCTACACAGAGATCCTAGGACCTAACTTCAACTCTTGAAGCTCTGCTCTGGTCTTCTACTGCAGCCTCTCCTCCAGCCTGTCAAGTCCACTAGGGCCTCCTGCCTTGGGGTCGCTTCTCTGCTCCAGAAGCAGCACCTGAAAAACCACAAACCCACAGAGGGTGAGACAAACGTCTCAGTAAACTCAGGGTTCTGGAAAACCTTCCTAACCCTGGTTCACCACCCAGCATAAACAAAACATAAAACAGAGCTGAGGAAACAATCCTAGCTCCCACACACACAAAGTCTAGGACCTAATCCTAGCTTTCATACATCCCAGCCATCTGGGTCCATATCTGGATGCTCTCAGCATCAGAGGTATTCCACCTCATCATGGCTCTCACAGCCATCCATCAGAGATCACAGCCATAACCATGGCATTAGTATCTCAGCCTGGCTCTTATAGCCCGTCTCACAGACATCTCACAGAGGTATCCATCATAGTGTCTCTCTCTAGACACTTTCCATACCAAAGAGGCACCGCCTCTGAACCATAAACATATTGCCTGAGGAGAACCCTCCACTCAGGACTTTAAACCCTACGACATTGCCTGAGGAGAACCCTCCACTCAGGACTCTGTAAAAAAAATGCAGATATGGCTCATCTAAGAGGCCCTAGGCTCTAGTCCCCCACGGGAAGCCCTCTCTTAGAGATACAACATATCTATCTAGCATCTGGCCTGGGAAACCCTCCAGGACTTTCACAACACTTGCCTGAGCAAGAACCTCTAGGATTTCACAAATACTGGCCTGAGGATAAGCACTCAGGTCTTCCAACATCTTGGCCTAAGGAGGAACATATACATAGTTCCATCTGCCCTTAGGACTTAAAGCGGAGAGCAGTGGCACCTCCCATGGAATACCAGCCGTTCCAGGGAGTCCTCAAGCCCTTCCTCTGGCTAGGGAACCTCAGCTAGCCCGATACCAACCCGGTATCCTATAGGTTCCATCACAGACCATCTCATGGTCTGCATCCACTCACATGGCCCACGGCCTCACACCTGACTGATCAGGCGTCTCATTAACCTCACCATAGCAGGTGACTATCCTAGGGTTCATCCATTTCAGCCCAGCACATACTAGGCCATCACACACATATATATATATATATACATATATATCTATATATATATATATTACTCACCCATCTGGGTGGCAAACAAGAGAAAGGGGTGAATCCCCAGATCGATGAGCTTACCTCTTAGCCGTGCTTCACAGCTCTGTTCCTGGCTTGATGGTCTGCTTCCACTGACACTCGAAGTGTCAAGCCCTGACAAGGCACACAAAACACATTACAGACCATAACAGCACAAATATAAATATAAGCTCATCAGACAGTCCTTCACTGTCTCAGAGAAAGAACCCCTGTCCTTCTCTCGACCCAAGTCATCTGACTCAAGGTCCATCAGGCTTATCTTCGACTAACCCTTCCTCATAGACCCTCAGTGGTCTATCACAGCTTACTTTGGCCTCAGAGTCCCCACAGACTCGTTTACAGGCCATCAAACTGAGCTTCTCAGCTCACCCAACCCCTAATCACAGGGTTTCTCAGGGCTTTGAACGGTCTAATCCACTAGACTTCGTTCTCTTGGCCTCACAGGCACCATAAGCCCTTCACTCAGGCTCTGGCATATTCTAAATCAAGTGATTCATCCAAGGTCACCCATGCCTATCCTAGAGCCAAAACCAACCTTCTCCAAATCACAAATTGAAAGCTAATCCTTCCTCCTCACATTATTCTAAACACTTCTCTCAACTGGACCCAGAGCTAATTCTAGCCCTATCACAGATGGGTCACTATTCACCCAAAACCCCCAAATCAGAAATCAAACGGAGAAACTCGAGTTTCTTACCTCAGTGGCGACACAGACGACCTCTGGAACGCTCCTCCAGGCTCCGGTGTCCGTGGGTAGTCGCCGTTTCTCCTCAATCTCGAGTTCTCTCAACCTCTCTGAAGGTTTCTCAGAACTTGGGGTTTTTGGTGAAATGGAGGAAGGATTCTCGCTCTCACTCGGTTTCTAGGTGATAGAAAGGGCTCAGGAGGTGTTTAAGCTCTCAAACATGGCCCTAGAAAGCTTGGAAGCACCTCCAATGGAGGTCTAGGTCGTGAGGAAGAAGAGAGGAAGGTTTTCCCTTCCATTTTCGCGTTTTGGGCCTTTATATAGGCCCTGACGCGACTCCCACGCTTCCAGCGTGGCCTCCCACGCCCCAGGCGTGGAATTCCAGCGGAAATCAACTTTCTGGAGCACTTCCCACGCTCCAGGCGTGGCTCCCACGCTTCAGGCGTGGCACTCCCACGCCCCAGGCTTGGAAAATCCACTTTCTAGAGCACTTCCCACGCTTCAGGCGTGGCTCACAGCAACACTCCAAAATTGACCTTTTTCAGCAACCATGGTTCATTAGAGCGCCAACTTCGCTCCGAAGCTTGCGCCGTTCGCGTCACAACTTAGGGTTATTATATCGAAGGGTAGGTTCATCGATGTTGGATTAGGTGATGGTCACGATGGCTTGGTGTGGAGGAGAGAGAGTTAATAAAACTAATTAAATAAAAAAATTCAATAATTTTAAATTTATTATAATACAAAAAATATTATATGTAATCATGTGTCACCGAATTTGACACGTGGCATATACTTATTTGTCACGTGGAAGGACATATTAACAATTAAAGGGGTTCTCAAACGATATGGATGAATATTATAACAAAAAAAAATACTTTGAGAACAAAGTTGGGGTTTTAAAAATCAAAATCTCTAATAGTTGGAGATTAAAAATATAATTTATCTTATAAACTATTATATTGTATTAAAAAAAAAGTTACGATAATTATCTTTCATGTTTCTAGGAGATATCCTTCCATGAGATTCCAAGAAGTCTTAATTGATTTATGATTTGTGTTTTTTTTTTGTTTCCTTTTGTTTGTTTCGAGAGAGATATTCATTAAGTTTGATTCTTTTTCGATCTAGATATATGAATTCACGAGTCTGTGTGTCTATATAGATCATGTTCATGTATTAACGAAAATGTGCAAAAATTATAATTTTTTTAAGGAGAGTACTTCTTGTTTATTTAACTTTATCATTTTCATCTTTATTTATAAAATTGAATTTTGATATTTTAAAAAAATTATCAATAACAAATAATTTTATATTACAATATATTGTAATTTGTTTATCACAAATATAAATTTAAGTTATATATTTAATATTTATTTATTATAATATAATTTATGTGTTTAAATTATTTAATTATTATTAATTTTAATATTAAATAATAAATTGGATTTTGAAGTGATTGAAAACATTTTTTATATGAAGTTTGTTTCAGTTGAAGCTCATGATTCTTCTGCAAAAATGAATGAGAGTTATGTTTGGTGCAGAAGATTTGGTCACATCCACTTGAAGTCATGAAAGATCATACAAGATGAATTTTAGATAACAAATCTTTAGATATAGTCTTTAAATACAAGAGGAGTTAAACTAGATGACCATTATGACTGTGATTTAGGCCAAGAAATTAATGTGCAACTTCATGGCATAATGACTAAAGCACTTTCGAAATCAAGTTTGAAGTTCGTGAAGCTAAAACTTAGCACTTCCATGACAAATCTTAAGGAAAAGTGTTAGTGTTAGTGTTAGTGTTATGGAATTTTGTTTTTATTTGAATTTTGAATTTGGATAAAGTTTTAGATAGTCTTGTTGTTATTGCGAATTTTATGTTTTGCTTTAGTTAATTAACGTAATTTCAAGTGAATCCTGTGATAGATGAGATTGTTTAAGAATTTCAAATAGAGATTCTCCTTTATGAATTTTATTATAATTTTTCTTCTTTAATTTTAATTTTTTTCTCTATTTCTATGCAAGTTCGAAAAAAATTTTATTTTTTTTTACAAAATATTGTCAATCATTTATTTTTTTGCATTTAGAATTTAAATAATCTATTTTTCAAAGTCAAAATGATATATATATATATATATATATGCACTATTTTGTGCATATTATTTTTACATTAGTAATTGACTTGTAAATAAGTGGTGATTAAATGTATTATATACGGGCCAATCTTGGACATAGTCCAAAGGTGCGGCGGTCCAGGACTCATGGTTAAAATGTGCCTAAAAAATTATATATATATATATATATATATATATATATATATATATATATATATATTAGTTGTGTAATACTTTTTTCTACATAGTTTTATATTATTTTTATACATGGATTAAAATTGTTTCTCGTTTTATGTCTTTTTCATTTAAATTAAAATGATATGTGAGTGTAAAGTACAAAAAAATTATTTTTTCTCTCCTAATTAATGTGTTATATTCAAAAATTCATGTTGCATGAATATTCAAGTAAGTGTTACATATTAATATATAGTGAATCTATTATAATTAGTGTTTATTTATAGAAAATAAACAAAAATTACAATTCAAATTATAAAAAAACTAAAACTAAAAGTTAATATATTGCTAAAGAATGAGAAAGAAAAAGAGAAATAGAATGAAAAAGAAAAGAAAAGTTTAAGAAATAAAATCACACCAAAAACTTATATATTCATACTGTGCATAGTTTTTTCCTTCTTTAAGATATGACCTTTTATGTAACTAATTGTGTGTATGTAATTTTTTTGGGTGACTTAATTTGAATGAAAATTGTGATGGATTCTTTTACTTATTGATATTTATTAAAATCATATTATTTACTTAATGTAATCAAAAGATATCATTTTTAATGAAATTATGTGCTTATTTTTTTTTATATATATATGTTTACATTTTTTAATACTTGTATAAAAGTAAAATTAGACTCGATATTCTTAAATAAAATCTCCAATTCAAATTTTGTAAATAAAAAAATGTGATTAGGAGAAAATATCCATTAAAGATAATTAGTAACATTCGTCAACAAAAGTTAATCTTAGACAAAATAGATGAATATTTTATATAGTAACATGACTAAATCAATAATATTATTTTTACATTAGTAAGTGACTTGTAAATAAGTGGTGATTAAAATGTATTATATACTGGGCTAGTCTTGAGCATAGTCCAGAGATGCGACAGCTCAGGACCCATGTTTAAAAGGGTCCTAAAAAATAAATAAAAAATATTGATATTTATGTGATAATTTTTTTCTATATTATTTTATATTATTTTCATAAATAGATTGAAAATTATTTCTTGTTTTATGGCTCTTTTTATTCAATCCGTGTTTAAAAGGGTTCTAAAAAATAAAAATAAAATATATTTATAGTTATGTAATATTTTTATATTATTTTCATAAATGGGTTGAAATATTTTTCATTTTATGTATTTTTTTATTCAAATTAAAATGACATGTGAGTAGAAAATATAAAAGATTTTTAAAAAAATCCTCCTAATATATTATATTCATAAATTCATATTACATGAATATTAATATTTACTGAACCTATTATAATAAGTTAGTGTTTGTTTTTTTAACAAGAAAATTAATACAAATGACAACTTAAATTATTAGAAAAATTAAAACAAAAATTACATATATTACTAAAGAACAAAAAAATATGATATGGGAAAGTAAAGAGAAATAGAACGAAAAAGAAAATAAAGAAGATTTTTAAGAAATAAAATTGCATAAAAAAATACATATTCATATTATGTATATTTTTTTCTTTTTTTAGATGTGACCTTTTATAAACTATTTGTGTGTATGTAATCTTTTGGTGAGGTAAATTGAGTGAAAATTGTGATGTGATGCATTTTTTTATTTGTTGAGATTTATTAAAATAATATTATGTACTTAAAATAATCAAGAAATATCATTTTTAATGAAATCACGTATTTATTTTTATGTAAAATATGTTTATATTTTCAAATATTTGAATAAAAGTGGATTATGATGGTTTTCTTAAACAAAGTTTAAAATTCAAGTTTTATGAATTTTAAAAAAATATAATTAAAAAGAAAGATTCTATTAAAAATAATTAACAAAATTCTTGAACAAAAATTAATCTTTAATTAAATAAATAAATACTTCATAAATAATAATATGATTAGAGAATAAAAATGATAGTAAGAGTCCTTATCTATTTTTCCCTCTTGTAACTAATAAATTATCGGCACCGGTCTAATTATATATAGTCATAAAAATATTAATCATCATCACGGTAGCTGTTGCTTTGGTATTTATACATTTTATGCAATGCAAGTTACAGCATGTAAGTCTGCAAGCCAATAACACGACGGCCAAGGCAGGCCGCAGAACAAATATACTCTTTTCCATTATATATCCATTTGACACGTTCCACATGGCATATATTGAAGAACTCACCATTCCAAAACAAAGGAATAGCCGAATACAAGCATATTTAATTTTGTTTATATTCAAAGTATATATAATTCTGTAACCATGAGCACATGCACAAGGTAAATATTTCACTTTCAACATAAACTATTTAATGTCTATACAATTTAATTAAAAGATGCAAGTTTATATTACTTATGTAAATTATTTGTTTGTTTGGTAACTCTGTTGAGACTTCTAGGATTTACAATTGTCCACTTTATGATTAAGTCCAAAAAAGAAAATGAATCTCTAGGTGTGAATACAAGTTATAAGGAAAAAGCCGGCATGATCTGGTACCTCTCTCCTCGTGCGAGGCTTTAACATTTCCAATTAATATGTGCGTCGATAAGATCAATACATAACAAGCCCTATATATAGTCTACATTGAAATGCAAATTGGTGTGGGCTAACAATAAATTCATCAAAGCAATAACATATTTGCATAGATAGGCATTTGTTAGCTACTCCAAGTGTTGTTTAAGATATTTTAATTCAACTCACTAGTTCAAATCAAATGGCTTCTGCAGCTCGCTTGGCCTTCTTTGCCGTTTCCATGGTTTTGCTTTCCTCAGTGGCTATGGCAACTGATTTCACTGTGGGTGATGGGACTGGCTGGACTCTTGACTTTGACTACACAGCATGGGCACAGGGCAAAGTTTTCCGTGTTGGTGACACCCTTTGTAAGTTCAAAACAAAAATCATATTCTTTAATCTTTATCTTTTCCATGTTGCTAGTTAATTTGTTTGTCCAGTTGGTTCCTTATAGTGGAAAGAAATAAAAATAAATAAATTGAATTAACATAAACTATAAAAATATGAATCTCATATTATTTTATTATTCATTTTTCTCCTTTTCTATTCTTTTTTTTTTCCTAAATAAACTCACCTAAAATTTTTATTAGTAGAATGAGATTTATTTATTATTATTATTATTGATCCATAAGAAACAACCTAATACGAATATTAAGTAGTTATGAGTGTATAGTAACAGTGAGTGTGTTGATGTTAATGAATGGGTAGGGTTCAACTACGACAACTCAAAGCACAACGTGGTGAAGGTGAATGGGCCACAATTCCAGAACTGCAGCTCCACGCCAAACAACGGTGTATTGAAGAGCGGAAAGGACAGCATAACGCTGCAAGCGGAAGGGAAGAAGTGGTACATTTGTGGAGTGGAAAACCACTGTGCTGCTCATCAAATGAAGCTTGTGATCAACGTTGAAGCCGCAGCTCCTGCTGCTGCTCCAGCTCCCACTTCCTCCGCTCATTCTCTGCTTTCATCTGTCTTTGGGGTCTTCATCGTTGCCATCGCTGCCATCTTTGCCTGAGATGGATCCAGACACTACTTCATCATCTAGCTTGCCACGCGCGTCCTCATCTTTCATTATGTTTTTTTTTTTTTTTTTATATTTTCATGGCTGTCGAATGAATTATTATGTTGCCTTATTTTGTTGTTGTTGTTGTACGGTGATCTCAATAATACATGTCTAATTTGATTTAGACTGGAAGATACAAATGTTTGTGGAAATTAAAGAGCATGGTTGCCAAATCTTGTTGTGTCTTTTTATGGGTTCAGTTGATGTCCCCATGTTTTTTTCTTTTTCTCTTCTTTTTCTTGGTTAATGATAATACTTCTCTTCTTTTTCTTGATGTCCCCATGTTGTTGCCGACTCTTTACTGCTTGATGCCAACTTAATTAGGATCACTAATTTTCTGGGCATGTTCTGTTAGCCTTTTTTTAATTTGCTTTAAAAAAATAAATCTTGTTGCCCTGTCTCTCAAATTAATAAGAGTTTAATTATTATATGATATAAAATTATTTTACACATTCAGTTAATTAATTAGAAATTATAATTTTAAGATAATTATTATAAAAGTGAATAAAATTATCTTGGGAATAATTTATCATCGGATGAAAATATAAATACATATCTTATCCTATCTTCTCCTTCAAGAAATTGACACGATTGATTGTCTGTTTAGTTTTCGTCAGTGTCATATATATATATATATATATATATATATATATATATATATATATATACTCTTTTTATAAGGAAAATAATGAACGGGCACGTAATTAGAGGATTAGTTTTACCCAAAATGGGAATAATGCTGAATTGAAACGTAAACCCATGATCAACTGCAGCAATTGCACATTGAATTAATTTGCATCATTTTGGATATCCATTTCAGAAGTAAATTAAACAAGCCATAGGCCTGGCGAAACTTCAATTTGATCCGTCAAATAAATCATTATGAGACAACAACTTTCACTTTCTCCTTTTTCACATCATTAAAATTTACATAACCACGTTAATTAAACCGGAACCATCCTGGTCTAATTGTGAAAATATGAAGCACCTTGAGCCATGAGGCTTTTGCTTACATCTGCAAGGTAACTTGCTATGACCAATACCAGAACCATCACAAGCATGAATTTGAGAGCAACTTCTCTAGTCGTTTCCTGTGGCAACGGTCTCACATAATTATAATTTTCTTCAAACTGGTGATACCCTTCTGCATGACCTATATGTTCTTCAGATATTCCCTCTTTGGTTGAGGCTTCTTCAGTGTCTTTTTTTTTATTTGTCCTTCTCTCTTTCTTGTTTTCTTGCTCCTCTTGGTTAATTTGAGGACTTTTCTTTGGCATCACCACCGAAAGAATGCTCTGCATCATGTTGCCATGGATTGCATCGTCATTGCAATATGATGGGATTTCGAATTCTTTCTTGAAACGTTTCCATCTGTTTCCTTCAAAATGACGCTCCCCGCTTATTACCAATAAACCAACATGGTTTATCTGAATTCTTATTTGGTCTCTCCTAAAACCTGAAACAGACAAATATGAAATATCTGCGGTCTAGTTTGTATAAAATGTTTAGATGAGTATGCACAGATTGAATAGCATTCAAATAAATATTGGGTTGTATAGATTCAACAGATTAAATTGCTTTTATGAAGAGGTGAAACCCTTCATGAAACATGTTATTTATTCTATATAGGGTTAAATAAGTTTTTGGTCATTTCAAATTTTGTGTTGTAGGGCTTCTAAATTTTTTTGCTCTTTTTTAGTTTTTTTTTTTATTAATTTGTATTGTTTATAATTAATCGCCAGCAGAGACAAAATTGGACAATAAAAGGGAAAAAAGTTAACCTTATAAGGACTAATTATGAAAAAAATATTAAACAAGGACTAAAGCTAAATAAAATAAATAAATAAATAAACTAAAACTCAAAATTTGAAATTCGCCTAAGACTAAAAACTAACTTAACCCTTCTATATATAAGTTTAGATACATGCAATGTAACATGCCTGGAAGGTGAAGTTCAAGGGTGTCACGACCCTCTTCTCTACGCCACATAAACAGCGGATCAAAATCTTCATAAGACCTATTAGTATGCTTGGAAATTTCCATTATTTCCAGAAGTTTGGTGTGTAAGGTGCTTTTAGGTTGAAAAGAGGAACCAATTAATAAGTTGGTGTGTCTCCGTAGGTTCTTTTACATATAGAACGTATAGAAGAGACTTGTAACGTAAAAAGAGCTTCAAGGTTGCCTTTTGGGTTCGTCATGAACTAGAATTATCCCTTGTTAACCTTTCCAAGTCTCGTCAGCTCGAGGGTTAGTAATTTCTATTGTTTACATTTATAAACTAGTACTCTTCCTTCATTATATTTCTCTAAGAAATAGGAATATTGGGATCATTCAAGTTGTTCCATTCGTAATAACAACGCATGCAAATGCTATACGAAGAAGCAAGCCATGAGAATTAATTAATATTTTTACAAATAAAAAAGTCCCGCTACTCTAAAATTATGTTGTTGTGTTTCCAAATTTTTATTCTAAGTTTAAACTACTCATATTTTTTGTTTAATTAAAAGAAATTTTCACACACACACACACATATATATATATATATAACATTAAGTATATATAATGAATTTTTTTAATGTAATAATCAATGTTTAGAAAATATTATAACACTAAAAATCTTTAAGATGGTTAATATTAGCATTATTATTATGATTATAATTATTTTATATGTTGAATATACTTATCTTATATAAATGACTTGTGATTCAAATTTTGAACATTTATTCATATCCAGACTGATTCAATGATAAATGAGGCCTAAAAATATTTTGAAGAAAGAACTATTATTTTAAATAAAAGTTATATTTGGACCCTTTTTGTTAACATGTGTCTTTTTTTCAATATATGTGGTCTTTTTTGTATAAATATTAATATTATAATTATTTTATATGTTGAATTACTTATCTTATATCAATGACATGTGATAAAAATTTGGAACATTTATCCTTATCAAAACCCGATCCAATGATAATGAGGTGTAAAGAAAAATTTAAAAAAATATTATTAAAAATAAAAGTTATATTTGAACTCTTTTTGTTAACATATGTGACTTTTTTGTATTATAAATTTTAAAATAAATAATTTATTTGTTGGTGAGCCTAAAGGATGAATTTCAGTTTCTTTACTCTTGGGTGAGTCCTGATCTATGTTGCGAAAAATATATTCCTCACAAACTTGATATATTTCAAAAAAAATATATAAGTACGAAATTACTTAATTAAATTCAAATCACTTTCTAATTAGATTGAATGAAATTAAATTTAATATTGTATTTTGGTGAACTCAATATATCTCTAGATAATCAAAGTTTGATTAACTTCTCAAGATACATTTTAAAAGATTGACATATTTCAATGAATATTGTTCAATACACATGAACCAAAAAATTATTTTAATAAATCAATATATGTGTGTGTATTTTTCACCATCATATTTTATTTTAAATAAATGAATGATTGAGATTGAGAGTAACTCTTTAAACTTACTCTTGAGAAAGTGGACCCCATCTCTCTTTCTCTTTCTCTCTCTCTCTCTCTCTCTCTCTCTATATATATATATATATATATATATATTGATTGTTAGAGTATAAATGTGAGGTAAAGTTTCACATCAGATAGGAATGAGAAGATTAAATATCATATAAGTTAAGATAAGACCCATAAATATGAGGTTTAAGGTTATGAGTTAAAGTACAGTGTTAGATTCACTTATATGATTGTCCATGGCTCATTGTTGTAAATCTCATCGGTGTTTATCCATCTCAGATTTCTCAACAATTGGTATCAGAGTCGATGATTCGATGTAGTGACTAGTATAAACAAGTACAATGGAGTTTACGGTGGATCAATGGATATAAAGATCCCTTGTATAGGAAGTCTTCCTACAGGTGAGTCCATGCATGGAGGTCAGACAATTAGTATCGTAGGTGTTGTGATGATGCAAGGTACTAGAACATATTGGTGACAATGGCTAGGCAAGCCAACGACAGTCACGGTTAAGCTCTAAGGGCTAAAGACTCAATACATTATGATTTAGAGATCGAACAATTTATTGCGTCGCAAAAACCAAAGTGGCTAAGTCCTTAGTCATTGAATTCTAATTCGGTCTCTAAATAGTGACCTAAGTAGTCGATCGCAATAAATAAAATTCGGTCACTGCATATTTGATTGTTATTTTGCTTGGACCAATTCAGCAACCAAAATTAGCTTTCGCTAATTAAGTCGCTAAAAATTAATAAAATTTTAAATATAAAATAAATTAAAATAATATTTGGTCGCTAATTCGGTGCTAAGTTATAGTAAAATGTATTAAAAATATAATTAGGTCACTATTTAATAATTAAGTTTAGAATCCAAAAGCAATTTGGTCTTTAAATGCTACTTAATATTAAATTTTAAATATAAAATTAATTAAAATACAATTCAGTTGCAGATTCAGACGCTAAAGGAAAATATGCTTTAATTTTTTGTTTTTTCATGTTACATTTTGAGCTAGTTAATAATTATTGACTATAAATATAATTTTTAATTAAATTGTATAATCAAACTTATAAATAAAAGTGGACATTCATAATGTGTAAATATATCTAATAACAAAGTTCTAATTTAAAGATTGATAAAGTGTAAATTCAAAGTTTTCGAAGTTTAATATAATGTAATGTCAAAGTTTAATAAAGTTCAAATTCATAACTAACATGATATAATCAAACTAAAATAAACAATAGCCAGCAGTCAATGGTCCTTTGACATGTCATGAGGATGATTAACCTGAGTATCGTCAACATGGTGCTCTGTTCCATCTGTTGTGGTAGTCGATGGACTAGGAGCTAGTATGATAGACTGAACATGCAAGTGTTGTAATATAGGTTGCATTTGCTCATTTTGTTGACGAATTTGCTCATTTTGCTCTTGCATCTGATGTCGCATCTCCTGACTTTGGTGGTCATGATTCTCCATCAGCTACAACATCTTTTCGCTCTTCTGCTAGGTATCACCTATATTATTTCTGCATAAAATAGGAAACAAGAACTAAAATAAAAATGATAGCAGAAACAATCCATTTTAAATTAAACCCAACATTAAAATTACCTTAAATTCTCCAAACCACCTATCGCGAAGGTCAACTAATACCTTCAACCAACTTGCAACTGGTTCACCAAACTTTGCCCTAATGATATCTGATATGATATTAGAACATCCATATGTTGGTTGAAACCTATGTACAAAGACATTGTCAATACCACATTTAAAAAAAATAAGAAAAATTAATAGTTAAATAAAATGCACTTACTCTCCTTTATATGCACGAATTAAAGGCCTCTGATCAACAATATGTTTACTATTTGGATCAGGTGGATACTCAGGTGTAAGAGAATCATCTAGTGTTGAAGGTGAAGCATCTCCAACAGTGGTAATGTGAATTGACTCCATTATAAAGGTCAGATTTGGTTGGTCTTGAGTTGTAGGAAGTATGTTTGGTGTCAGCGCAACGACATGAATCATCGACTTTGAAGTTGATATGTGAATGGAAGAGATGGAAGGGTTAGTGGTAATTGGAGCTCCCAAACTAACACCACGTCTTCTACCATGATTAAATGTTCTGCGACCACCACCTCTACCTCTATCTGTCATCTACATGTTTGATTTTGTTACACACGTACACACACATATATATTATATTTAAGAACAAACAAATAAAAGTGAAGTACCACAAGCAACACACTTTAGTAAACAAATAAATCCAATTTGTTAATGAAAACTCACATAAACATGTTATGTTTTCTACCCTAGAATATGTTACTTATCTTCTTTTTCATATTCATTACAAGAGTAAAAGTAATAATTATTACAAAACACAATCATACAAATGTAAATGTATGTATATATGTGTGTATATATATATACACACACACAATGAACATAAGACATGCAATCAACTTTAATATATGAATTATCGAAGAAGTATTTGTATCATCAAAATCACTCTTTATCTCATTCTCACTTAATATGCATTCATCCTCGTCTGGTTCAATCAAGTCTGATTGTTTAAGTAAATTTGTATCTATCTCTTCTCCTCCATCAACATCTGCAAGAGATTCATTAATGACATTAGGGTCAACTTCCAACACTTCTTGAAGCCCTACAAGCTCATCATCTTGATATGGAGCCTCTTGCTCAGTTTCACGACTATAATTCAGTGATTCTACTGTGAGCTTTTGTCTTCATTATGGCTAACCATCGTCAATGTCCCTCGGGATATGTTGCATAATAAACTTGTTTTGCTTATTGTGCAAATATGAATGGGACGTATGCTTTAGTATATTTTTTCGATTGCCTTACTTTGACAATCTCATAATTTTTATCTACTCGTGCCCTTATATAAGGACTATTATCAAACCAATCACACTTGAATAGAACTAACTTCATCAATGGGATGCCAATATACTCCAATTGACTAATATCAGACAACATTCCATAAAAATCAGATTTTAGTTGACCATCAGTTCCCCGTGCATAAACACCGCAATTAGAAGAATTCATGTCATCATTCCAGCTAACTGTTGAAATTTGTATCCATTTATAACATAGATAGGCCACGATTCAACTTTTCTCTTAGGTCCCAATGCCAAATTAACCACTATTGAATCTTGAATATTATTTTCTGGATTTAGAACCTAAAATGTTTACCAATTAACGTCGTATATAAGACCATATCACTATGGAAGAAATATTATTTGAATAATATATAAGGTGTTAACCTACATATTGCTTGAACCATGTAGGAAAGTATGATGAAATGTATTAGTTAAGTTGAGCATCTGAAGTAGTGAGATTCATCTCCCTCAAAAAATTCTAATAAATATTGCAAAGGAGAAAACAAATCACTCAAAGTACACAACATAACATCATTAAATTATTAATTAGAGTTATACAAGTATTAAAATCATCTTACTTTAAATATGACTCAACATCTGGACAATTTTGAAGAACGTACAAGAGAGCAACATGAAGATCAACTTGGTCCAAAAAAATATGTTTTGGATTTGCCACTCACTCTTCCAGGGTAATTGAAAATTGATATAGGAGGAGAAGATGAAGAACCTTCATTCGCATCAACATTTCGAGACATCCTAGTCCTCGTTGCAATTTGATCAGGATAGTAAAGTGAGGCAAAGGTAAATGTCTCCTCCACTAAGTACGCTTCACAAATCGATCCCTTGAATCTAGCCTTATTCTTGACTTTATTTTTGAGGGAATGTAAAAAACTTAAAATTAATATGAATAAGTATTTTCTTTAAAAATGACTATATAATGCAATGGTGTATAAATGATTACTCATTATATACCTCTCGAAAGGATACATCCAATGATATTGGACTAGACCACCAACTCTTGCCTCATAAGGTAGATGAACTAGAAAATGCTCCACTGAATCAAAGAAGCTTGATCATAATATTTGTTCTAACTTACACAACAATACTTGTATGTTATTTTCCATAACTCTTAGTTGTTCAACATTTAATGTTGTTGAAGTTAGTTCCCTGAAAAGTTGGCTAAGTTCAACAAGTGGCTTCCAAATAGGTTTTGATAATGAGTCAAATGCAATTGGAAGCAACCGTGCATGAGACAATCATGACTTTTCATTTCTTGTATTTTTCCCTTGTTAAGATCCACACACCGACCTAAATTGAAGGCATAGCCATCTGGTAACTTTAGTTCTTTGACCCATTTAAGAGCAACAAGTCTTTGGGATTTGGTCATTGCATAAGCTATCTTTGGTTTAAAGAACTTGCCACAACCAACATTTACCAACTCAAGCTCTTTCCGATTATAATTTCATAAAATGACAGTATTTTTTTTTTACCTATATTAAGATATTGTTGTTATTTATTATAATTGTAACCACTGCTTTTATTTCGTAATCTATTTCGAAAATGTCTGTTTTAGAATTAGCTTAAAAACGAATTTCGTAGTTATTCATTTGTTGCTAGAAATTTCTCTTTATTTATTTATATTGATTTTATTTTTCGAAAAACCAATAATAATAATATAAGTTGAAATTCCAAGTTAACGCTGTTAAATTTTTTTAACATTTAACGCGTAAAGAAAATTATACGTATTTACCTAGAATAACCGCGGTACGCGTCCCCATAAATATATATCACATAATAATAACATACAGTCCATGATGTACAGACCATAATGTATCCATAGCTCATATATAAATAGTTCATCCTAGAGAACTAAATATCAGTCATCCAAGATTCACAACTGCCACATCTTCTAGTACCATCCACTTCACTGATTATCTGCTCGCCCAATTTATTTGGGGTCGTCACAGGTGTCAACCACAAGACACAAAAAGGGTAAGTCATGATAAATTAAATTTAATTACATACAGAAATAGTAAACAGATAAATATAAATAATACGTATCAGTTAAATAGCATATAGCAAGTACAATAAAACCATCATTTCATACACAGCAGATAAGAAAATGCATGCTCATCTTATTAAATGATGCATGACTGAGATCTCAGCAACATCTTAATAATGGTGGCCACGGTCAGATAACTCCACCCTTAACTCAGTGGAACGAACCTATCCATCCCGTCAGGGTAGCCCAGTGTCGCGCAGGAGTCTCACTCTCATCCATGTGATCATCATGGTGGTGTGGTTCCCCACTGTCTCAACTACCCCCAAGTTAAAAACACGTATGGAACTCAGTTAATTATCTGACACTCCTCTTTATGAGATTTATCATCTCATCATCCCATGCACATGCAAATGCATCACTGGTTTATTTTATAATTTATTATTTTAATTTTATTCATTCTCATCATCACAGAGTCATCTTTTCTCATCACAGTCCAAACACGCATCACAGAATTGTCATCATGTCATCATAATTTCTCCCCACATCACAGGGTCATCATCATCTTATTATCATTTTATCACATCATTATTGATATTACAGAGTCATCAACACAGTCTCATAATATTACAGATAACCATAACAGTTAACATCAATATAACAGTTGGTAACATAAATATAAAATGAGCATAAATGAAAATTAATTAACAATTGGTAACATAAATACAGAATTAGCATAAATGAAATTTAAAACGTATTAAACCTAATATTTGGTGAAAGAATATATATTCTCATAATTATTCTAACTCATAAAATATAAATATCACAAGTTTAGGAAATAAAACAAATATAACAGCATGTATATAATTTATTAGTACAACAACATACGTAGAATAATCAAGTTTTGAAATTTTGTTATTGCAACTGTATGTCTTCTATGAGATTTCTTGATCTACTTCTTTTATGTTAATTCCTTTATCTTTTAAAACACCAAATCACTAACTACTGTATAAAATTAAATTTAAAGTATCAAACTTCCCTCACCTCAGTTGGATTTTCTATACCCCACTTGGCTTTTGCTTTCTCTTCTTCTTTCTACGTACCCTTCTCAACTAGCTTTGTTAAAATTTTATTTGTAATGGAGTGTGAAAGGTTTTGAAAAGGTGAAATATTTTAGCAAGACAAGGCACGGCTTAAGTGTGGACAAAGGAAAGGAATGTTTGTTTTTAATTTGAAATTGACATAAGTTGGTTACTTTTTTTGTGTGTGTGCTCCGTAGCTTTCCTTCACCACCGGTCCCTTTAAAAGCCCTCCGTTATGTCATCCTTCTTAAATGCAAGCTAATCACTTAAGGCTCCCTCCAATAAATTCCTTCCACCCAAGCCTATCCAGTACAAAGCAATAAATTCCCTTGTCCCCCAAATATCTCACGGTTTGTGCTTCAATTATATGGCCCTCCGTAGCTTTATTCATTCCCTTTATCTTATGTAATTCCATGCTAAAGTCAAATGAAGGACCAATGAGGGCTTAGGAAGACTTTTCAAAGTCTTAAGCAACCAATCAAAACTAACTAGCTTTTTCTCCTATTTTTCCTTCAATTTTCGGTTTCCCTTTGTCCCAAGCCAATCCGTAGCTTTTTATCCCCTTGGCTAATTGCTTTGATTCATTTAAGTCAATAGAATATCCAATAGGATGCAAGGAGGACTTTTCAAAGTGTTTAATCCACCAATCACCACCAAGTGGACTTTTTCCACTTTTTTCTTTCCAAGCCTACGGTTATAGTAATTTTGTGATGCCAAGCTTGTTTTTCTTCTACTCATCCGTGCACTTCCTTGCTTTAAATGGGATTTCCTTTATTTAAAGTTTATTCCCCCTTGTCTACCTTGCCGTTGACTTAGTCTTTTGTGGCTTATGTTGCTATTGGTTGCTTGCTTGACTTTAATTTCCTTCATTTGGTTCATTTTTTTTTTCACGTGGTCCCCATTCCTCATTCAATTGTATCCAATTCTATTTTTCTGATTTTTTCCTTTTGGGCTTAAAATTATTAAAGCCTACTAAGTCCTAAGCCATGAAATAGCCTTCATTCAATTATAATTTTCACTCTTTTTTTTTTTTTTCCCTACACCCTCTCGGCCCATCTTTTGCTCATGACACCATGCTTTGTTTTTAAGTTTACCATTTTATTCTTTTGTTAATTTAAGTTATAAAATTATTAGATCATTTCATTGGCTAGCATCTTTAACCCTAAAATTACAAGAAAACTCCCAGGGTTAATTTTATTCGAAAAAAATTTCTCATAACTTGATTAGCTAAAATCAATCCTTGTCTCTGAATAAATTTCGTAACTTCCTAAATATCTTATTATTAACAAATATAATTCCTAACCATTTAAAATATTAATTCAAGGTATAAGAATATTGGGGTGTTACAATAATAGTATTTTTATTTATATTAAACTTTATTTAATTAGGTTTGTATTTTTTTTAAAAGAATTAAATTATCTAGTAAAGATACGTAATTAAATAAAATGACAATATTTTATATTTATATATGTGATTTATCGACAATATTTTTTATCTATATTAAAATAAATAACATGAATATCTTAATATAGATAAAAAAAATGTTCTCACTAAATCACAAGCATTATTTTAAAAGATAAATATAATATATAAAATAAAAATAAAACTTATATAAATATACATATTCTCATTTATGTGAAAATAAAATTAATCTTATATAATATATTTTAAAAGATAATATATGAGATTATAAAAATATAATAAATTAAAAAATTGAATTTTGAAATATATTTGCATAAAACTTATATTAATATTATATTTTACACCAAATATTCAAATGAGTACTTGCGTGTAATGGTGAAGGAGTGTGTTTCTCAATCCAAGGATAATGGTTCTAGTCTTTCCTCAAACATATTTAAAGTTCTTATTTTTTAAGAAAATGTTGGTCAACTTTCTAGTTTAGTCAACATTTAAAATTTAACAGTCAACATTTAGTCAATGGTTTAGATCAGCTACTTAGATAGTGAATTTTGAAATATATAGGAACTTAAATAGTGAATTAAAAAATAAGAGGACCAATTTGGTGAAATAGGAAAAATAAGAGGACGAATGTTGTAATTAAGTCTTCAATTAAAGTCAATTTGGGATTTTAGTAAATACACAAGTTACTCATTGCATTTTATTGGATCTTGCTTAGTGCAATGTTGTATTAAAGTCAAATTGGATCTTCATCAATGCATAAATTCCACTTCACCATATTGAACCTTAATGAATCATTAATGTTACACTTATGCCTTATATTTTAAAATACTTAATTTTATAAAATTTGATTATGACATATTTTTAGAATATAAAGGGCATTTATTTATTATAATTTTTAAATAATTATATAAAATAAACAATCATTTTGTACAAAACATAAATTAAAAGACTAATGATAAACATGACTTATTTATCTTAATCAAATAATGCAAATATTGGTTTGTTAATTTTATTAAAAATTATCATAGTATAATTAAAAATATTATATATTTATTATGATTTATAAAATATTGTAAATATTGGTTTGTTAATTTAAAAATATTAATTTCAAAGTGTATTTAAGTATATTATACATTTTATTATGATTTACAATAAATTAAAATTTAGTTTCTTATTTATTTTAAAATAAATGTATTCGGTCGCTAATTTCAAAAATATTATTTAGTCTTATAGCGGCTGAAACATCTTCTATAGCTAGCTACATCATAACATAGCGATTGAGTATGATTTAGTTGCTATCATCAAGTTCACTTTGATTGTTATTTCGGTCGCTAAATACTTTGCATTTATATATATCTCGCGATTGAAGTAGCGACCGAATTGTTCAGCGACCCTTCATTTCAGCCGCTAATTCGGTCGCTTGAGCAAGTTAGCCACCATAATTAAATTCGATTGCAAAATTGGATAATATGTTTCAAAATTACCACACTTTATACATCATCTATTCTTTTTTTACGTGAATTTAATTAACTTTCATTGGTTTTTTTAATTTAAATGTATTACTTTTTTAATAGATGTAATTTTAAATATTTTGAATTAATTAAGAATAACATAGAATTTATCTTAAAATGAGAGTTTCCTTAATAAAGTTATTTGATTTAAATATAAAAATTTATTACCCAAATTTAAAAATGAGATAATTTTATATCATTATTTTCTTTAAAATATTTTGTTTTAAAAAAATCCACGTAGAAAAAAAAAGGCGAAGATCTAACAATTTGATATCTCTTAAAAAATATTTATCTCTTTACTATTGTTTCATAAAATAACTTTTTAGTATATATTATAAAGATAATAATTGCATTCTTTCTTTCTTTAGAAAAATATATTATTTCTCACTTTATAATATTCATTGCAGAGGATAATCGCATTGTTTTTATTAGACAGTATATTATAGTATTATTTATTTTCTTTTTTTTAATACTTTTTATTTTATATCTTGCTATTGTTATTTTGAAGGCTATAGATGAATCTATTTTTTTGTTTCGGTATTTAGATGATTCTATTTGTGATCAAGTGACTTATAAACCTTTTATTTTATATTGATTTAATTATAATTTTTTAAATTTAAAATATTTATTACTTATTATTAATATTTGTCAATGGAGCAAGTTTGCAAACATTATATAAGATATGACAAGTTGAAAAACTTTAAGTGCATGAGTTGAGACAGAGGCCATGTACAATCTTGGAAAAGCAAATCAAAAATATCGGATTGTATCAGACATCTTCTGGGAACTCGCCGTCTAGGTAGTAACTATTGAATTGATTATTGCTGAGATTAACATTCTTCTTTTCCTACTTTTCAATATTTTTGAAGTAAATTATTCTTTAATAATTCATTCTTATTAGAGATTTAGAAGCATAATTAGTAGGGTGATTAATATAAATCCATAAAAGTTTTTTTATAGCACGTGATCCTAATGATTAATATTTATATAGTTTTGAATTTAACAAAAAAAAAAGATGCTTAATCTATCTTCTGTGCAAGTATATTTTTATATTACACGATTTTGGATCATTTGAAAAATTGTATAATTATGAATATTTTCTATGAAGGTGCGCACTTAGCTATGGCAAAGAAGAATTGCAGGATTTGCCAAGAATCTGCGAGTGCCACTCTCATTGAGCTGGGATGTTATTGCAAAGAAGACTTGGCTTTTGCCCACAAATAATGTGTTGAGAAATGGTTCAGCACCAGGGCTGACAAGTATGTGCCTTATTAAAGAGATTTAACTCGGTTGAGTATTGCGCGAATTATTATAAATTCTGTGATACATGAGTTCAATTCTTAAGAAAGAATAAACAAAACCTTAGAATCGGTTTACATGTACTCACGTGTACAAATTTCTCATAGAACTCAATTACTGTTTCATTAATTTTTTTTTCTTCTTTTGTTTGATATAAATGAAACAGAATTTGTGAAATCTGTCGATCCATTGCACGCAATTAATGTAGCGTTACCTGGTGCGGCTGAAACGATGAGGACATTGCCCGAACGTAGGAATGCACCAAACAATCATATATGTGAGCGAAATGCAATCGCCAGAATGGAGAAATGTACTAATATACGGTGAACATGGTGGATTTCAATTGCGCGCATGGAGGAATAATGTGCCAATATACCGCGAAAATGATGAGATGGAGGAGCCACAACCACCATCTGGATTTTGCGCCGCCCAATGTTGTGTCCACTGCAAACACTGGATTATCACTATTGTCATTGGGGTCGCTGTTTGTGGTGCTGTTTATGGCATATCCAGGGTCTTCTTGTTGTTGAATTTGTTTATGGCATATCCAGGGGCTTCTTGTTGTTGAACACTTCCACAAATAAGCCCTAATGAAATCAAAGATGAGGACTGTTTGTTATACAAGTATTGTGGCCTAACACAATGATAGAAAACTATCTAAGGATCATGATGATGGAGGTTCATTCTAAGTTAAAGGTCTAAAAGAAGAATTTGAAGCACTTCCTTTAGTGAGTTTTGAAGGACGGGACAAGAATTAGAATCCAAGTCCTTCAAGACCACATCAAAAGTCTTGTCAATTGTAATAAACAAGTGTTGTTTGTTTTAATCGATTACAACATTTTTGTAATCAATTACACAAACAAATCTGGTTTGTTTTAATCGATTACAACATTGATGTAATCGATTACACAAGGCTGAAACGCTCTATTTTAATCGATTACAGGTCATATTAATTGATTATTTTTGGTTTAAATCGTAGTGCTTCCCTATATTTTGTTATTTTTTGGTAATGGGCTTTTACATTTCCACAAATAGTCCTAAACTTATGTTTTTAGGTGTTAATTAGAGGACTAGCTATATAAATACTCAGACTTTGCTATTTTTGGTCAACTTTGATTAATAGAAATTAAGCATTTGCTTGAATTGAGAGCTTAGTCTCTTGTTGATTCTTGACTTAAACCAAATCGATTCTTATCAAGGAAGTTTTCCTTTGTGGTAAATCCTCCTCCGACTTATCTTTTCGTTTGTGGATCGTGACATCATTCCTAATCATTCTTTAATCTTCTCCATTTTTCTATTTGAGTTTTAAACCACAATTCATGGAGTCTTGAACCTTGCAATCCGGAAACGATCCAAACCAAGCATTTGTGTCTTGGTAGTCATCATGTGGTAATCAGAGATTGATTCCAGAAAACATTTTGTAAAGATTTCTATCTATGTTATTTGTATTTTCGTTTATATTTTTTTTCTGGAAAATGAAAATTGAAAAATTCATGATTCTTGCTTATTTGTTGTTCTTTGTCTGTTTCTTGTGTGATTTTTGAGTTTATCTTCCAATTGCCTTCATTTTCCTTATCATTTTGTTGAATTTTGAGTTGTTTTGAATATGGGTTATTCTTCATGTTTTTCGTGTTCTTCATGAAACTTATAGCATTTATGAAAATTTTCTGAATTTGATTCATAAAATTTCTGTCTAGAGAGTTTTGAGGCATTTGTGCAAATATTAAAAGTTTTGGGTCCTAAAAGAGAAATTACGAAGGACCAAAAGGCAATTATAAAAGAGTATTTTGGGGTCAAAATGAAAATATCAAAAAATATGAGGACCCAAATATAAAAAAAAAGTTGACAGCCAAAATTTTATTTTTAAAGCCCTCTCTCTTAGTGTGTGCTTATGATTGCTTAATAGCATTGTCTTTTTGCATAATTACAATGGGTTATATTTAGTCAATATATTTTTTTTATCTTCATAATTGTCTTTCTTTGACTTTTCTTTTGAATTGTGTTTTTCTTGTTGAGTTTTTATTGCTTGTCTGCTAAATTTTCAAGGTTTTATCTTAGAGTTTTTCTTTCTTCCTTGATCTCTTAAGTTGAGTTTGAATTTCTTTCATCTTTCACTTTGGATATTCATTGAATTGGAACCTTTGATTGAATTTCAAGAGTTGAACAAGAGATAGAGAGTAGAAAAAGACAAGAGTGAACCTTATAGAAAAAGTCTTACAAGTGTGAAACACAAGTGTTGAAGAGTGTAAACACTTAGTGAGTGGAAGATCCATTATTGTTTTGTTTTACTACCCTTTTCTTGTAGCAATGGTGTCCGATAGCGATAGTGATCCACTTTTACCTAGAACCGCTATGCTAATGACTTCATTGGATAAACAAATGGATAGGTTGCAAAGAAAGGTTGAAAGAAGGATGGATGAACGTTTTGATGAGATACAAAGAAGTACTCAAGAGTTGAGTGGGAGAATGGAGGACATGGAGAGTAGGAGACATCATAGTTCACCTCATTCTTCTCAAGGGAGTGATGATGGTTATGATGATGGTAGAAGGCATAAGCCTAAGAGGAATAGGGATGGAATAGAAGATGTGAAATTCAAACTTCCCAAGTTCCTAGGTACTAATGACCCAGAAGTTTAGCTTGATTGGGAGATAAAAGTTGACCAAGTTTTCGATTGTCACAATTTTAGTGAAGAAAAGAAAATGAAGTTGGCTAGCTTAGAATTTGAGGGGTATGCCATGACTTGGTGGACTCAAATGCAAATGGAAAGAGGAAGATTGAGGAGACATAGACCAGACACATGGATGATAATGAAAGGAATCATGAGGGAGAGATTTATCTCATCTCAATACATAAGGGACTTGCATAACAAATTACAAAGGCTCGGTCATGGAAGTAAATGTGTTGATGACTATTACAAGGAGATGGAACTTTCTTTGGTAAGAGCAAACATTGAGGAGACTAATAAGGCTACAATGACTAGATTTTTTAATGGCTTGAATAGGGACATTCAAGATGTTGTCGAACTTCAAAACTACAACACCATGGATGAACTTCTACATAGGGCTATGAAAGTGGAGCAACAATTGAAGCGAAAATAAGCCTACAAGAAGTCTTCATATGGCCATTCTTCTTGGAAGGATAAGGACACTTCCAAGAAGGAGGGTTCTTCTTCCCAAAATGTTGAAAGAAAGTCTTCAAGAGGTAACACTACTTCTCCTACTCAATCTCCTTCCTATAAATCTAGTTCAATTAAATATTTTAAATGTTTGGGTAAGGGTCATATTGCATCCCAATGTCCAAACAAAAGATCATGATTGTGTTGTAAAATGGAGAGGTGGATAGTAAGTCATCTAGGAGTTCTAATATTTCCTCTAGTGAAGATGAGGATGATTGTTTCCTTAGATCGGAAGTGAGAGATCTTTTAATGGTAAGACGCCTCATGGGAAGCTTGTGCAAAGATAGAGATGATACACAAAGAGAAAACATTTTCCATTCTAAATTCTTGGTGAGTGGAAAGGTTTGTTCTCTAATCATTGATGGAGGAAGTTGCACCAATGTTGCAAGCACTAGATTAGTAGAGATGCTTGGTTTAAAAACTCCTCCTTACCCTAAACCTTATAAATTGCAATGGTTGAGTGACAATGGTGAGTTGGTGGTGGATAAGCAAGTGTTGCTTACATTTTCCATTGGCAAAAATATGTGGATGATGTGCTTTGTGATATGGTTCCTATGGAAGCTAGTCATTTGTTGCTTGGTAGACCTTGGTAATATGATAGAGATGTGGTACACAATGGGGTCACTAATTGATACTATTTCCTTCATAAAGATAAAAAGGTAGTCCTCTAACCTTTGTCTCCAAGTGAAGTGTGTGAGGATCGAATAAAAATGCGATTGAAAAGAGAAAAAGAAAAGAAAATTAAAGAAAAGAGTCATTTGAGAAAGAAAAGCCAAAAAGAAAAAGATGGCAAAAAGATTGATAAGAGAGAACCCAAGAAAATAGAAAAAAAGAGTGAAAAACAATTAGTGGTAAAACCGGGTTTGTTCATCAAACCTATGACGATAAAAAGAGTGATGCTAGGTAGACAACAAATGTATTTACTAATTCCAAATTATTTGTGCTTGTCTTCTAGTTCCTTTGACTCACCTCCAGGTTTTGATACACTTTTAAAGGAGTTTGAGGATGTCTTTCCACAAGACATACCCCATAGCTTGCCTCCTTTAAGAGGAATTGAGAATCAAATTGATCTTGTTCCGGGAGCTTTACTTCCTAATAGCGCTGCCTATTTGAGTAATCCGGAAGAGACCAAGGAGATTCAAAAGTCGGTTGAGAGTTGATGCAAGGAGGATGGGTGAAGAAAAGCTTAAGCGCATGTGCAATGCCGGTCATCCTAGTCCCAAAGAAAGAAAACATGTGGAGGATGTGCACGAATTGTAAACCCATCAACAATATCACCATAAGGTATTGACATCCTAATCCTAGACTTGATGATGGGGTAATCCACTCTACAATTTATTTTTCTCCTTGTGAGGTATTTTATGATGTTAGCACATTATTTCCTATTGATTTAATTTCCTTACCTAATGATTCTTTTATTTTTAGTAAAAATGGGCTTTCTAGAGCCACTTTTCTTAGGAATCTCCATGGAAGGGTGCTAAATCATATTGCGAAAATGATGGAGCAATTTGCTCGACATGCCAACAAGGGAAGAATGACCACGATATTTGATCCTGGAGTTTGCATTTGGGTGTATCTAAGGAAGGATAGGTTTCCTTTCCAAAGAAAATCTAAACTCCAACCTAGGAGTGATGGACCTTTCAAGGTTCCTTGAGAGGATTAATGACAATGCTTACAAGATTGACTTGACAAGTGAGTATATGGTGACTTCTAGTTTTAATGTCGCTGATCATTCTTCTTGTGATGTAGGTGTTTTGAATGCAAATCTATGGACAAATTCTTTTCAAGAAGGAGGGGATGATAGAGGACTATCTAAGGATCATGATGATGCAGGTCCATTCCAAGTCAAAGGTCTAGAAGGAGAGCTTGAAACACTTCCTTTGGTGAGCTTTGAAGGACTCATGGCAAGAGCTAGAACCCAAGCCCTTCAAGACCACATCAAAAGTCTTGTCTATTGTAATAAACAATGTTTGTTTTAATCGATTACAACGTTTCTGTAATCGATTACACAAACAAATCCTATCTGTTTTAATCGATTACAACATTGTTGTAATCGATTACACAAGGCTGGAACGCTCTATTTTAATCGATTACAGGTCGTATTAATCGATTATTTTTTGTTTCAATTGTAGTGTTGCCTTATATTTTGTTATTTTTTGGTAATGGGCTTTTACATTTTCGCAAATAGGCCTAAACTTACGTTTTTAGGTGTTAATTAGAGGCCTAGCTATATAAATACTCAGACTTTGCTATTTTTGGTCAACTTTGATTAATATAAATTAAGCATTTACTTGAATTGAGAGCTTAACCTCTTGTTGGTTCTTGACTGAAACCATATCGATTCTTATCAAGGAATCTTTCCTTTGTGGCGAATCTTGCTCCGACTTATCGTTCCGTTTGTGGATTGTGGCGCCATTCCTTAATTCTCCATTTTTCTATTTAAGTTTTAAACCACAATCCATAGAGTCTTGAAGCTTGCAATCCGGAAACGATCCAAACCCAGCATTCGTGTCTTGGTAGTCATCACACAAGCACAAACTTATCAACTTCAGAGTCTCCATGCTAGTTTTTTGTTTTCATTTTGTTTGGTTGAGATAAACATTTTTATATTATTAGGCAAAGCAATTTATATGACTAATAAAGCACAAGGAGTGCTACAGTGGAGCCTATCAACGGGTAGAATATAGTCAAACGAATATAAAAGCACCTAATATAAGGGTGCCACTACATTATGCAAAATGGTAGCGGTAAATGTTTTTGCCCAACCTATTGAGCATATGTTTGTAGAAAAATGATTAAATGAGGTTAGCAAAAACATCTACACCATTCCTTTTGTGTTTAGTGTCCATTGATCCGTTGGATTGTGTCTCCTAATTCATACACAACAAATTAGATGGTAAATTAAATATGCACAGAATAGTATAACGAACTGTTTATATATTTTTGGTAATCACTATAATTAGAAAAGTAAGAAAACAAGTTTTGGTTCTTTTTGAGAGATGACTATGAGACTAATTGTTGTTCATCTCTAAGAATGTATTATCTCTCATAAATTTAATGTGTGTTATTAATTAAACTGCACCCGTTAGCTAAACCAATTGAGGATTTTATTTAGGCCTTAAATTAAAAAATATATATATATATATAATTGAATTTTTGCTCTTGTAAATTCCTTTATAATTGAGTCTTTAGAGTTATCTTATGATTGCTTTTAATATAGTTTGTACCGATTTTGAAAATTATAAAGACCTAATTACAAAAATTGTACAAGATAAAGACTACGATCGACCTGTTACAATTTTTTTAGTTTAAGGATCACAAATAATGTAAAACTTATTTCCACCAACCAAAGCAGCAAGGAAGTAGTTATAAATCTTCACTGTGGGCCGACACCCACACTCCTTGACCCTATAAAACATCTTCAAAGCTTGGACCTCACCTAACCCAACAAGTTCTCAAAGAAGATAGTGAACCCTAAGTTGGAAATTGCTATTGGCCCATTTCCATTGTTATTGGCTCTTTTCAAGGGGATGACACTTTTTTTATTCCAAAAATATATTTTCCGCAGAATTATGATTTTGTTGTATAATCATGTACAAAATGTATAACATAAATGTGTTTCCTTTAAGGTGTAGGGGTGCAAACAAAATCTAAAACGCATGTTTCCGTTTTAGATTCTGTATGCAGAAACACATTTCCCGTTGAACATTTGTATGCATCCACTATACTATAACGAAAATATAAAATTTAAAATGGAAACGTGTTTCCATTGTGTAATGTTTTTGCATCCCTTGGTATTCAATGGAAACGTATTTTCATTAATTATTTTTTAAGAAAATTAATTGTAGAAATAAGTTACCTTTTTTACATGAATTAATTTTGATACAAATTATAGTAATGACAACACGCATTACCTTTTTTAATAGTAATCAAATTAAGTGTTTCATAAATTACCTTTTTATTTAAATTTAAATTAATGATGACATAAATTACGCTTTCTAATTGTAATCAAATTAATATCATGAATTCATTTAATTACTATTAATAAAGATAATTCTTAAAATAATTAAATTGATTGCTTCTATAAACAAGAACTTGTATCCAATGTTATTAAAATCGGCTCGATCATTGATTTGATCAAGATAGTGGATTAGTGGGTTAGTGATCCAATCGGTGGGTCAATAATTGGCCCGATTTGACCCGATATATTTTATAAATTCAAAATTATATATGTATCTATTATGTATAAGTATATAACTAACATTATTTATGTAAGAAAAACTTATTTATACTCAAAAATCCAAAATAACAATTGATAATAATCCAAAATTTTAAATAAAAAAATTCCAAAAAAAGTGAACCTGGGCGGGTCGAACGGGTTTGATCGATTTTGATTGGGTCAACTGTATAAACGATCCAATAACAAAATCGGACCGGTTAGCTTACCAGGTCCCGGTCTGACTGATTCGACTGGCCGGGCTGAATCGGTTTTCATAAAAACTGTGCTTGTGTCCAATTAATTTAATTTTGTGACATCAGGTGATAAAAAATGTGTGACATATATCACAATTAACATATACAAAACAAGATATTGAGTGTTAAAAATGGTAAATTCATAATTAATTTGATTATTTAAAAAATTTTAACTTGCATTTATAATTAATAAAAAATTGTAAAAACAAAAGATAATATAATTTTTGTCATGCTCTTTGTTGAGGTGCACCACATAATCATATTTTTGTTGTGTATTTTTTTTTGTGTTTTAAAAAAACATAAAGAAAACAATTTTGTTGTACGTCTTAACGAAGATCACAATGAAATCGTATTTTTATTGTGTATTTATTTTTTGTTTTAAAAATACAAAATGAAAATAAAAATTTATTGTGTATTTCAACAAAAATTACAACTAAATTGTATTTTTGTTGTATATTTAACACGAGATGAAAAGAAGGGGGCCATGGATTAAGAAGAAGGGGGAAGAAGGATGCGTGAAGTGTTTGAACAAAGGGTCCTTCTACTCTTTCTCGCTCACTTTTTTTTTTTTTTTTTTTTATGGTTTAAAGGTTTTGTGATGGTTCTCGTTTGTTCATGGCTTGTGGGGCTGATGGGATGGGCTTTATTTAGGTATGGTGCACATGAGTCTAGATTCTCAGTATGGGGTAGTAAAAAATCACCACTAAATACTAGGTTTAAAAAATTGTCTAACATTTTATTCTCTAACATTTTCCAAATCTTTTTTTCTCATTTAATTTATTACTTTATTTTATTTTTATAGTACGCTATCTTGTTCCATTCAGTAGTTACGTTAAAAAGAACTTTTACATCATATTACTTTATAGTATTATAACCAATATTAATTGACATAAGTGTGGTTTATATTCTTTAATCAAATGATAAAAAAATTCGAATCCTGATATTAAATATGAAATAAATTACAAAAATTATTTTGTACAATTAGAAAAAAAAATAGCCATAAAAAATGCATCTTGCACCTTGACTATGTATGCCCTACTTGGTATTTGAGACTGCAATTAATTTCATCAATTGGCGGTGTGCAAAATGAAGAAAGAATAAGATAAAGAAGGAAGTGATTGTTAGTATTGGCAATTGAATTTAAGGGAATAGTAGGTTCGATGATGGAGAGAAACCGAGAGAGTGGGTTTAGACGTTTAGTGTACCAAGTTCCAATTTCGGGCAACAAAACAAAACAGACCCGTTATAGGTGTACATATAAATAGGTGCACGGTATTCACTTGTATGACTAGACAATTAGCCATGAGAGATGATGCTCATTCATTGATGACTGTTAGTTGCACACGTGAAATAGCCACCTAGTAGTTCCATCTTCCAAACCAATCGAGGAGTGAAAGTTTTTACTTGGTACAACAATTTATAAAAATTAAAAAGAAGAAGGGTGTTGTAAAATAACTAACATAATAACATTTTTAACAGTAGATCCTAAATTGAGATTTTAGTTCACTTTGATAAATTTCATAGTATCACTTAAGATTAAAGATTTCTTTAAGATATGTTGATTTTTATAATAATTATTTACTCATTATATCAACTATCAATTTTTAGTGGTTGATATATAGTATTTTTTCCACTGAAAATGAAATTGAGCTAGAAAATAATTTACATTGTGTGAATAATATACTCAAAATGTAATGTGTGTGGTACTTTGAGATTCAAGAGCTGTCACTACCATCCTCAAAAATCCGAACCATTAAAAGACAGGTATATACAACGTATACTTAAATATTAGGGATGTAATAAATATAGAGAGAGGAAAAAAATGAGGGCCAAGATTTCTTTTTTCCTTTATTCTTTTTTAAATCTTCCCAAAATCTCGCACTTTGCATTTGCATGTTATTTTCAATCACGTTCTCCTAATTGCTTCGTCCATTTTTAGTCACGTTGAATATCGTGGTTATGTCTGTAGAAAATTCATCCACCTCGGTGGCCGTCGCAGAAGGACAATCCAAGAATGCCATGAAGCCCAAATGTGAGTTTTTCTTCTTCCCATCAATTTTGTTATTGATAAGTTAATTTTTGGATTTTAGATGAATTTCATTGAGGTGCCTGAAATGTCCATGCATAACAATGAGGCAGGGTTTTGATGATTAACATGGATGTTTTACTATAAACAGGTTTAGGGGTGGTTGATAAAATGTTTAGATTTGCAAAACTTTGGTTCATTAGGATCTTGAAAAATGTTTGAATCACATACCCATATGAAGTTGTGTGTAGAGATTGATTCAAGTGTCATAAAAACGTGTATAATGATATAATTATAAAGGAGATTAATCAGATTATCCATTGAATTCTATTGATTTTTCTTTATAGAATGGTCAAAGGGTATATATATATATATATATATATATATATATATATATATATATATATATATATATAAATGAAGGGAATTTAGAATCCTTACTTATCTTACTATATATATATATATACCATATTGCATCACTAGAATAATCATTATTATTTTCATTGTCTTGTGGTTTCTTTGTTAAACAAAATGCCATGGCTTGTGAAGTTTGAATATTACTTCTTCCTTTTTTGTTTTATTCTCTTATAATTGTTGCTCTTTTGTTTCTCAATTTTTAAATGTTAAGGATTCGAGGTTGTTGTGATGATTGATGCTGATAGTTTCATATTCTCACTCTCTCTTCGGAGTTTGTGTCTTCTATAGCATCTGTCTAGCCATGTGACTCATGAAATTTTTTATTTGTGGTAGATTCTAGATTCTCACAGCAAGAACTTCATGCCTGGCAACCAATTCTAACACCTAGTTGGGTACGACTTCCAACATAACTTTTTTCGTTTTACAACAGAATCATAGTATGCAACAGTTTTTGTGTCTAGATTTTCTTACTGAATTTATTTTTGTTTTCCAGGCTATTTCAATATTTACGGTTATAGGACTCATATTCATTCCCGTTGGTCTTGCTTCATTGTTTGCGTCAGAGAGTGTAAGAAATTGTCTCCATACATATTTATTAGTATATTATATAGTATCAAATAGTAGAATTATGGTACTCAAATTGAATGTGCATTGAACAAGATCTTCTGATACAGGTGGTGGAAGTTCCATTCCGATATGATGATGAATGCCTTCCACCTGGTCATAAAAATGATGCAGTGGCATATATTAAAGACGTTGGGTCAAACAAAACTTGCACCAAAAAACTGACTGTTAGTACAATTGCTTATCACTGATATGATTGAAAATGAAGTTCTGCATTGCTTTGGGGAATTTATTTCTCCTTGTTTGATATCATATGATAGTTTAGGTTGCAACCTTTATAAAAATAATTTGCTGCAAATTTTGCAGGTTAAGAATAAAATGAAGGCCCCTGTTTATGTCTATTATCAGCTTGATAACTTTTACCAAAACCATCGTCGGTATGCGCAAAACTAGCAAAATCTTTTTCCCTTTCTTCCTTTGCATCAGTGCATTTGATTTGGCATTTCAATCCACTTTTCAGTCGAATCCTATTCATTAGACTCGAGTTTCGTCATCTTCAATAGTGTTCTGTTTCCGTGCTCTTAAATTTGGATCAGTCTGATACAACTCCAAAAGTTAGCTCTATATATTCTCTTTTGGTTTGTGCCATGTCCCCTTTTGCATACTAAGATTACACATATATCTAGAGAACATCTTGATTTTCATGAACTTCTATTTGTATTTTGTTTGTCCTCATGTTTTACAAAACTCACTCAATTTATGAGATCTAAGCAAAAAAAAAAAATCATTTTATGCTGAATGTTGAAATGATCTTCTCTACCTGGATTTTGGATAATATTTTCAGATACGTTAAAAGTAGGGATGATAAACAACTGAGGAGTAAAGCAGCTGAGAATGATGTAGGCTCATGTAGTCCCGAAGACTATACACCAAATGATATGGGCCATAAACCAATTGTTCCTTGTGGCCTTATTGCATGGAGTCTGTTCAATGACACATACAAACTTACAAGCAATAACAAGGATTTGGTGATCAACAAAAAGAACATAGCATGGAAGAGTGACCAAAATGGGAAATTCGGGTCTGATGTTTATCCAAAGAATTTTCAGGCTGGAGGTTTGATTGGGGGTGCTAGGCTTAACGAGAGCTTACCAGTTAATATATCCTTATTGCTGAATAATTTGTATTTATGTTCACTTTTTTTTTTTTTTGTAGAAAATTAGGCCCCCTTTACTTCTATCTTCATTTTCTATTTTCACTTTTAATTTACAAAACTGTCATCTGGTTTTCAATCTGTTTCATGTTTTCGAATATTTATACAGGAAAAAGTGAAAGCAACCTTTTATTTTTGTTTTGTCGGTTTCGTGTACAATATATTTGAAATCAGGAAACAGATTGAAAACAAGGTGACAATATTGTAAATTAAAAGTGAATACACGAACTGAAAACAGAATAAATGGAGCCTTAATTCCTCTTCACTTTTTGATATTTTGAGAAAATTAATCTTTCTCATCATGTGACATGATGCACCAGTTGAGTGAACAAGAAGATCTCGTTGTTTGGATGCGGACAGCAGCACTTCCTACTTTCAGAAAACTATATGGAAAGATTGAGACTGACATTGAAGTTAATGAGGTAGTGCTTGTAATAGAGAACAACTATAATACATACGAGTTTGGAGGCAGAAAGAGCATTGTTCTTTCAACCACAACTTGGGTTGGTGGAAGAAATAACTTCTTGGGGATGGCATACATTCTCATTGGTGGGATTTCCTTGTTATTGGCCACAGCTTTTCTACTTCTATATGTGATGCAGCCAAGGTGAGGAACTACTACATATTCTCATCTCCTATACTTCATGGTTCTGTTAATTTTTTGGTTAAAAACTGTGTTTGGTTTACCGTTGAAAAATTTCTAAACAGCCGTTGAGTCAAAAGTTATGAATTCCTACTTCTCACTAAACGTGCATGGGAATGTGTCTGTTCAATCCAACGTTAAACCAAACACACACTAACAAATTGGCCATTATTTTTTCTTCAAGATTGGTTTTTCTTTTGTTGCTTACATGGTTCAAATTACAGTGTTTAAGCAATCTTTAATTTGATACTGGCAAATAGATGATGACATTGCTTTATTGTTGTATAATATGCAGGCCACTTGGGGATCCATCATACTTGTCTTGGAACAAAAATCCAGGAAGTCTAAGATGATTGGATATCATCTTTTTTGAATTGAATTGTTTAACAATTCATTATTTCCCATGTCTCAAGAAAGGGATCTGTCACGAGGCTTGTACTTGGGACTAAGTTCATGAACTTTTTAATCTTTGTTGTTTCATAGAACTTTCCCCAATATTAATTAATTTATGGGTAGATATAAATCTGTCATTTTGAGCACTTAAAATTGAAAAAGGGACGACAAACATCTTTAGGTGTTTCTGTTTCTTTTTTAGTTTTTAAACCACTTATTTTAGAAATAATTTTCAAAATTTAATAGATTTTCTTTTATAGAAATCGATTTTTTTTTTACATGATGAGAAATTGATTGCTGAGTAGTTTAGAATTGTTTTAGAAAATAGTATTTTTTATATAAAAAAGTGATATGAGAATCATACATGCTTTTAATATTTTAGATTTAATTTATACTGGCATGTAACATATGTACTACCCAAGTTTTATATTAACCACATTTAGAAATTCTGTGCACAACATAGGTTGAGTCTGAGCATCGAATTTTAATTTAGATAATAAAAAACAAACACAAAGTCTGTTTTTTAGTGATATTTAACCTAAATTTAACTTTATTCTAATCTCAAAATAGTTAGTCCAAAAACAACATTTTAATTAAGAAAAGATAAATATAAAAATATTTTACGAATATTTTTTTTTTATCAAAGGAACTTGGATTGAGAAGTCGAAAGGATAACCTAGGGGCACTCACATCCAAAGGCAAATTCAAACCCTAAAGAAAGTAATACATCTATGTATCATCTAACATTTTTATATCTAAATTAAAAGACTATATCTAAAAATTAGTTCAAACTAAATTACAAACACTCCTACCACTGTAAGCACCACCTAGTGGCAGTGCTATATTTGATTAAGTAATAAAAAAAATTCGATCCTCGTCGTATAGGAACATTTTCCATATATTTTTCTTAAGAAAAAAAAGTAGTTCAATTTCACTATTGGCACTATTTGGTGATGGTTAGTGATGACAAGATAATAAAAATTTAATTATTTCAAAGACTAGATATGTTTTTGTTATTTAAATTTGTGGTAAGTTTTTTAAAACTCAAATTGAGGTGATTTTTTTACCTTGATATTTAAGAATAGTTGTTTTCAATCCTTGTCGTACGCATTATACTCGTTGGCGTCACTGGCCACATCCATGTCGTCGTATGTCACGTAATCAACATATGCAATGTGGAAATATTAAATATACTTTTGTTCTCTTAAATTGAAGTCAAATTTTCTTTTGATCCCTAAATTTAAAACTGATTTTTCCAATCTTCCTAATTTAAAAGTGAATTTTTAGTTCCAAATTTAAAAATGTGTTAAGTTTAATAATTTAAAAGTGATTTTTAGTCGCAAAACTTAAAAGTGATTTTTTAATCCTCTAAATAGAAATAGCTTATTCTGGTCATCAAAATTGTCATTGTTGAAAATTTTGTTGGTGTGACTAATGATGTGTTTTTTGGTTATTTTAAAAATATAATTTATGTTTTCTCACTTATCTATCTCTCTTTCTCTCACTCATTTTCTCTTTTTTTCACTCTCTCTTTACCTCTCCCTGCTTATACTCTCTTTGTCTCCCTACCTAGCTTGCTTCTTCTCATGATGCTCACCATGGATGGATTTTTGGCTTATATTTTAGTTTGGGGCTAAGGTATGGTGACTTATGGCTAGAATGTGCGAACACAATGCTTGAATAGGAGATACTGAATTTTGGAGGTTTAAAAGCGACACAAAATATATTTTTAACAAATATTCAGTAACTAGTAGTATCTTTCGTTAGGGCAAGGAGAACATCAACCAGAGGATGCTTCCAACAATGCTCACAATTAAGATTGTAAGTACCCCAACGAGCCAGGTATTAGCAAACTCCATTCAATTCGCATCCCGAAAACTGAAAGCAAGAATGCATATCTAGTTTCTTGCTAACATATCATGAATTTCATGCAGCAGACTCTTATGAGCAATCAAGGAAACCATGTCCACCTTCCAGTCCAACAAGAGATTTACAAGCTCCTTGTATGATTCACAAATTTTGAGGATTTAAAACAATCATATATCATATTTTTAAAATCGTTTAGAACATACATTATAAGCCATGTTAATAGATTTTTTAACGCCAACATATTGAGGACTAAAATTAGGAGACTAAAAATCACTTTTAAAATTGGGAATTAAAAACAATTTTAAATTTGGGACTAAAATTTTACTTTTAAATTTAAGGGACCAAACAAAAACTTGGCCCAAATTTGAGGGGGGAAATATATTTAAGCCAAAAAATTAAGTATTTTCAAATGACATATAATGACTACGTGGTATATGATAATGTGGAAGTTGTAAGCCACATCAACAATGAGTGTAAGACCGTTTATAACAATGGACTAAAAGAAGTTTTTTTTTTTTTTTCTAAATTTCATTGACGGAAAAAATCACTTTTTAATTTAAGAGACTAAAAACAAACCCTTTTTAAATTTAAAAGATAAGAAAACATATTTAATTCATATTTTAAATATTTGCATGAAAATTAAATGATAAGAACAAATCAGCACCCGTATAAGACATAATACGTTTATATTAATACATAACTTTACATTTATTAATTCAATTAGTGACTTATAAATTTTGCTTGAATCGTTAGAATTATTATAGATGATAAAATTTTTTATCCAAATATTTAACTTAGTTGCGTTCTTATGATTTGAATTCATACCATCCGTTAAATTGGAACAATTCCATATCAACTTAGACACGCACTCAATGATGTTTATAATTGTTTCATATTATTTGTATAGACATACAAAATAGTTAATGAAATTTAAATGCTACTTATCAATAAAATAATAAGAAAGTGTTTCTCCATTACAAGCCCCTAGCCTAGCAGTATATAAGCCGGTTTGCCGGAACCGATTTTTACTTCTATCTATTCCTTACAATAAAATAATTACTAAGTATGTGAACAAGAAACGGTTTATTCCTAGAGTCCCGTGATAATCGAAGGAGGAAACACGATGAGTTGGCGCACACCTATGACATAACTGTCATAAAACAAAAATATCTATAATTTGTTTTCTTTAATTTAAACTTCATATTGTCATCTAAATTCACTATTTTGAATCATATTAGGAGGCATTTGGACAAAAGTTTTGAATTTTCTAAGAATCTTGAGTTAAACATTAGGACTCATTTAGGATGGTTACAAGTTTTTTATTTTTTATTTTTAAATTTAATTTTTAAAATAAGTTGTGTTTGATAAAAATAGAGCTAAAATGATTTTTAAATTATTTTTAAAATAATTTTATACTCATTTTCAGAATTAAGAAAAAATATTTTGTGAGGTTGATTTTAGTTTAATAAGAAAAACATATTTTTTGTATTTAATAATGACACTTATCGTCACCACCACCATTATTATCACCGATATCATCTTCATTGTAGTCACCACCAACATTATTATTATTATCATCATTGATATCGCTATTATCACCAATCGGGGGCGGATCTAGAAAATAAATTAAGGAGGGGCACTCAAACCTTCTTTACGTTCGCATATTTAGTGGCGAGGGCTGTCTCCAAAAATTTTTTTGTAAAGAAAATTTAAATCAATGTTTTATGTACAATGTTATAAATCCGTTTAAAATTATATTGTATATATGTATATAACTAAAATTATTAGATTAAGAAAATTCATTCATAATTTTATATTAAAAAATCTAAAATAACAATTGAATTTGATAACACAAGTAAAGTGTATTAATAATAAAAAAGACTCTAAATAGCAACTATCTAAATTAATACTCATCTAAATTAATACTCAAAAGTTCATTTCGAAAATGTAATATGAAACTGTAGAAAGAAAAAGGTGGGTACAAAGAGGAAATTAGGCCCAAATAAGAGGTGCCTAGCATGTTTTCTCCTCTTCTTCGTTGCCATCTGGTTTTCTGCTGCTCTACGTTTACTGTTGCTCTGCGTTTTCTGCCTAGTTTCCATTGCTATTCTTATGAGCTGTTTTCTCCTTCTCTTCAACGAAAATTTAAGGGGGGCACTATCCAGTTCCACCGCCCTTCCACCGTTCCAATAGAGATATTATATTAACTTCATGCCAAAATTTAAGGGGGGGCACTTGCCCCCCTTGTCTTGTACGTAAATCCGCCTCTGTCACCAATGTTACCTCCACTACCACTATCATCATCACTGTCACCACGACCATCATTGGTATCTTTATTGCCATCGATGTTGCTAACATTACCATTACTATCATTATCATCGCCACCACATATAAACACTTTTAAATTAATTGTAATATGATACGAAACTTTCAAAATGAGTTTATTTTGAAACTAATCATATTTTTAAAACTGGTTTAAAATTTTTTTAAAACTACAGCTAAAATTTAGTTGATATTTAAAATTTCAAAACTTAAAACTAAAAATAACCCAAATCAAGATCTTAGTTTTCAATGTTTGGTATTAGTTTGAAAAAAATAACTAAAAATATTTTTTAACAAGTTTTTTCATGAATAATGTCTCATAAGGGAGGTGAGAATCTTACTTTTTGAGTTTAATTTTATTTTTACTATAGTAAAAGTATTATATTATTCTTATTAATATGATAAACAATTAAAATAACTAATAAAAATATCACGTAATTCTTCATTTTTTTATTAAACTTATATAAATATTTTGATGACCAACTAAACAGGTTTTATTCCTTTACAGAAAACATGATTCATAATTTTCCGACATAAAAAACTTCTTCCTACTTAACATCTTCTTAGATTTTATTTAAATAATTAAAATTAAAAGAAAAAAATGTGACTTTTAAAAGAGAATATATGATTATTAAATAATATTTATTTATTTTTATAGGAATAATATTTAATTTTGATCAAACATATATAACCATATGATCCAAACTTAAATTTTTTCATATGCTTCAAATAAGAACTATTCTCACTTAAAACACCCTCCCCCCTCTCTATATATGCACTATTACATTATTTCATATTTTTTATGAGATAATTTTATTTTCAAAAATATTGTTTAATTAATTTTTGTTATAGTTGTCAAATTTTATATTAATTTAAAATAGTTTCATACTCCGCGGACATAAATAAAGGTTGTCATCAAGTTTATTTTTAAAAAATATAAAAAATAAGAAAATTATTATATATTTATAGTTGTTTAATTTTGATAAAATGTAGAAGAATAAACTAAAACAATATATAATTAAAATTCATTGATTAAATTGATAAAATTTTCATTATATATATAAAATTGTTAATGACATAATAACCCGTATATAACTTGTAATCAACATAAGTTAAGTTTAGTGTAAAGGACTAGTCTCACATATGAAACAAATATAACTTATAATGGTGTAATTTAGTATTTCGTGTGCGTGTGTTAAATAGTTAAGATTAAAAAATAAATGTATATAGTTTTTAAAATAAACATAATTATTCACTTTTAATCTTGATAATTTATATATGAATTAGATTTACATATGAAATGACAATTCATTTATCTAGAAAATGTTTTAATCAATTTACTTAATAAAATTAGAGAAAAATATTATACGTAAAAAATTTTATACTATTATTTAATCATAACTTACTATGTATATGTATGATAAATTTATAAATTTTTATGATAATTATTTTAAAATCATATTAATAATGAATTATAATTAAATGATAATATAAAAATATTTTATAATAAGTATATAATCATTAAACTCGTAAAATCATCCGTATTATGCGTAGCAATTTAAAAATAATTCATGTGCTAAATAATTTCGTTTTTTCTTTTGGGTACGACCTTCTTTTCTTTATTCTATAATAATTTCGTTTTTTCTTTTGGGTACGACCTTCTTTTCTTTATTCTATAATAATTTCGTTCGTTTGTAAGAAAGTGTAAGAAATTATTAGTTAGGGACAAACGCCCTATAAAGAATACCTGTAAATTTTTCAATGAGAAAATAATAAAGAAGCATTTTTCCATGAATCTAAAGGGAGCAAGACCATAGGTACGATTCAAATTGTGTTTGTAAAAGAAAGGAGTCTGGAGTTTCTTTGGAATTTCTGATGTGAATGAGGTCAACATATCAAATTTGTATCATTCCAATATTCGATGGTTATATATATATATATATATATATATATATATATATATATATATATATATATATATGAGAGGGGATCATTTTATACCGGTGTAAAATTTTATAGTTTTACACCATTCAATAACTTTTTACTGGATAAGTATTTTACAAAATTCACCGTTAGATTGAAAGCTTATATCATGTAGATCACATGTATCAAATTTCACAAAAATCCGAAATCATTTGAAACCTAATTGATATATATAAAAATTAACGGTATATATACTTCTAAAATATGTAAAAATTGAGACTATTTGATTACATTCCAAATGATTTTGGATTTTTGTGAAATTTGATACATGTGATCTACATGATATAAGCTTTCAATCTAACGGTGGATTTTGTAAAATACTTATCCAGTAAAAAGTTATTGAATGGTGTAAAACTATAAAGTTTTACACCAGTGTAAAATAATCCCCTCTCTCTATATATATATATTCTTGGTGCAGATGAAACATCAACATATGAAGAATTCTTGAAGGCTTTGCACCAAAGCAGCCTGGATTTTTTAAAATTTAAGGAATTTTGAAATTTAGGGAATTAAAATTTTTGGATTTTTAAAATTTTTTATTTAGATAAATCAATTCAAATTTCTTGAGTTTTGATTTTTTTTATTTGGATAAGAAAATTCAATTTTCTCCATATGTAAATTTTCATTTTTATATTTTAAATGATAAAATTTCAATATTAAATTTTATAGAAATTAAACACTATCTATTTTTAAATATTTAATTTCATTGTTTTTATTTAAATTTCATTGTTTGGATTGAATAATACAATTTCCACTTAATATAAAATTTCATTTTTAAATATGTATTTTATGAATTAAATTTTAACTTTAACTTTACTAAAAACAAACATTAACCAATATTTAATTATCTAGTAATTTAAAAATAATTTTAATTTTATATCAGACAATATTAAACAATTAAAAAATAATATCATCCTTTCAATTTCGTTACTGCAAAAACACATTTCAAAATGTAAATGCAGCACACAATGGTCAAACGTTAAAAAGCGAAAATAAAAGAAGCATAACAAAGATGAGGTAGATGAGAAGAAATAAAAAGAATCATCGATCTTCGTCGCCGTTGCGTTAAACCATGGCCAGGTTCATCTATTTTTTCCGATTCCAACCAGGATCTTCTCTTCTTCGATGATTACGAATTTACGATTGTGAAACTAGTGTTTGTTTGTCGATAAAGGTTTTTGCCAAACATAAAAATGATTTTTCGTCGTCATTGGAGAAAGAGGTGCTTCCCTAGAGGATTGTATTGTGATTGAAAATTTGAAATTCACAAAAATACTGCATGAGAGAGAAAAACAAGATTTGAACCACCGTGAGAGAGAACAAAGTGAAGCTCGCGAGAGTTGTGAGTGGAGGAGTTAGAATTGCAAGATTAAGGAGGCATGAATTGCAAGAGCTGAGCAAACTTTTTTTTTTTTTTGAGAAAATGAAATTCAAATTCCTTAGATTTTGAGAGAATTTGAAATTCTAATAGTTTAACTGATTAAAATATCCTATAAAAATACCAGAATTTAAATTTTTTTCAAATATTCTATCCAAACTAAATATTTTCTTATAAAGCAATTTAAATTCTGTAAAAAAATGAATTACCTTCTTAAATATCTTCATCCAAATAAAGGAAATTAAGGTTAACAATAAACATGCACACACAAGTATTTAATATTTTTACAAATTTTTATTATTAAATACAATCTTAATATCACTCTTTATTAACGAGATTATCATATGATTTCACTTAATAAATACTATTAAAAAGGTATGGTATTAACATTTTTCGTGTGTATAACATCATTCTGTATGACTTACCAACTCGCGCCACTCTATTATTATGATTTTTTCTTCCAGATAAGGACATTGATGGTGTTAGCATTGCTATCTTAATAGGTAAATATAGTACCCAATACGAATACAAAGAATGTTGTCTTGTTCTACAGTAGCGTTATTTCAATTATTTAATGGTGTTGGTTATTTGGTGTACAAGTAGCCACTTGGTGGACTAGATTCCTTATGCTATTTATTGTTTGTTGAATTTTTTTATATAATATATTTAATCAAATCCAGTCACACAGTAATAATATTTTAAATTTTAATAAAACAGACATGCATATTATTTGTACGAAAAATACATATTATTTGTATGAAAAACATACCCCAATCACTATTTAATATTTTTACTATTTTTAATAATCACAAAAGTTAATCTGTTGACAAAAATAATCTTTTTAAGATTTTGTTAGTACATAGGTGACATAAAAAATCAATATATATATATATTTACAATATAAAATAATTTTATATCATAATATAATCACAATTTTATTATATAATAAATTTATTAACTTTTATAATGAAATTTTTAATAATAATTTTTAAATAATTTTTATATTGTCATTGCATTGACTATTAGATTGTAAAATTTAAATGGGATATTGTTTTCTTAACATTGAAAGTCTGTTACCCTCTTACAAAGGAAAGGTTAAACATAAGCCAACCCATAATTTTTTTAAAAATGTTATTAAAATAATCTTCATTCAATTTTATACTTATATTTTAAATATTTGTTTTAGGAATAAATAATGTGATAGTGTAAAGAGTTTTTACTTTGTCATCTAATTAAAAATTACTATATATAATAATAATTGTGTTAAATTTTATAATAATTACCTTAAAATTATCAAAACAATAATTTTAATTTTTTAATAATACATTTTTTTACAATGATAATGTATAGGAATAAGCTTTTGTTTTAATACAAAAATATATATTTCATATAAATTTGCCTTTGAATATATGAAATGTAATTTTTAAAATAAAATGTATTTGATAAAAATAGAGTGGAAATACAATTTTAAAATACTTTTACATTCATTTTAAAATAATGTGAAATTGGTTTAATTTTTTAAAAAAGTGCACCCTCCCTACATTTCACAATAGCTCTTTTCATCATTAACATCCTCACCAACATTGTTATTATCACTACCCCTACCTCTATTGACACTAACACCACCATCACTATTAACCTCACCACCTTTGTCACCACTACCATTAGTACCGACATTAGCACCATTATCGATTCTCGTATCAATACCATAATTGGTATTAACATTACCACCACCACGGGTATAATCATCACAACCATTATCATCTAGCATTGACATCAATATCATCATCGTTACCACAACCATAGTCACTCCTACTAGCATCATTGTCATTGGTATCGACACCATGCATTGTTGCCATTGTTATTATTACCGGTGTTGTCACCACTTCACATATATACCTTGAAACTATTTTAATAATAGATAACTTTTAAAATAAATTTATTTTGAAACTAAAAATTATATTAAAAAATTTAAACTAAAAACTTATTATTTTTTTTAGAATTTGGTAGTTGTTGTTACCCTTTCATAAATACACCTTGAAACTATTTCCAATGTAACTTTTAAATTAAGTTTTTTGAAACTAAAATTATATAAAAATTGTATAACGACCCTCTCAATTAAGTGCTGAGTTTTAGCATTAATGAATAAGGTAAATGTTATGTTAAGTGTTAAGAAGTTTAATTATGCCAAGCAAGTCAAGTAAAACTCTTAGTAGAGAATGATATAAATTATAAGAGATGATGATTAAAGTTTGTGATTATAGACTTATGGCTTAAGTAAATTGAAGGAGCAATATTTTTGGTCTTCTAGTGTGAGCAACACAAGACTAAAATTACAAGAATTCATTAGAATAATTATTCTAGGCTCACAACTTAATGTTGTGACAATTTACTGAAATTTCTAGTAAGGTTCATTAAATTGTGATGCCATAAGATTGGATTTCTATCAGCTATGTTTTTAATCCAGCCTATGTAGCGCAAAAGGAAGTGACAATTTAATTCTAGTAATAATTAGCAATAATCTTGGTTTAGCCAATTAAAAATCTGAGTATGTAATTACTCATTTCTTATACTTTGATCAGCCCATTCTATGATCAGATTGCAAGCTTTTAGATTATTATTAACTCCTGAGAACAGCCATCCCACGTTCAACTACTTCCCCTTTTCTTTAATAAACATTCTGCTGCAAATGGTGGACCAGCCTTGTTTCCCACTCAGCACCACTCATGGCAATTAGTGGCTAGGGTCCAGCTTGGTCTTCCACTTAGTACAATTAATTCAGATAGCATATGATCTGCCTCACAAGTGCTCCAGCAAACTGCCAATCCATATTGTGTCAGACAGCACATCCTTCCAAATCCCATTATTGTCCACAGCTGAAAGCTTCCCCACTCATAATGATGTGCACTTAGTATTAGCAGCTCATTGTTTCTGACCCTTAATTCAGCTCTTCAGCCCCTTGGTCGTGCATATCTCTCCACTCAAAGACTCATAGAGTGACTCTTTCCCTTGTTTAGAAATCTGTTCTGAGTTTTCATGTTTGGGAACACAGCCTTACCTGAAGTAGACCTTAAGCCTTGAAGCAACAACTCTTCTCTTTAGTTTCATTCAGTTCTAAGTAGGAGGTAAATCAATTCTGCTCATCCTAATTATATTCCTCTTTTCTCTCAAGTTATAATAGAGAAGTTTTGTTATGTCGTAGCTCATAATCATCTAGCATCTCTTGGAAGTTGGTTTTAAGGTTCTTCACTCTTAATCTTGATATTGCTAGTGGAAAAGGGCAGTAAACTAACAAGTAAGTCTCCTACATTAACCTTATTTTTGTTGGATTTATGAGAGAGCTTTAATGGTCCAGTACAGAATCAGAATTAAAAGATTTATGTATAGTTTTCAACTTGGCCAACAAAGGAAGATCTTTGTCATTTAATTTATAAGATTGAACACACTAAGGTAACCCAAGCTTTGATTTGGTCCATACACGTTCATAAGGTCATGACTTATGCATTTAACCTTTTTGAATCCAAGCCATGAAATATAAACTTAAGAAAAAGCCAACTAGTTGCAGAAAACAAGCGTTCCGTCGTTTTAATCGATTACAGCCTTAAAATAATTGATTATTTTCCTGGGAAAACGAAATATGAACAATGTAATCGATTACGGCATCGGTTTAATCGATTAAATCAAGCTTAACCAAATTTCAGATTTTTCAAGTGACTGGTTTAATCGATTACGAGGGGATGGTAATCGATTACAGGCTTAATCAGAAGAAGCACTTCTCTGGATTAATCGATTACAAAAGGACGGTAATCGATTACATGATTAATTTAAAGAAGCATCTCTCTGGTTTAATCGATTACGGAGCTATGTAATCGATTATTTCGTTCATGAGATTTCTGGAAAACAAAATATGAACGATGTAATCGATTACGGAACGGTTTAATCGATTACGACAGCTGTTATTTGAGAACCAAGGTTAAAATAATCGATTACAATACCAGTTAAAGCCCATTTAATCGATTACATCAGGTATAAATTGCCTAAAAATAGAAACTATTGCCTTTGTGCTCAATGATTAACAAACATTAATTCATAACTTAAAAACCTCGAGTTCTGAGCATCATCTAGGCATTTTCCTAGGTTCTTGTCAGTCTTGTTTCCAGCATTTCTTCTCAAAAATCATTAAGGTGTTAGTAGCAAACTAGTTCACTTTCAAATCTTAGAAAAGCTAACCTGTATCTATTGGTTTGCAATTCCACCTAAGTTTTATTCATATTCCTACCAATTTAGGATCAGCAGGTGGATCTTTTTCTAAGCTTTAGGGGATGTTTGATAAATCTCAAGTCAAGTTATAAGGGTTATAAGGGAAAATCGAAGAAAACGATAATAACGTAGAAATATCATCATTTAATGGCTAGTAACAGCAGACCCATAGTAATTATAATTAAATGAGAAGATAAGAGTTTTGACTTGCGTATTGGCATAATAATATTGATAATAAGAACATGGGGTTAAGAAAGTAGGAATCTATAGAAGAGATAAGCCTTGTATGGTACTTGACTTATTATGTTATAAGTAATAATGTGAATGATTCCTACTCTAGGACCACATAGAGAAGTGGACCTTTGAGGAGCTCGACTAGGAGCATACGTTGAAGTTACAGGTAAGCTTCTGGAGCTTACTTTAGCCTCTTTTTCTTTGAA